>CM021103.1:675019675-675606272 GCA_007115665.2 Sequoiadendron giganteum | reverse complement strand
AAGAAGACATTAGGATTTAATTAAATAAAGTTGATTTATTTAATTAAAAGAGGCAAATGATGAAATAATCTGATAAGGTTCATTATTTGATTTTAAGAGGAATTTTGATGAATTTAATTAAATGGTTAGTAAAGAAATGATTTATGTAGGTGCTAGTGAATCAGGATTGAGTGTATGATATCAATCAAGATATTTTGAGTGTCTACATTTTTCCCCTCTTTGAAGCAATGTACCTGCTACATTGGTTCAAAGAATAACCTTGCCAAGATCAAAATTCAATAAAAAGAAAATTTGGATGCCCCACTGTTGTCCCAATGAGAAGAATTACGCTAGTACACTACCCCCTCGACATATCGAGTGGAAATATTAATTTTCTTATCGAGATCACGATAAAATGCAAGATGAGTGGTTCTACTGATCAGATGATGAAATATAATCCTTTAGAAAGATCGGATATTTGACGTAGACAATTTTGATGATGTATAGACAATCATTGGCCATGGGTAGCCTCATGTATATTTTGAGATATCACACAAATTTGGATAGAAATTTTAGTAAAGATAGAAGAATAATATGGATGGATTAACCCTTGATTCCTAAAAGATGCAGGTTTCCAACAAGTCTATGAAGCATTAAGACTTTATTAGATATGATGATGAATGATGATGATTTGCTTATCAGGGATTGGGACATGAAAGGGGAAATTTTCCTTATGTTTCATAAAACAAATAGAATGATGCATCAAGGTATAGATAACTAGGATGGTGTGGTATCTAGTGCGATGAACTTTGACTCGACAAACAGATAGGAGTACTCTTATTCACACCTGACATACAAAAACCTCACTAGGATGTACTTCAAAATTTTCAAACATCTTGGACCAAAACATGGAAAGGCATAACCTTCCAATGTAATAGTCAACAAGCTATTCAAAACATCCTCCATACATACCAAACAAAGCAAGTATTCACCAAGTTTATATTACAAGAACATCCAACAAGCACAAAAAACAAAAGATAATGATCAATGCCCCATTCCTTTCTCTCTAAATAATTTTGATTAAACATCATCGAGAGGTCATTGGAATGAGTGCAATAAGATAAATCAAAGAAAACATCAAGTGAACAAACAAGCCAATGTTCTTCATACCTCTAGCCAAGGGAATGTGTTTTGTTTAGGATAAGTATCCAAAGTGTTTTGCCAATAGATAATGCCCGTTGTAGGAAAGATACACCCTAGGACATGTTAGTGGATGGTGGCAAGTTGATAGGTTGTTTGAAAGATTGTTGATATAATGTCAATTGATATGTTTTAAATGATCAAGAGATTTATTTTTCCTTTAAAAGTTTGTTGTTTCGATTTTGATTTTACATTTGAAGTTTGCTTTTGTTGATTGTTGTGGTTGTTTATGATTGTTTTGCCAAAGGATGAAGGTGATGATTGATTTATTATGGATGAGATTATTGCAGATGAAAGGGAAATGGGAAAAATGGATTTTTTAAAATATTGGATGTTTTTGATGTTTTGAAATTTTTGAGGTAGTTTTTGGTATTTTCAAGATGTTTTTACAAACGTTTTGATTTTTAAATTTTCCACTATTTTTGGGTTTTGCGAGATTTATGAATGTTTTTGGATTTTGTGTCTAAGGGGCCAATCAAGGATTAGCCTTGCCTACGTTTAAGCTCATAAACAACATAGTTCAGATGACAACTCTTTTTTTTGACTTTTTTTATTTTGACCTATTTTTGGATTTTTTGAAATGTTTTGGATGTTTTTGGGTATTTTCGCATGATTTTGACAATTTAGATATGGATATGATATCAATGCTTTGTTTGGGATCTTGTTGAAAACCAAGCTAGGGTTAATTGATCATATTGATGGATTGATGATGATAACATTGTTGAGGATACACAACAATGCAAGGATAGTGTTAAGCAACATGAGGATTGGGAAGGATATCCTGAGATAAGGATGGATTGATTCGATTTGATTGATCATTATTTTTAAGCTTGGTTTGGAACAAAAGTTGTTTTGAATGATTTGGTGTGATGTTGAAGTGCAAATTAGATGCGACCGATATTGATTGTTTGGATTGATGTTTGATGAAAGGTAAAGCTTGATAAGGAACATCTTCTTGTCAAAACATGTCATGGGCTAGTGATTTGGATTTCGGCTCACAAATGCTTGACCAATTTGATTTCCCATTTTGTAATGTTCGGATCACCACATAAGTTGGAGGATATAGATCAAGATTTATTCCCGAAGCAATATGTAAATATTTTCCCCCAGTGTTTAGCAATGTTTGAAAAGGCCATGGGTGGATTCTTGGATAGATGGATGGATGGATGGATATGGTAAGCATGTAAAGGATTCCAAGGATTATCTTGTGATAATATAAGGTGTTTGAACAGAGGATGATCATTTGTATAATGTTTCATGGCTTAGATAATATTGGGTAGGATAGGATCAATGAAAATGACCCATGTCAAGATATTTACCATAAGAAAGTGTAAAGTGTGCACCAAAATTTTATGAAGATCAAGATAATTTGGAATATGGATGGAGATGGATGAAAATGGATTGGATAAGTGGTTCATGGATAAATGGATTTATTATGGATAAGATAGATGGAATATTGGCTTTATTATGGATGTGATAAGATGTTTTCTCCTGAAATGGTGCACATAGATGCTCGACTCTACACATGACACCTGTTTGCTAGGTTTTCATCATGGTACTTGCCCAAAGCACCACCCATGCATTTTTCACTGGAGGACAATTTTTTATCTTTACTATTTTCATGATTTTTTTTTTTTTTTGATTTTTTGCTAAAAGATTTTTAGCTCATGTTGAACCACCTGGTGGTGTAAATGTAGATGCCTTTGTCATAATTTTCCACTGATATCCTTCTTGAATAATTTTATTTTCCAAGATATGTGCACTTGAATGCAACTTTTGAGATTCCTAATCTGCTTTGTTGATATCAGAGTTAACTTTGTCTTTATGTGCACATTGCAATAGAGTGCCTTTCGAATCCTTATGATGGAGGGTTGCTGCCAATACATGGTCAATGTGATAATTAGATATCATGTGTGGAGGCGTGGATGGTGGAGTGTGTTAAGGAATAAAATATGGATTGGTTAATAATTTAGAACCTTTGACTCTCCAAACTTGGGAAGATGAGCAATGATGGATGGATACAAAAGTGTGCATGGAATTAGGACCAAAAACTTGATATAATTTGTATGATGCTTGAGAAGCTTTCTTTTTCCTTTGGGAACATCTTTGATGGATACTTTTCCCTTGTTTATTTTCCCCACAGTTTCTTTGACTAATGGATTTTGATAGGGGTAATATTTCTTTGTATTCTTTGGTATCCATGTGTATTTGATTTTTCCTTCATGCTTTGCTTTATATTTTTCTTTGATGGAATTTTTCATGCTTTGATTCAAATCTTTCTTTTGATGTTGGTCCCAATTTTTGGATGGGGTGATGGGTGGATGAAGATTTGTGATGTGGTTGGTTGTAGTGTTGTCATTGGTTTCATCATAAGAATTCTTTGTGCTCCCTATGTTGATGTTTTCTTGAGATGAAGTTGCCCCTGATATTATAGAGGTATCACTGATATGTTTAGATCCCTTAATTGTCATATAACCAAGACCTTGATACTTAGTATTTCCAATAATCTGCACTAGTTCTAGGATACCTTGCTCATGTAGGCCTAATCCTCTACCTTGAAAATTCATCTTTTGAAGAATTTTATTTGCAATAGGATATGATCTACCTTGGAAAAAAGGTGCTAACCCTTCTCTACTCTGTTGTGGATCTTCAAAGGTGATAGCTTCTTCATTGATAAAATAGCTTGCCCTAAAAAAGGTAAGTGATCCAAGTTTATAAGTGATAGGATCCTCCATATGTGGGATGACTTCTTGATTGATACCTTTGGCTTGATCTTGTGAAATATAAAATTTTAATGCTTCTTCAAGAGGTGTTGATGATCCACCATCCACATAAAATTCTTCCTCATGATTCATTTCATAGGATATTTTTGATTCACAAATTTTGTAGGAGCTTTCTTCATGACCCATTTCTAGTATGTCTCTAGATTTTTCTATATCTTGATCATGTGTAAAAATGTTAAGAGTAGGAGACTCTTGTTCCTTGGTAATGATATCAAGAGTATGAGACTCTTGTTTCAAATGAAGATAATCTACATGTCCATCCAAAGAAAGCATCTTATGGGTAGATGGAGGATTATGTGTTATATGGAAATGATCATCATTTGTGACATCTTGTATAGATAGGAGAGTTCCCATTAGATCATTGTATTATTGTGGAGATACAAATTCTTGATCTTGGTTAATGTGGGAATTAATTTTGACATACTTTAGATCAAGTTCTAGACATGGTCAATTTCACAGGATGGATTCCTTACAAAGGGTTCTTGGATATCGTCATTAGGTATGGGAAGTGGCTCAATATCCTCTTGATCCTTGAGTGGATTTGGATCAAGTGTTGAGCTGAGGATTCCTTCAATATCCGCAACCATGAGGTTGAAGGATGTCAATATGTCTTGGAAAGGACCATTGCTAGACTTTGGTGAAAGATGATGATCATGCTTTGGAATAAATTCTTGAGATATGTCCTCTAACTCATTAGGTAATGTAAATACATTGTCAACATGATCATTGGTGGATGGATCTTGGATTATGGCAGTAGGATCAAATAATTCTAACACTCCTTGAAGTAGATCATTGTTGGAAATTATTGGTGAATTTTGATTATGATAAAAAAGTGACTCTTGATGCATGTTGATTTGATCTTTGGATGGGGTAAAAAAAATCAAGGTGCTCATTGATGGATAGATCTTGATAATTGTCCTCAACAATTGTGGTGGAGATATTGTCACTATTTTCAACCATAGGATCAAATTATGTTAACATTTCTTGAATTGGATCATTGTTGAGTATTATTGTCGGATTTTGATCATGATTGAAAATTGACTCTTGGTTTATGTTCATTTGATCGTTGGATGAGGTAGAAACATCTTCAAGGTGCTCATTGATGGATTTATCTTGATCACTGATCTCAATAGTTGTGGTGGAGAGATTGTCACTGTTATCACTAGTGGTTGAATCTTGATCATTGTCCTCAATAATTATTATTTTTTATCAATAAGGTCTTGGATGAGAATTTTTAGTTGAATACAATTTGATGTTTTATGAATATTTTCTCTATGATACTCACAATAATATCCACCCCCATTCCAAGGGAAGTTTAGGACAGAGTTGAAAGCACTTACTTTTGGCAGAGTGGTGAGTTTTTCATTAAGTAACTTTCTTAGCACTGTTTCTATTGTCACTCCAAAAGGAGTGTATTCACATTTGTGATCTTGTGATTTTTTGTGCTTGTTGAGGTGATTCTTGTTGTGATTGATCTTGGAGATGTGGTGATTGATCTTCGAGATGGGGTGATTGGGTTTTTTGTTGATGTTTTTGATCTTGATATCCAATCTCTTGACATTGGAGATATTGTTCTTGATGTGTTTGTGGAGACAACTCAATGTTTTGGTGACATGGTTTAACCAATGGAAGAGTGTATTGATTTTGGGGTGGATATTTCTCTTGGTGATATGAATCAATGAATTTTTTAAGTATAGCCATTTGATTTTGTAAAATTTGTTCTTGATTTTGATCTTGACATCCTTGATACAATTGATTTGGTTTTTGAGAAATCATATTTAGAATGTATACTTGTGGTGTTTGCATGGGATCATGGACAATGTTTTGATTTGGTATGATGTTTAGATTTGGAATTATAGGTTGAAATGGAACATTGTTGTGGTTGAGAATCACATTGCCTTGATTCAGGTAACTTTGATTTTGCATGGTGTTACCTTGAATTGGATCAATACATGGAGTTTTTAACATATTTTTTGGACTTTGAGCCACATTTGTATGATTTTCAAACATATCTATTTCAAATTTTACCAAGTGTGGATTTGAAATTTTCATGTTTGGTAAACTTGTACTTGGTATATTCACATTTGGCATGTATGGATTTGGTGGGATAATGTTTTTTTGTCGAAGACTCATGCATTGATTGTTTGGTTGATATATTTGTAGGTTTGGACTTTGATTTAAATCTACCATAGGGAAAGGTGGTCCAAAATTTAGACTGGGAAAAATCACATTTTTTGTATCATTGAGGTTTGTAGAAGATAATGATCCCATGTATGGATTGTATAAATGTGAATTTTGATAATCAATTGGTATTGTAAGGTCTTGATAGTTTGGTTGACTTGGATTAGTCATGATGTATGAATCGAGTTTATATTTCATGTTTTTTCTTGTGTTTTGATCTTGTTGACCTCTAAGGGATTTAGGACCACTGATGAGATGAAGGATGAAAGAGGTGAATGATATGGGTGTTTGAACTTTTAGGAACTTTGGAGTAATACTAGACTTTAGGATTTTGGATTTTGATTTGGATAGTAAAATTATAAATCCCAAGATGTTGGATGTTATCTTGGGGTAAACTTGTCCACAAAGGTGATAATTCAACTAAATGTGTAAGGAAGGATTCATCCACAAACACTTAGCCAAACAAAGTGATTTTGATTTTGATTAAAGGATTTACCACAAGTCTAGTATGAATGATTTTTCCAATGGTTCAAAAAAATTTTGTGAGATGGTATTTGATTGATGTTTGAGATGGATGAAATGATTGGTTGTTTTGATCCTAAGTGAACCTAAGAGGGAATTTTTTACAAGACCAAGGTTTTGAAGAACATGTTTTTCCATAAGAGTACTTCAAACCAAAAGATCAATGTTTTCTCAAAATAACCTAAGACAAAATATAAACAAGTACATGTGTGGGGTTCAATTTATTTCATCTTTCTTAGATTTGGTTCTTTTTACCACAAGCACTTTCTTGATTAGCTTTCAAACTAAATGCCTAATATCTTAATTTATTTTCATCCCACAAGGTCCATTATGTGGAATTTAAGAGGATCAAGGCATTAGCTCCCTAATGTTGACTTTAGTAAGAGCAAATTAAGATATAAATCCAAGTACTTATAAGCCTTTAAGGATGAAATCCCTAAGGACAAGCAGTAGCACTTGGATTTGTCAAAGGTATTTGCTCCTCCTAAAGGGTTTGAAATTTTGAGGATTTTGTTGAATGTTTATTTTTCCAATGTTTTAGATCCAAGCAAAGTGTTTTGATTCCAAAATGATGCACAACCCTAAGATAGAAAGAGATCATATTTGTTGAATTCTCACTTGGATAAATCCATTTGTGCTTATTCAAAGTGGATGATTAGAAGCTTGATCACACTGGCTCCCCTCCATGACACACACTTCTCAGGTCATTCAAGCTTCAATTCTCATGAATCTCCCATGATGAAATTTTCATCTCTACTTTAAACCACAAGTACGTGGGAGGTCTTCAGAATGATTGTTCTTGCACCAACAAATAGATAGGGATTTGGCTTACTATAACAAAATTTCTAGTATAGGAATTTTGTTCATGGGGGATCATCCATATGACAAGAGACCATTGTTTCCCTTCTTCTCAGAACAATCCTCATGATACTTGAACTTTCCTCAAGTACCCACACTTATATACCAGGTGGAAGTCATTTGGCTTTAGTGTGTTCTCAGTTGGGTCATTCCCTTGGGGTGAGTACTTTTTCCCACCAAGGCAGGCCCTCTAAAGGTGAACAATAGCAAGCAAGCACATCCCTAGTTCAATCAATATTTTTTTGTGTGAACAAAGAGATAACACATGCGATATACCTAACTCACACTAGCAAGATTTGTTCAATTTTAAAATGCCCAAATTGAAGTGTGGAGGCAATATTTTATACAACTTAATATCACCAAAAGACTTTGTATTCTCAAGATCGCTTATGAAGCACGAGAGAAGTTCATACACCTTTTAAATGATATTATCTTGTAAAAGAGATTACAAAGCACAAAAAGAACATGTTCATTATAAATTTCAAAAGTAGTAATGGATTCTTTTTATAGCACCAAGATGAAGTGTGAAGTTTGTTTGTTCAATTTTTAAATCCAAAACCAGCTCTAGTAAGTTCCTAAGATGTGTTTTAACCTTTTTCTTGTTCTTTTTAAAACCTAAATGAATATTATTTGAGTCCTAAAATCTTGAAGATAAGAGTATCCTTAAAATGGGATTATAATTTCTCCCAAAGTGTTTAAAAATACTTGTTACAATTTTGAAACAAAGGGTGCCATAGAGATTCTTCCTTGTTTCTTCTCCTTCTTTGTCACCAAAAATCTACAATCAATGCTCAAAATGTTAGATAAGATCAAGAAACAAAAAGATGTGAGGGTTAGATGAATGATTAAGCATAAAAACCCTAAAACTTAGACCAAGTTACAATGTGATTTGAATTTAGGTGTAAATTTGAAAAATTTAACTCTATCAAAGTTAAGAAACACCTACACCATTGCATAGTTTATGAAATTTTACCCCATTTCAAAAAAAAATCTTCGAAAAAGACCTTTATATGACCAAGATATGGCTATTTTAAGATTGACTATAAAAGCGCTAAAACAGAGAGCAAATACGCTCAAACAGAAGCCAGATGGGCTAAAAGATGCCACATATGCGCTAAAATAGATCTTGGATGCACCAAAAGAATAGGTATATGCACTAGAATAGAGCTTGGATGCACCAAAAGAATAGGTAGATGCGCTAGAACAGAGCTTGGATGCAGCAAAATCCACCACCTATGCGTTGAAAGATGTTTTGGGTGCACTACATCCAAATTCACGATCAAACCTGTTCACGAAAACTTGCTAGAAAATGTGTAAAATGGGGTTAGGCCTCACGGTGGGCACCAAAATGTGAATGGTTGTTCTAGACCTACTCAAACATCATTAAAAAACACAATATTAGTCATTAAACAAGTCCAAAACAATCATTCCCCATGAAATTCATTCAAACACAATGAATAAAAAACAAAGTAAAATGATTAAATGAAAGCTAATGAATCTTATTCAAATGCTCAAACCAGCATCCCATGGCGAAATTGGTGCTATTTTGATGTGGAAAATAGCCCTTTCCCCATTCCTTGCAAAGTTTTGGTGTAGATTTGTTCATGATTTGTGCTCCTTGATGAAATTTGACCATAACCTAACTAAGATGTATGAAATTCTATGAAGACTTAGATGAAAATGGATGAACTTTCCTAAAATCTAAAGATAATGACTTTGCATAAATTTGTGCCTCCAAAATCAATAGACTAGCTCTCTATTTGTAGGAAAGAAGGATGGAGAAATGATAAATAGGGAGAATGTGGGATTAAACTTGACCCAATGGCATTGTGCCACTTGTCAACATGCTAATGAAGGAGAGTGGAGCATATTTTGAACAATGTGCATGTTAAATGCATGTAGGTGCAATTTGAATTTGAAGAGATGACTTGTGTAAGAGGGGATGTAAGAGGAGTTAATGCCAAGTTGGCTCAAGAAAAGGACATGTAAGAGATTTTAATGCCAAGTTGGAGGACAAAACTCCTTTAGGAGGGAGAATTCAAATAAGTGGAATATTCCAAGAATATGCCATATTTGAATGAAAAATAGGGTATTAATAAATCAAATAAATTGATTTACATGTGCAACTTACAAAAGCTAGAGGAATGGAGGATTAGTGTAAGGAGTTAATTAGGATTATTAGATGAAGTTAGTTGATTTGACATTTGATTTAGATATTTGAGTTTATTTAAATCAAATGAGGGGATATTTGAGATATTAGTAATTTAATTAAATAAAATGATTTATTCAATTAAAAGAGATGAAATTAGCATTCAATTAAATAAAGTTGATTTATTTAATTAAAAGAAGACATTAGGATTTGATAAAATAAAGTTGATTTATTTAATTAAAAGAGAAACATTAGGATTTAATTAAATAAATTTGATTTATTTAATTAAAAGAGAAAAATGATGAAATAATTTGATAAGGTTCATTATCTGATTTTAAGAGGAATTTAATAAATTTAATTAAATAAATATTATTCAATTAAATGGTTAGTAAAGAAATGATTTAGGAAGAATCGATGTTAGAAAATCAGGATCGAGTGTATGATATCAATTAAGATATTTTGAGTGACTACAGTAGGTTTCAAGCTTCAAGCAAGCATTCAAGCATCAAATCAAGCAATCAATCAAGCCAATTCATGCAAGATCTAGACCTTAGAGAGATGTGTTAGACTTCAGTCCTCTAAGGGAAGCCATTGAGGGTTGGATGAGTTGTGGCATAACATTGTTCATTTGTTAATTCATTCCTTTTATCATCATTTCATCATCATGGTTTAATTATCAACATGGGGTTTGACTAAGGCAAACCCTCATTCACCCAAAAATAAACATTTTTCTTCTCTCTTTGTATGTGCAGATTTATAGGTGAAGAAGGATTGAAGATTGATCAAAGAGAAATTTTGCAAAGTTCTCAAAGTTGTTATCATTTGTTGTCAAGCTACAGAAACTCACTTTTATAATTTATTTTTGGCTTTCTGGCAGCCAAACCTGGAGAAATCAAAAACTTAGATCTAGAATCCGAGGACTACAAAATTAGATTTTGGACCCCTACAATAGGACCCATTTGCCCTAGGGCGAACCAGGCCTACTATAGAGCTCAAACCCCAATTTTTAGGCCAGGTGCATACCATTCTACCCTTCTCAGATCTGCTTGCAAATTATTGTTTCCATTTATGTTATAATATTCTACATTTCAAATCTTAGGCCATGCAATTTAGTTTTTAATGCATTTTTATTCATCTCCTAAAAGTTTCAATCAATCATTTTTGTCATAAGAAAACAACAGACCTTCCTAATAGGGTTGACTCACCTCAAGGTTGAAATTCAACCATATCCTTGGGAAATCTCTTTTTCTAATTAAACTAGGGAAAGTGTAAGTGTGTTCAAACCTTTAGGTCATTCCATCATTGAAACCCTCATATCACACCCCCACACATATACCAATAATACACCTAAATTTATCTACATTTCAACTCTAACATTCCAAAAATGACAAAGAAAAAGGCATATCCCCCCATGGACATTAGATCAATAATTAAGTATAAGGAATACATATACTTATAATTATATCAAACCATTGTATAAACACTCAAGACACACATTAGACTAAATCAGAATTGAAATATTATCCAATCAAATTAGAGGACCACATCATCTTACACCATAAACAGCTTTGAATTGATCAACACTATTTGTACAAATTTAACAAAAACATTATTAGATTCTTATTAAACATACACCACCACTAAGTAAAATAAATACCAATTCAATTACATTTACTTCAAACTATTAACCAAACCTGTCTATAACAAACTAAATAAATACCTTAGAAAATTTTAAAAAAAAATTATTATGTAACTAATAACTAAAGCACTTATTTTAGACCAAAAATAAAGAAATAATAATATCCATCGTGTCTTACCTATTAGAAGTATTGTCATTGATTTCAAAGTCATGTCAAGAAGGTTTTTTATCTATGCATAGTATTATTAATATATGGACGAGTTTGAATGATGCGAATAATAAACTGGAGATAAGCCTAATACAAAAACAATGACAATCGAAGTAAGTCTAAAATCTGAGGATAGCAGATTGGAGCAAGTCTAAAATAGGTAAAAGCAACATTGAATTAGTATGTTACCTTAGCCGTTATCATGGAATCAATGGATTACGCTGGGTAAAATCCTGAGACCACTTCATACTACTGTTTGCATGAGATGTCTTAGCAACCATATGGAGATAAATGAATCTCATTAATATAGTCGCATAATGGATATCGTGGCCTGCATGACTAACGTGTCTATACACGTCTAGCGGTCAAAAATCATTGACATATACGAAGGCCAAGTTAATGTAAAAGCATATGAATATACGAATGTAATCATTTATGGAAGGCAATAAATATTCAAGAAAGAGTTGCGATTCAAAAAAGAGCAATGATTAGTAAATGAGGGCAGAGATTAATATATCCCGCAATTAATATATTCATTAAAATGTTGATAGCCATGCATGAAAAACAAAAACAAACTTTCGAAGACAGCAATTATCTCTCATAAAAGGTGCAGCGATTGGAAGTCATTTAAAGGCAGTGATTAAATTAAGGGAACGATTTATCAATGATAAAGAAAGTGACTAACAATGTTCGAAGGCAGTAATTAAAAATGAAAAGTCGCGATTAGGAGGAGAGATTAACAAAGCAGCGGTTATATCTAAAGAATACAAGGCAGCGATTTCTATTTAGAGAACAATGAGTCTTAACTAAAGTAAGCAATGAATATATTCATGCCAGCGTTCAAAGAAAGTGTGAATTAAATTAATTACAGCGCTCAAATATAATTTGTCTTATTCAAAGTTGCATTGTAAAGTATGAATAAGTCAAAAGACATCAATGTATTAAAGAAAGCAACGTTTCACTTCAAAGGATATGAATAAGGGATGCCACCCTTAACGTGGAGGTATTGAGAACATATAAAAAGAGTGTGAAAGAGAAGTGGCTGTGTGTGTGGTAAGAGTGTATTCTAAGTCTGAAGTCCCATCTCCTTGTGTGGGCTAATTGTGAGATCATTCATCAACAAAGGCAGATTGGAGGATTGGGATAGTGCAGGTCAGATTGAAGGCATCATCTTGCAACCATCAAGTCAAGGTTGGTGCCTTGCATTAGGGGCTGGTGCTCCTTGTAGGTAGGTGCCTACTAAAGTTATAAAGGTTTGGATGTTCCTTGTAGGTTGTGTCCTACTAAATCATCTTATTATAAATCTGTAGGTTGGTGCCTAATTTGAAAAAAATCATTTCAATAAAAGTTGTGTTAACTTGTGTAAATTGATTCATATCAAATAGTTGATGTATGTTTAAGTTTGAAGTTGATAAATAAGTAAGAGGATAAAAGTTTGTTGATTTACTGATTCACCCCCCCCTCTCAGTATATCTTTGTGCTCTTCATTACCCAGACCTCGCAACAAACATGCTCAAAACTTACATCTCCATTTTTTTCTAGGTATCCACCAAAACAATGAATTTTGCCAAAAAAAAAAAGTAAATCTACACTATGTAAGGAAAGGTCCACTCAAAAATCAAAATGTGTTGCATGCTATCTCCTCAAGAAATAAATAAATGCTAATGAGAAAATTGTTATAATCTACAACAAAAACAAGCAAACATCATTGTATTATTTTTATTTATTTATTCAATAATTTAGAAAAAAAAATCAACCATTTATTGAATATTATTTAAATGTTTGGGTGTCACTCATGTCGAAATTTCCTATATGTTTCTTATTAATAAAAAAAATTACTTGTCACAAATATTAATGAGACGGTAATTATAGTATAGGAAAATGCATGCCCTTGCATTTTCACACTTGTTTGGGCCCGCCTTGCTTTATTTATCTTTACTTATGTCTTAATTGGTCCTATTTTCCATCCACAAGCCTAATAAATTATATATTTTTATGGCTAATCTCGACAAACATCAAAGGATAAATGATAATTTAATAATTCTAGATGTGTGTCCCTAATTTTTGGTTCGAGACTAAGATGCCACCTAGGGCATCTGTGTCCCCCAAAGGTCTTGGGACCCTCTTTTCAAAGGCACCTTAAATGGGCCCCTTTTTGGAGTATGTGCCCCAAGTTTCAAGCCTTAAGACTAAGACGCCACCTAGGGCATCTTAGTCCCCCTCAAGTTATTTTCAGGATTTAATTTCAAATCTTGGTTGGATTTAGCCTCCTTTAATTAATGAATTCATATGTCAACTTGTTGTGTAATTTCGGGATATTAAGCATGGATAAGTATAAATACAAGGTTATTTCATCCATTTTTATCCTAGCAACTTGAGTATTCATTCTTATTAGCATAATTGAATTCACAAGAGCAGTTCATCAAGCATTTGGAGCCATCATCAAGATTCAAGCATCATGTCAAATATATTATTGCATCATGTGTGTTTTTGAGCTAAAATTTGTGATGTAGGGCATTGATTCAAGCAAGCAATTCAAGTCAAGGTCTATCAAGCATTCCTTTGATTCAAGATCCAAATTCAAACTAACCATCTCACACAAGTTTGCAGATTTCATAACAAGGGTTTGGTGAGTTGCAGCATAGCACTTTGTGCATTCATCAGTTCCCTCCATTATTTCATTTCATTCCAAGGTTTAATTACCAACAAGGGGTTTCACCAAGGCAAACCCCCATTTACTAACAATCAACAAATTTTTCCTCTCTTGTGTTTTTGTGTTTGTAGGTTTAAGTTGAATACTTGAAGATCATTTGGAGTGCAAATTTGTAAAGTTGCAAAGTTGTCATCTTCATAGAAACTCACGTACAGGCTAGATCTAGAATTTTTAAGACCCGAGATCTGAGAAGAAGGAAGTGAAGACCTTGAGCCTCAAGATCACATTCAGAGATTTCAGAAATTCAAGATGGCACTAAGACAATAGTAAGGGCATATTAGTCCTCCCAAGGGTATTTTGCAAAGATTCTTTCAGATTTTGTTCCGACATCCGAAGATTTCGCATTTCCCCCAAAAAATAGCAACGACATTATGACAACAATAAGGGAATCTTAATCCTCCCTAAAGAATATTTTGACAGTGTTTTTGAATTTCCATAATCCTCATCACATTTCCAGACTTCCCAAGTACACACATCCTAACTTGTTGTTACTTAATTTTGTCATTTGCATTCATCATTTAGCTTGCATTACTAGGTTTTGTGAGTTGAATGTTAAGTTGTCTTTTCCAAGCTTTTGCATGGTGGTGAACCCTTCAAAGCCTAAAAGAACCCATCCTAGGTCTCCCTTGTTGAGAATTGAATCACCTTTGGGTTGATATTCAATCCAATTTGTGATCCTAGGACATTCTTGAATGACAATTGGGAAAGAGTGGTGTTCTATGACCTAGGTTATAAAGCACCCATTTTTCCCCATTAATCATTTTGGACATTCTTTTTTCTAACTTGGAGTTCATTGAAGTCCCAGATCTAGGTTGCATTCAATCTTGCATTGCATCTTACATTAGTGAAATTCAATCTAAGGTTTCTCATATTTGCATTAGTGACAGTGCATATAGGTTGTATTTTTTCTTTCTTGCATCATCATATTTTATTGAAAAACTAAAAAGTGCATTTTCAATCATCCTAATTACATTTAGGAACATTGTTATTGCATTCAAAATTGAAAAAAATACATTCAATTTCTTGTCATTAGTCACTTTTTCTTGCATTCATTGGTAGAGTTTTTTGTTTCTGAACATCAGGACCCTGAGTAGGCAACCTAGGAACACTTTTATCAATCCATATTTTGTTGTCTTCCTGAAACAAACCCTTACTGGGAGTAAAATTCCCTTACTGGTGTCTTAGTCCCTCTCTAGGTTTTTACCTCAGAATCTTGTTGTTGTGCAGTTTTTGCACACACGCCCCACCAAAAGTTGGGACCCTCATTTTCTTTATTTTTTGGTGTCTTGGCATTTCTATTTTGGAATTTTTTTTGCTTGGGCATGTGCTTTGATGTTCATCTTGCCGGTCAAAATGGCCCATTTGTGATTTATATTGTCAACCTTAAGTTCTAGGTGTGGTTCGGGTTTTTTGCTGAGTCTAGGAAAATCCGCTCTATCCGAACTTTCTCAATTTCCCTTTGGCATTTGGAAATGGCTGCCTTTCTATTTGAGACCAAATAAATCCATCATGTCCATATTTTTCCAAAGTTCATGGCTTTGTCGAATTTTTGGATTTTGGTCTCGGTCATCTTGTCGATTGCATTAATGGCAATTGCACAACCTTTTGGGAGCAATGATATATTGAATTTTGTGAAGTGATTTTCCATTTGAGTTTGGTTAATTTCTTTTCATTTGAGTTTGGAGTGTTGGAGCTTGAGGAATGTTGCTATATTTTTCATTTGAGGAGATCTCGAGTCCTACATTCAGATTTCTGGGGCATTGCTTGTTTTCTGCTCGTGCTTGGAGGTTGTTTGTTGGCATCTCAGGTTTCAGTTTCTCCTACTCTCATGGTATGTGGATATGCCCTCTTCTTCTTCTAGTTTTGTTGCTTTGTTGTGAGCTTTCATGATTATTCATTGCTTCACATTGTGCTTGTGTGTGTGCGCCATGTCTGGGCATTTGGGGTTTCCATTATTTTCCCAGTCCATCCAGTTGATCACTAAATATTTTCTTTGGATGGTCTTTTGTTGATGTTTTCGGGGCTTGCTTAACTTTGCCACAAACTTCCTATCCTTTGTTGCAAGAAATTTGTTCCTGAGCTTCTTCGTGCTTTCATGGCAGAGGTCCTCAGGGTTCTTGACCTAGGGCATAGCTAATCCCCTTTCAAATTGCTGAGAGGGGAATTTTAAATTCAAGCTTGACCCATTTGGGATGTCGATTAGATCATTTTCGGGCTGCAGCCTCATGGTCCATGATTGTTTTGGTCTATTTGGGTGAAGACAAGGAAAGCATAGGCATTCAAGTTTTGTTTGCTTTGTAGAATTCTGCCCTTGCAGGATTTCCCCGGGTCTCCCTATTTTTCCCTTTATTCTTCATATTTTCTATTTATCTGGACTTTTGCTTGCCTCGCGAAATTTTGCTTCCTCCGGATTTTCTCGGTGTCTATGGCTGGGTCATTCTACCAGATTCATGCTTTCATGGTAAACTTGTCTTACTTTCGTTGAAATCTGCCCTGTTGGGATTTTCCCGGATGTTCTTGGCCTCCTTCATCTTCCCGGATTGTTGAAACCGTTGTTGTTTTTGAGGATTTCCGTCTCTGATAGACTCTTTCGATGTTTTGTGGGAATGAAGAATATGATGATAACATGAGGAATTTACTTATTGATGATGCATTTAGATGATCAAATGAACTTATGCTAAGTGGTTTAAAGTTATTTCTTGATTATGTTGATTGATTGATTGATATTGTGGGGTTTGTATGTTTGTCCTATTGGATTTTTCCTAGTCCAAATTTCCCTAGAATTCCTCTCCACTCTAAATTCCACGGAGGAGGCTAAACACTGAACTCTGAAATAATTGATGTTGGCATTTGTATTGGATCTCATTTTGGTTGTTTTACTTGTATGCAGGCAGGATCAGGACAAGATGTTGCTAGGCATGGCAAGGGAAAGGCAACAGATCCAAGTGTTGAAAGTTTTGCTATCTCTGATGTAGAAAAGGTGAAAATGGACATAAAGAGTAGGATTCCTTAGAGAAAATTGACTTCCATTTGGTTAGGGATCACTGATACCAATGTGGGTATGTGGGATTATGAGGAATTCAAGGTTGAGATGGCAACACCGAGTCTCCCTTTGCTGGCTAGAAGAACTGTGGAGTCTGGATTGGCACATGTAGCAAGTTTCCCCTCCACCATGTAGTGTTATGAGTTGGTGCTTGAGTGTGCCAGAAACTATGACAGAGGAACAAAAAGGATTATTGGTCCCTAGGGAAGGATTGTGGCAAGCTTTGATCCTATTTCCATTGCTAGGACTTTTGATATACCTGATAGGTCACATGTGGTGGCCTTTGATATGGACACAGTAAAGAAATACTATGAGGAAAATGTAGTTAAGTCCTAGCAGGTGATCAATTCTTGGTTGGAGGAGCCCAAGTCTCATTTCTCCAAATTGCCAAAGAAGTTATTCAGGCTCAAATTCAAAAGGGAATACTACAATGTCATCACTCTCCTCAGTCGATTGGTAGGGTTGAAAAGTGAAAGGGTGTTTGAGAGTTGGATGTTCAATGTCATTGCTTGGGTGGAGCAAGGTATAGATTACCAGTGGGCAGGTTCCATAAGTGTAGTAATCCATGAGCAGATATGTAATGTCTTGCAAACCAAGACTTTCACCATGACCTCCTACCTTGTATGCATTGGCAAGATTTCACCCATATAAGGGGTTAAGCACTAGGGGTACATTTGGATAGGATGTCATATATGAGATGTATCCACAACTACACTTGGCAAGAGGAAGCTATAGAAGAGAAAATGATGCTTTTACAATGTATATTACTAGGCTACTGTAGGGTGCAGAGCATGTGAGAATTTATGACAAGGCCAAGCAATTGATAAGGAGGTATGGGGCATGGTTCATTCAGTTTCCCACCTTCTCCTACATTAAGATTGATGATTGTCAAAGGGCTCCCTACAGACTCCCAAGGTACCCAATGGACCGTATCATACTGTTGGAGGTTAGTAGGAAAATTTGTGACTTTGACATAATTGTGAAAGGAGATAAGCATAAAACGGGGTTTGGGAATGATTTCCCCTTGAAGATAAGAACAAGTGAGGTTTGTCCTTCCATCCAGTCAGCTCGTGCTTTTGAAGAGGAGATGAGTACTTTTGGTCTCTCTTTCTATTCTAAGAGAGTGAGGTTTGATATTACTGGGGAGGCACAAAAGAAGGCCAGTAGGGAGTACAACCACAAGGATAATATTGAAGATTATTGGGCTAACCTTGGTGATGAATTTGATGTGAGGAAGAAGAAATTCTCCAAGCTTCAAGCTTCTTTATTAAGACTATACAACATAAAGGCCATCCCTGACCAAGTGGAAGAGGATGGAAATCTGATTTAGGGTCATATCTTCGAGGTTGTGAAAGAAAAACCAGTTGGAGAGCTTGATTGGTTGGAAGAAGAGAAAACCAAATTGGGACAAATCATGACCCATGTGATCAAGTACACCAAAATTTGGCTAAAGCATAAGATATTAGAGCTAGAGAGTGAAGGTGTTCAATGCACCTACGATTTGATGCGAGACTTGAAGTCTCATTCTACTTCTGAGGAATCACATGAACAGGACCCTAAGGGTAAGGCTAAGGTGGACTTTCCCTTCAAGATTAAAGTTAGGGATGTTCAAACTAAGAAGGTAGCAGAAACAGGTAAAAAAAGAGCCTATTGCCAAAAAGAGGAGGCATTTTTCGAGGAGAGAAGCCAAAAAGGATAAAGAATAAAAGGAAGAGGTGGATGTTACTGCTCCCTTGACAAAGACAAGAAAACTTGTGAGGTTGTCACAAAAATAGGAGGAGGCTCCTAAGACTGATAAGGAAGTTAGGCCACCTATGGTAGAAGTAGAAAGTTCAGGGGAAAGAACACAGGTATATATGAGGAGGTCAAGGACTCCTTCCCTAAAGGATGTAGCAATGAAGGAGGATGTTCCTGTGACTACTCCTATCATTGAATAGGAAAGAATTCCCCCTCCTCAAGATGCTGGCAGTGTACAAGAAGAACCAAGGAAGGATGAAGATCCTAAAGACTTGGGTGAAAAGGAGTTCTAGGAGGGAGACCTCTACAATTCGGAGGTAGAAATTGATAAGGTGATCCAATCTCCCATGGTAACCTATGCATATTCACCTAAAGAAGAGCAATTTATAAAATCCCCTCAACAGGAGGAGATACCAGCTAAGATCCCTTCACTAGCGCAGGTTATTGTAGAGGAGCAGTTGTTAAACAAGGAGGATCCAATCAAGGAGATCCCTAGTATGCCAAGTGTTGAGAAGGATGCACCAAGTGTCTAGTAGGAACAATATAAGCAAGATACAATGAAAAATGGGCCCATTGTTCCAGGTTGGATGGATAGAGAGTTAAAGAGAAAATTGGTGATAGTAGAAGATGCTCCTCCCAATTGGGATGACTTAATGGCCAATATTGAAAAGGGGAAAACCAAGAATAAAGCTAGGGTTGTGTCTAGGATTGAGAGGGATGGGTTAGGAAACAGAGTGGCTCACATTGCTACCCCAGCTCTGAACAAAGATAGAGATAATGTGACTGCAAAAGATTATCATGTGCAGACCATCGACTTATGACATGCTTCTATGGAGCAGGACATTAAGAAGTATGAAGGCTCCAGTGTTGTAATTGTGGTCATATTGAAGAAGGCGGTTCAAACCAGGCATGAGGTGGAAAGATAGAATTAGAAATTGAAGAAGTACTTGTAGGAGTTGATGAAACCCTTGCAGTCTATTGGCTCCTCTTCCTCTGCTACAGGTTTCTTGCCCTAGGAGACAATCTCTGAACTGGAAAGAATGAAGGTCACTACACATGCCACAGTTGGTTGGTTGCAGGGAATCCAGACCAAAGGAGATGGTGCCATCAAGGATATCTTGTCAACTGCAGGGGATGCCATGAGGTCAGTGGACTGGCTGAAAACTGTGTTGGCTCAGGTTAAGGAAGACATTGATCTCCTATTGCAGAAAGTATAAAAAATCATGGAGTTTACTAAGGATAAACTGGTAAAGAGTGGGATTCTTACTTTTCCAAGGGTTTCTGAGCCTTGGGAATGGTTCAAGATCTTGCAGATGAGGCAAAAGGCTTTGAAAAATATTCACAAACAAGGAAGGTAGATTGAGGACACTTTGACTGGCATTCATGATAAGTGTATCTCATTCTTTGAAATTATGATAGGGAGAAAGAAGTTCACTTCAAAGCATTTCAATTTGGAACAACTTAGGAAATGGTGGAGAGATGTCTATTCTCCAATCAGTGATGGTCCAGTCACCGAACATTAGCTAGATGATGCTACAACCTACATTGCAGTTATTGACAGGTATTTAACTAATAGGGTTGATTGGGATGGTATAGTGAGGCAGGTAAGAGATGGCATTAAGTCTCTTGAGAGAAGAGTTAGGGTTTTGCCTGTGCCACCTTTTGCTGAATTAGACAAAGTATTGTTGGTCGTGCATGGTGAAGAGGATCGAGCTAAGGACAAGGATGGGAAGTAATTATATGGGGCTACATCAAATTTTTTGCTTCCTATTATCTACATGCATTGGGCCAACTTTTTGAGACCACAGGCTGACTTGGATGAAATTGGTGCAAATTGCACATTTCATGTTGTGTTTGAATATCTTTTGAGGCCAACCTCTTGTGTGGCATTTTGTTGTAAAATCTTAATTGGGCTGACCTATCTTGGGGGTTCTCTATAAAATGGGCATGTTGCCTCATTTTTTGATAGGAAAATAGTTGGAGAGACAAGTGATATAAGAATAGGCCTAGAATATAGATTTGAGCGAATTAGGGTTTACCTTCAAGAAAATATTATAACAGAAGGCTGGAATTATTGTCATTTTGGGTGATCTAATATAAGAAAGGATATTGTGATTTGATATCTCTCTTGTATTAAGTTTATTTGGCATGGTTCTTGTTGTTCTATCTTTAAAATTTCTCAAGTTATTTGTTAGATAGTTTGGTAATGCTTAGGGTTTCATGTTTGGAATGTTTGCAGCGATCTCTAGTCCATACTTTTTGCAGTTAGTTGACTATTAGCTGCTTTGCAAAGTTAGTTTGGACTTAAAATTGTGCTTAGTTAAATTATGAATGTTTTTCCATTTCAGTTGCAACAATATTGTCTTGAACGAATGTTTATGATTTGAAAATTTTTAAATACCTCAAAAGATTGTACTATTCTTGTGAGATTGCAGATTTATCTAGGTCAAACAAAAAGTAGTTTATGAGAGATCGGTCCATTTTGAGCATATTATCTTTGGCATTGTTAGTCTTAGGGTTAGAATTAGTTTTATAATTATCTTTGAAACCTTTATTTTTTTAATTATTTGAGTTCAATTGGGGATTTCAAGTATCAATTCATTGTTTAGATCTGATAAAATTCAAAGTCTGGCATTTTTTAGTAGTAAGGTCCCTTTGTGATTACCAGCATTTTCACATTATCTCTGAGTTATTTTGTTGCATTGTCAAGACCTGGCATTAGAGACCTTGGGGTTATCTCTTTTTTCATAGAGATTTACCTTTCAAAAGAGATAGGATATCATATTTTGTCAGAGTTGTTGCTGTCCAAAAAACATCATCAACACCTGTCTAAGTTTATTGCATTTTTTTCCAATTTTGGAACCTCTGAATTCCTTCAACATGACCAAGACACTCTTGTTGGCGTCTTAGTCCCTATGGAGTTTGAGGTTGTAGTTTTCAAGGTTTAAATTTTCTTTTCTACACTTTTGTTTGTTGTCATTGGTTAGTTGCTTTAGTTGGTTGATTTTTTGTTACATGCATTTCACTAAATCTAGCTTAATTTCTCTTCATTCAGTGCATTGTAAAAATTCAAAATGGCATTTACAACATCTCATTTTCAGTCTATTGCATAGTGTAATTAGAAAATTACCTTGTTTTAAGTCTAAAAATCTGAAAATGTTTACATTTCTGGAACTTTGTATAACATGGATAAAAGTAATTTTCACTTTTGCATATATACAATGTTTACATTCATAAAAAATTACATGAGTTTGATAAAAGGGCTTTCCATTTTTGGATATATATTGTTTGTGTTCTTAAAGTTTTGCATACATTGGATAAACGTGTTTTGCATCTTTGGATACACATTGTTTACATTATTAAAGCATTACATGAGATGGTTAAAAGTGATTTTCATTTTTGGTCAAACAATGTTAGTACCTTACCTTTCTAGGCATGCTAAGAAAAAGTTCATATCCCCTCCCTATGAGAGTGTTATAGTGAAAGACAATACAACCTTGGATAATCCTAATATCTCTCCTATTGGTCTCTCTATTGGTGTAGAAGATATTTTGGTGATAGAAGAATCAATCAATGAGATTTTTAAAAATCCTAGTTGTTTCTCTCTATCTACCTTTCTTATTAAGCAATACATAAATGAACAAGAAGAAACAACCATAGGTAATCATGATGACCATATAACCATTAACACTTCAACTATTCTACATTCATCTCCCAACATCTTCACCTCTTGTGATAATGTTCTAGAGGATGAAAGTGTAAGTGAAGATATGTTGGTGTTGGATGATCAAAACTTTTAGATCTATGATAATCCTCTTTATTCTCCTTATCCTATTTTGGAAGAAATTATAGGAAAAAGGAATGAAATTATGGATAATCATGATGATTACATTTTTTTTTCTCCTAGAGTTACGAGGAAGATGCCTTGGTGTTAGAAAACACAACCAATGAAATTCATGAGGAAAATATTCCTGAACAAGATGATGAAATCATTGATAAGCAAGACAATTCAACCATTGACCATTCCCCTACTTGTGATAAATTTATTTAGGAGGAACCAATCCTTGAATTTCAAGAACATTTGGTTTGCAGTTCTCCTAACAACTCTCCTACTAGGAAAGATATCACAGTGGAAGACAATGAGAACATTGACAACAATAATTCCTTAGATGAAGATGATGAAGTAACATTAGACTCCCCTTCACTAAGGGATCATGATAATGAGGGCAAGTCTTTTGAGGTTATGCACATTAGATATCCCTTGAAGTACTCTCTTGAACCTAAACTTATCATGTATCCACCATCACACAAACCCAAACTTATCCTCTACCCACCTCATAATAATGTGTCGCAATAGCCAAGTCATAATATCGTTCCTCATACATACAACACTCGAAACAACCTGCAACCAAAACAACCAACTCTAACAATCTTACCTTTTCCCAACCCTATCTTACCAAGTCCTCCTCGTGGAAAGGAGTATGATCTTGTTGAACAACTAAAGAATACTCCTACTAAGATGTCATTGTGGGACCTTATTCAAACCTCCCCTCACTATCATAACATGGTTCAAAATTCCTTACAACAAGTTCTTATCCCTTCCAATGTGCAACAAAATGACATAGTAGACATGATTCAAGGACTAAATGCTGACATTGTTTTCCACCAAAGTAAGTTCCCTCCTTTGGAAGTGCAAAAAAAATGTAATGCTTTCATGGTAATAGCTCAATACAATACCATAGGGATAAAGTGAACCCTTGTTGACAATGGCTCAACCTTAAATGTGTGTAGTGTAACCCTTTTGGATAAGATTGGTGTTGATAAATCAAAAATCCAACCCACCTCTTTATCTATTAGTGGATTTGATAACGTAGGAAAATGACCACTTGGGGTGATCACATTACCTATTGAAGTTGACAAAGTTACATTACAAACCCCGATCCATGTTATGCCTAATGATATTCCATACAATCTTCTTTTAGGCAGACCATGGATTCATGAGATGCATGTTGTTCCCTTTACCCTTCATTGTATCATAAGTATGTCTACAACAACAAATTATATACAATTGAAGCCGATATTGAACCATACAATTGTTTGAACATTGATAAAGATAAAGATAATCTGTTGAAAACATTAACACCAACTACACAAGTGGAACCCATGCAAGAACTGTAGAGGTAGAATAAATGGAGAATCTGCACAGATATATGGTTAAATCTAATCTAATAAATATTAATCTAAATCAAACAACTAACAATGAGTAAAAATGAACAAAACAATTAAAACTGTAACTAGAACAGTCTCGCCGAATATGCGTCCACTTCTTTGAATTATCTTGATTGTCCTTCTCCATTTCGTTGTCTCAGTAATCTTGCCCTCGTATTTTCAGTATTGATGCAAGCATAACTTGGATGTATTGTCTCAGCAAAATATCAAAGATAATAGGTTCTTCTCAAAAGTATTGATTTCGGGAGGAGGAATAATGATAATGATAGGTCAATTTAGAGAAATTGGGTTTTGAAGGATTGGCTCATATTCGAAAGAGAGATTGATGGATGAGATTGATGAATTCCATGCAATGTGAGTTTTGTGTCAGTTAGAACGTGAGTTGGGAAATTCTACAAGATAGAGATTAAATTAGAAAAATAACTTAATCTTGTGTCAAGACTGTTCAAAAATAGAAAGAACACGAGTTCAAGATTAAATAAATAATTTAATCTTCAATTGAGAGTTTTCGAAAATAGAAGAAATAGACTTTGAATGAAAAAGACAAAGTTAGAACTCGAAGAATAATCTGTTTGAATGCATACATTAATTAATTAATTAATTAAAGATATTTACTTAATAAACACATTCATGCATATGAGTTAGAACTAGTTAACTGACTGGTTGTGACAGAGAGTCCTTTTGCAGAGACGATCAGATATCGAATCCGGAGATAACTGACAGATTTAAATAGATCTCTAGTCAGATGGTGAGTTAATAATTAGATAACTGGATGATAAAAGAACGTGACAAAAACAATTAATTATGAATTTAATGTTAATTTAATTCAACATTCAAAATTGAAAGATTTAATTATTTAATAAATAATGATAATTTATTTAATTGACTGTTGAAAAGATTAATTGAATAATTAAATAATGAATATTTAATTATAATTAAAATATAACAAAGGGGTTAATTAAATAATTAATTATTTAATTAAGAAAGATAATTAATTAGTTAGCGACATAATTCTATAAATATGATTTATTTAATTAATCAAGTTGAATAAAGGTCATAATGAATTAATTAAATAGTTAAGAAGGTTATTTAATTAATAGAGGAAATATGTGTTTAGAAAGGTAATTAAATAATAAACATTATTTAATTATGACCAGGGACATTAGAAAATTATGTTGAAAGTGGTATTCGTAGGCCTAGACCAATTTTCGGTGTCTACAAGAACAAAAAGACAAAGGCCCTAAACCTTTCAAAATGATATCGCTAGAGGATTTGGGATCATTCAGTTTTGAACCAACATTCATGGGAGAATACAAGATCATAAACAAAGACTCTGAAAAGGGAAAAGAAAAGGTTGTAATGTCAACACAAAATTTGGAAGATCATTCGAAAGCATCCACCTCAACCACTTTAGAAGAAAAATAAAATTACACAACAAACTTTGATGAGATAGACTACAACAACCACCAACTCCAAAAGAAATGAAAAAGCTTTATGGAAAAGGTTATGAGCTTATGAAATAACTTAGATATAGTGGAAAAGGATGTGGTGCTAGAGAACAAGGTATATGTGTCCCTATAGAACTTAACATGAAATAAACAACTCATGGTCCTGGTTATTGTCCTATGATAGAAATCAAACCATCAAATAAACCTTCACTCGATATCAACACTCTTACAAAATATTCCTCTAAGCCGACTTTAACAATAGTGCATCTTGAATTGAAAGACACTAGTGGTCTTGATTGTTATCATTTTCAAGAAACAAAGAAATCCTCACTTAAAATCAATGTCATCATGCAAAACACTTATGATTCGAATTTTGTACATTTTATATATTCCTTTAAAGAAGAGAACAAAATCTTGCAATCTAAAGAGTCTTGTGTAGGTATGACAACTAATACGAAGCAAGAGATATCTAGTTGCCACAAAATAATGAAACATCCTCTACTATTGATCAAGAGAATATCTTGTCGAGACTCCTTCAAGATCCTTTGATATCCCTCCCCCCAAGAAAATGAAATAAATTTTACTACAATAATTCATTTTGTGCATATCATAGAGTTCATCGTCATGCTACTAATGAATGTACGGCTTTAAGTGATAAAATTCAACATCTTAAGGAGTGTGGTGATCGACCTTGTGTTGAAGCATCTAATTCCTCTAATTATTTTTTACTAAGCATGTTTCTCGTCAATCATTTTTGGCTCATCCCTTGTCTTGAACTAAGTGGGGGCAATGGGTTAGGTAGCCTTGTCCTCGTATGTCACATGTCATTGCCACTTTTGGCTAGGTTATCACCTTTAATGTATATATAAGAGCAAGCTTGGGATGTGGAGACATTCCTTAAATTGGCTCACATGTGATGTATTGAGTTATACATTTTGGGGGAAACCCCTTCCCTTCTCATGATGTAGCTTATTGGAAACATATGAATTGGCATAGGGATTTCTGAATAAGCTCTCATGTCATCTTCTACTTTAAATAAATTTCTCATAGAAATGGTGTTGGAAACCACTTTAAAGTGGGGGCATACATCGACACTCATGTTTAATTGTGTGATTTTCTTTCTTCTTACGATGTGTTCTTTTCTCGATGGTGTCATTGGGTTTGATTTCCTCCGAGAGCATGATATTTCCCTGCACTTGTCCTCTCTTGGATACATTAATCACAATGTTCCCTAAGAAGATACCTTGCACGAACTAATAAAAACCCCTTCGAGCATCCCTCTGTCTTTTTACATTGCATTTTTGTACAAGTTATTAAATTCATGGAGTTATGGCTTTGATATGGTTCCTTGGGGATCACCTAGTGGAGAACTAGCTTCACTAGCCCTTGTGAGCATTCATTTTCTTTGTCCTTATCATAGTCATGGGGGTATGACTTTGATATGGATCTCTTGGGGCTCACCTCTAGTGGACAACTAGCTTCACTAGCCCTTGTGAGCGTGTGTTTTTGTTTGCATAGTGGGTCCAGCGTGTTCTACTTGTAAACCTTTTTGGAAAAATAGCCTAGACCCATTCCACAACGCGTTATTTGGCCAGTCGAAGCTTGATCCATATCATTTTTCCTTTTTCCTTTTTATTTTTGTTTTTCATTTTTCTCTATCTTTGATGGTGTATGTTTGTGATCTAGTTATGGATTCATATATATCATCTACAATTATGTTCCTCTATGCCTATATTGGTCTATCATAGGATCTTAATCCTAGGGGATTTTTCACCCTCTTGGTTATTGTCATCCTATCTTACTAGAATTCATACATTTAAACCCCTCTTAATTGTGTGGTTGGCTAATTTAGTGTGAGTTTGAAGCAAGTTCACCCTCTCACTAAAGTGGGGGCTAAATGTAATGTAGGAAAATGCATACCCTTGCATTTTCACACTTGTTTTGGCAAGCCTTTCTTTATTTATCTTTATTTATATCTTAATTGGTCCTATTTTGCATCTACAAGCCTAATAAATTATATCTTTTTATGGCTAATCCCAAAAAAATCAAAGGATAAATGATAATTTAATAATTTTGGTTATGTGTCCTCGATTTTTGGGTCGATACTAAGATTCCACCTAGGGAATCTTTGTCCCCCAAAGGTCTTAGGACCCTCTTTTCAAAGGCACCTTAAATGGGCCCCTTTTTGGAGTTTGTGCCCTGAGTTTCTAACCTTGAGACTAAGATGCCACCTAGGGCATCTTAGTCCTCCTCGAGCTATTTTTGAGATTTAATTTCAAATATTGGTAGGATTTAGCCTCCTTTAATTAATGAATGCATATGTCAGCTTGTTGTGGTGTAATTTTGAGATATTAAGCATGGATAAGTATAAACACAAGGTTTTTTCATCCATTTTCATCCTAGAAACTTGAGTATTCATTCATAGTAGCATAATTAAGTTCACAAGAGCATTCAAGAGTAGTTCATCAAGTATTTGGAGCCATCATCAAGATTCAAGCATCATGTCAAAGATATTCTTGCATCATGTGTGTTTTTGAGCTAACATTTGTGATGTAGGGTATTGATTCAATCAAGCAAATCAAGTCAAGATCTATCAAGCATTCCTTTGATTCAAGATCCACATTCAAGCTAGCCATCTCACACAAGTTTGCAGATTTCATAACAAAGTTCTAGTGAATTGCAACATAGCACTTTGTTCATTTACCATTTCCCTCCATTATTTTATTTCATTCCAAGGTTTAATTACCAACAAGGGGTTTGAACAAGGCAAACCCCCATTTACTAACAATCAACAAGATTTTCCTCTTTTGTGTGTTTGTGTTTGCAGGTTTAGATTGAAGACTTGAAGATGATTTGTAGTGAAAAGTTGTAAAGTTGAAAATTTGCATTGCAAAGTTGTCATCTTCATGGAAACTCACCTATAGGCCAGATCTAGAAGTTTCATGACCTGAGATCTGAGAAGAAGGAAGTGCAAACATTGAACCTCGGAATCATATTCACAGATTCTTTTGCATTTCCCTTGTAAAACAATAGCGGGACTAAGGCAATAGTAAGAGAATCTTAGTCCTCCCTAGCATATTTTGATACCATTTTTGCATTTCCAGAATCCTCATCACATTTTTAGACCTCTTAGGTACACACATCCTAACTTTCTATTACTTAATTTTGTCATTTGCATTCATCATTTGGCTTGCATTACTAGGTTTTGTGAGTTGAATGTTAAGTTGTCTTTCCCAAGCTTTTGCTTGGTGGTGAACCCTTCAAAGTCTAAAAGAACCCCTCCTAGGTATCCCTTGTTGAGAATTGACTCACCTTTGGGTTGATAGTCAATCCAATTTGGGATCCTAGGACATTCTTGAATGACAATTGGAAAAGAGTGGTGTTCTATGACCTAGGTTATAAAAGCACCCATTTTCCCCATTGTTCAGTAATAAACACATGGAACTTATATTTTTCAAATTAGATGTCATTAATCTTTAAATATTATAACTTTAGATAAGAATTTCAATAGCATTATAGTTTCTAATATAATATTTTTGTGAAGAGAATAATATACCAAGTTGACATTTTCAATTAATTGATTGAAAAATAATATTATTAAGTGAATGTTTACAATCAAATATAAAACATACACATACCATATTATAACACTACTCAATCAAATTGCAAACCTAAATCATCTTATATTATAATCAAGTGTAAATTAATCGATGGAACTTACACAAATTTTACAAAAAATCTAATTAAATTTTTATTAAATATTTATCACCATTAAATAAAATCATAGTAAAATTACAATATTATAATTTTACAAAATATAATAAAGAAACACAAATCCAAAATATATTTTCAAACTAAAAATGAAAAATCAAACTTGAATGCAAGTCAATAACTTACACAAATTTTAACTAATGTAATTAAATTTTCATTAAAAATATATCACAATTAAATATTGTAATAAAATTATAATATTATAACCGTAATTCTTACACAAATTTTAATTAATATAATTAAATTTTCATTAAACATATATCACAATTAAATATTGTAATAAAATTATAATATTATAACAACATAATTACGTCTAGAGGTGTCTATAATGGCATCCAAAAATCTGTGTAAAGTTTTTTTGAAGCTGTATTTATTTTGATGTGTACAATTGACAGTCAAGATGGAAATGGGCGAGATTGTAATGAACAAGATATGAATGAGTCAATGCTTTTTAGTTTTAAAAGCATATTTTAAAGCTATGAACGATTTCATCATGTGAATCGTTTCATGCAATAAAATGGTTTTAAATCGATTTGATATCTTTGTTTTACATTCATACAAGACAATGTGAAAACCCCTCCACCGAGTGCTACAAAAATCTGAAGGATGTTCAAGAGAGCAAGTCGAAATGATGGAAGTCCAGGTATGTTGTAGAATTCAATATATACATGATTCCTCTTTCTTTTCAGGTCACCGTTGGAAGGGATTAGAATGAGAGGGTTTTCAATTACATGTATTCCTGTTGAAGATCCACTTTGTGAATCCTAAGCTTTTAGAGGCAAAATGTTATCGTATTGGTATTGCATGGCAGTAGCATGGTTTGTAGCAATCGTCATGAATGGGGCAGCAACTCGGCAGTTTATCAGCACTGGTTGGGTTGCACCTACCTCTGGCTCCATGGTTCACAATGGTTGGGCTGGGAAGAACCGTTCCTTATTGGCGACACACTTGGTAACATTTTTGTTGTGTTTTTCCTTCTTAGTGAATCGTATTCTTAGAAAGATTTTGTAATTGTTTGTCGATGGTGAGAGTGCAGTGTTCAAGTACAATCTGAGCGAGGATTCGAGAAGTTTCCACCCCATTAAGCTCCCAGCTAAAGATGAAACCGGAGATGGAAGACCAGTATTTTATTTCCCACTCATAAGTACTCTCTCAAGTTGTCTTCTACATTTAAATGGTCTGATCGGTTCTACAATGAACGAGAGAGGTAATGTAGTGGCAAATGAATTAACTGTATCAGTGAATGAATTAAGTTTGTTCTTGCTTTATCTCCAAAAGAAATTGAAATTGAATCTACTCCTCGAATTTTGTGCAATCTTGCATATGCTTGCTCAGACATAGTTGGACATTTATATTCGAATATGTGTGCATATACATATATTTAGAATTGATTATATAAACTTTTGTTGTGAAAAGGAAGGGAACTTTATTCAGTAGATTAAAAGATCAATTCAAGTTGTGGTATTGATATTTTGTATTCAGTTTATATTTTCTTATGGAAAATCATCGATATTATTCTTATGGAGTGTGTTGACCTGGAGATTTTTGAGCTTTGCAAATGTGACTGGTGTGAAAGTATCATTCAAAAGCGGGTTTTGTGGATTTTTTTATCAAGTGTGAAGTGTATGGATATGAAAAGTAGTGGCATTCAGATGGAGGTTTCTGAGTCTCTATCTTTTCATGTTTTACACTTAAATCTCTATCTCTCAAGAATTTAAAGATGAGAAAAGGGTTTCTTTCAACTTGTAATATGTTATCTTGAACACGTTTGGCTAAGTGAGAAGGCATTTGATTTGAATACTTCTTTCATTCATATTGGTTCTTTTCTTTTTGATTCAATAGAAAGTGATTCCATCATTAGTAATTAGATATGACAAGATTTGTGAAGCATCAAAATATATGATTTGTTTTTATATACTTTCTCTATAATGCTTATTTATTATTCTCCATTGTAGGGAGAGGGAGGTTGTCGTTGCTCTGTGAAACCAGCCTCACGGAGTCCCCTCCACTTTAGGTCACAAGACAGACCTCCCACCTTCGAGGGAGGGCCTTGCAAGCACTCTCTACTTGGAACATGGAATGCCACACAACATGCCGCACTTCTCCCCTCGTAGTCCAAGACTCTCCTGTTCTTCAACCTTGTGCACCCCCACTCGGATTAAGGCTCGCATTACTGAGCTCAGTAATATTAATAATTATAATTAATTTAATTATAGTAATTATCATAATTACTAGTAATATTAATAATTATAATTAATTTAATTATAGTAATTATTATAATAAATTAGTATTTATATAACGTTATTATTTATATAAAATACGTCGAGAGTTATCTTTCTTCAAACATCTATTTTCATCATTTTCTCTTAGTACAATAGACGTCTTGATAATGATAGCTCTCCATATATTTTATATATATTAATTATCAGTTCAATCACATTTACTTTAAAACTATAATTCAAACCTATTTATAACCAATTAAAATCAATACCTTAACAAAATGTAAAAAAAAAATTGTCATAAAAATTAATACCCATTGTGTCTTATCCAAATCTCACGACAAATCCGCATAAACCCTACGTATCCATGCTTTTCCAGGTATACATCAAAACAATGAATCTTGCCAGAAAAAAAGTAAATCAATACTGTGCAAGAAAAAATCCACTCAAAAATCAGAGCGCGCTGCATGCCATCTCTTCAAGCAATAAACAAATGCTAATTCCTATAAATTGCAGTGGACTTAATAAATCTGATGATACGTGTCTGCCAGTAGCACAAGAACAAGACGAGATTGGATGCAAGAGAATACTTTAGACAATCAAATAAGACACCATCCCAAAAATCATACATAACATAAGATCTTCACTCGATGAATATCAGAAAAGCAAAACTAAAACGATAACAATTCACCATACAACTTCTTCTAACTTCAAGTTTTAGCAAAAAAATAAATCAGATCTTGATTTGCAATATAATATTTACTTTGAGTGGTGGATCTAATGGATTGACTAAAGCATCCTGTTGCAGGTAAGAAGTCACGAGGTCTAGTCTCCCCACGGTCCCCATGGTACCAGAGGGGGCCAATCAGATGGTGAAAAAAGTTTACCAAACACACTGCAATTTATAAAGAAACAGACCCGACCAATTCCTACAGTCTAAATATATATATATAATATTTACTTTTAAAAACATGGACAGTGGTCATAGATTCAAATTCCACTTCAAACATTACATTCAAATGAAAGAACATTTGAGACAAAACCATAGAATTATAAGATCAGTCTTAATAATCTATTGATTCTGTGTGTTAAAAAAAAACATTTTTGAAGCAGGAATGACATGCCCATTACAAGAAAACATCAGTGGGACATCTGCAACAGTAAATGAAGAACACACCATTCTTTAGTTGCAATTCCATCTCCTGTTGAAGAGAAAAAAAGTAGTATCCCAGTTCCAGTCATTGCCATGGACAAGCAGGATTGATAACAAGTATACTGGTGGGATGTAGATAATTCATTATTTTTTTACTGTGTTGTATATTTTAACACTCCATTAGAAAATAATGAATTATCTACAACCCACTAATAAAATAATTATCTATCCGTTTGTTTTCTTCAATCTCATGTTGTCCATGGCAATGAGTGGAAATGGGTTTATACAGAATTGATCCCAGCAAAATCCATTCAGAATCTGCAAGCTGCAACATAAAACACCATCATTTACATTAATGGAAGCTAAATTTTCACGTTACAAACCTGTTAAAACTCATTTTAATGTCTATCAAACCTGTGATATTTAAAATGAATTTACAGTAGGAAAATAGCGAGAAATCGGAAACTTTACGTCTTTTTTTAAAAGACTCGTTGCTAAAGATTTAATTCTGATTTTGTCCTTTTAAATTCAGGGAAAAAGCGCATATTTAGATTATTTTGCGATTTTGTCCGATTTTTAAAGATTTTCTCACAGCCGGCGCTATTTTTATCTATTGTCAGTTGTTTCACGGTGAAAGTTTTTAGGTTTTAGTTTTCATATTTACCATTTTCTTTTTGGGTTATTAAAATTTCTAATTTTATTTTTAGATTTTCTTTTCGGGTTATTAAAATTTCTAGTAAGTTTTATTTTTAGGATTTTGTTTTTTTATATGTTTATTAGTTTTTAGTATTGTTATTTTCAAATTGATATATTTATTCTATTATTTTAGGAGAATATAAATAAGTAAATGGTACAAATCTATGTGAATTTGGATTCATTTCTTGATCTTTTTATCTATCTTTATATATGCATTTGCATATATTTTATTGTTAGTATATATATCTTAAATATAATCTATATATAATACACGGAAATATATTTTATTATTATTATTATTATCTTTTTTAGAGTGATTTTATTGATTTATTAATTTTTATTTTCCTAAAATGTATTGTTTATTGTTTTCTATTTTTGAAATGTAATTATTATTAAAATAATTTTTATTTATTTTGTTTTTTTCTAAAATGATTATTGCTTGTTGTTTTGTTTTCTAAAATGAGCTGCTTTTGTGTTTTTTTGTGATGGATTGTATTGACTTCCTATATGCACCATGTTGCCATTGTAGGGTTACACCTCTCGACCTAATTACTTTTTTTTGCCATTATTTTGAAAGAATATATATTAATACACGTTACAAATTTGTGTGAAGTTGGACTCATTTCTTGACCTTTTTGCCTATCCTTAATATGCATTTAAATTTGTTTTATTGTTAATTTAGTTTTTTGATTATTTTGGGAGAATATATATTAATACATGTTACACATTTGTGTGAAGTTGGGTTCATTTCTTGATCTTTTTACTATCTATATACATATGCATTTGCATATGTTTTAGTTCCTACCTTATCCTTACACACTAGTGTAGCCTTTCTAAGTGGGTCAAATAAATCTAATAGATTTCAAGATGGGTTTATTAAAATTTCACAACAAAGGCTTAAAATCAAACAATGAGAAGTGAACATGGAGTTTTATTGAATCTTCAAATTTCAAATACAAAGAAACAAATATTCAATCTCATTGTAAAATATAGCCTCAATATTATTACAACCAAATAAGAAATGACAAGTCAATATGGACTTAAATGAATCTAGAAAATAATTTCCATTTACACACACTTAGTCTCACAACACATACAAACACTTCCCACATTTATCTCAAATATTTGACACCATAAGTACTCTACTCAATACTCATTCACTCAACCCAAGTGGATCAATATAAAACCAACAAGAGATTCTATTTGCAAAAATATATGAAGAAAAATCTTTGTTTGTCAAAAGATTTCCTCAAATGGTTACAAGGTTATCATTATATAGTTTATTTTCACCAACTCTTAACTACTTGAAAACTTCTATCGAACTTGTGTTAATAAGTTCTAGCATACATTAGATAATGCAATGAATGACATCACGAGCCAAAATGATAGATGACACCATCAATCCAAAAAAAAAAAATCCCATCTTGGGATTGAAGAACCTCATTAGCCACCTACATACAAAATTAAACAAGTAAGTAAAATTTTTTTTGTATTTTGATTGTCTAAACTTCAAGGTGCTCTTGCATTAGACACCATATGTAACTATGTTAAAAAACTTAAGCCCTTGCTCAGAGAGCTCTTATCAAATATATTATCCTTTTATTCGAATAAGGAATTTTGTCTTCAAATAGCCATTAATCTTCACAAACCCCTCTCCTTTCCATCTTACCAAATAATGTTTATAATTCATATTTCTAGTATTCTTCACAACCATTTCTAGTAATATTTTATGAATTTCTTCTCAACTTTTCTCTCAAATTTGTTCAATCCAATCAATAATATATATAACATTATAACAATCTATAGATACATTATACTTGCATGCATATGGGTGAAAATTAACAATATTGAAGATTGCTCAAATATCCATCACTAGTGGGACACCAACCTCATGTATCAGAGACTTTTTGCATAATTTTATAGGGTTAAGAATTTTATTTTACTTTCATTTATTATAGGTCCCCTTGGAAAACCTCTTCTTCCATAGAAATACCATAACTAAATCATTGATTTAAAATGACCCTACTCTCCTCTTCTTTGCATTTTCATTTTATTTTAAATTACTCCTTTGAATCTACTTTATAATTTTCTCGTGCAATTCACATTTATATTCTATGAAGTCTATAGTCATTGCAACTTTTTGTCATCAATCACCTTTATCAAATATTTGATACCTCTAAAATATCTTCCATAGAAAATATGGAAAAGAAAACACCAATTACCTACGAGCTACATTATTGTATGCAAATTCTACCTTATAGGAAGGATTGAATCCCACTAAGTAGGCATATCTCCAACTAAACTTCTAAGTAGATTGTCAATACTTCTATTGACTACCTTTGTTCTTCCATTTATTTAGGGATGATGGGTGAAACTAAAATCTTATCTAGAGTACACAACCTTTTCCATCACATCTTTGTATCTTTGTTATGTGTAATACTTTTATATAAACAATACAAACTGACAACATCCTAGAAAAATAATCTAGCAACATTTGATATGTTATTAGTTTTCTTACATGGTATGACGTGAGTCATTTTAAAGAACATGTCCACTACCAAAAAGATATTATCATTTCACTTCTAAATTCTTTGTACTATCCCAATAAAAAATTAATACTAATATATTCCCATAGTCCATCTAGAAAAATTAATGGCTTATATAACCATATAATCCTAATAATTCACTTTGATACTTAACAAATTTTACATCTAGAAAACAAATTTATCTATATTTTATTTCAAAATAGGTATGTTCGGTCCCAAAAATATTGCTCCACTCCCTGGAATGAAATAAGGCCATGGTTTTCATAGTGTAAGTTAAATTATATCATCAATAGAACCATGGAGGGTTCAAGGTCAATGTTGGGTAAATGCAAAAAGATGGGGGGCCAAAAAGTGGCCACACCACTTTTTGGCCCCATATAAGTCATAACATGAGTGTGTTATAACACACTCACATTATAATACACTCATTGTTTTTAACATAAAAATAAAACACCAAGAGGCCAAGCTCATTTGAAATCGGTCTCTCATCTCCAAAACTATAGATTGCAACATTGGAGGAGTGTGTTGTTAGAGTAATAAGTTAATTACTTTATTAATTTAATCATGTTGATTAATTAATTAAATCACCTTTACTTTATTTCACTTAAGCTAAACTTAGGAATCTTTATTTTGCATTATGATCTTGACACTTGTCACATGCTAATTTAATCTTCATCCTAGGTTTTTCACTTTAGGGTTTCGATCTCCTTTATTAAGGATTGATCTCTTTGTAATTATTCTAATTCTGGTTAATGCATTTTAGCTTCATGTTTGCAGAGTACCATTCTTGTTTCTCTTGATCTCCTTTGGTGACAGGTTATTTTCTTGCAGGTGTTCATTGGGATCTATGAGGTTGGATTATCAACTTCTACATGTGCTCACATTTTGAAACTACCATATCACCACAAATTTGTCATCAGATCACTGCCAAAATACCACCACAACATCCTTGAGGTTGGGAACCTGTAAGTGTTCTTCATTTTTTAGTGTGAAAAATTGATTACATAGATAAATTGAAATGGTCTTGATTAAATTTTGTTTAATTTACAAGAATTTAGAATCCCTCACTAGTTGATGAAAACTTTTATTTACTAATTCATGAAAACCCTAGTGAAGAACAACTATAACAATCCCCCCTTGTTGGAAGCTTGAGTTGTTTGTGAGTTTTTTGGGTGTTGTCATTGATGTCAACCCCTTGTATGAAGAGAGTGTTGGAATGTTGTTGGTGTTGATGATGTCAACCCCTAGAATTGGAGTTGTTAGTATTGATGCCAACACAATGTTGTTGGTGTTGTCATTGATGTCTTACTTCAATATAGTTGCATATGTTGTGTTTGGAGAGATACTTGGGTTTGTGCAAGATCATGGGGATCCAAAAAGTGATGATGTGGAAAAAAAAAGGTATTTTTAACTTGCTCAAAAATAAGAAAATCTGTTTTGACTTTTTCTAGGCTCAGGTAGAAAGTACATGGTGTCATAGCAAACACCAAACTGAAATGGCTACCATTTGAAATGGATATCCATTTCAAAACAAATATTTGTTACAAAACAAATATCCGTTTAGAAAAAAATATTTGTTATCTTTAGATCATTTTTTTAATTTGCTTGGCTCTGAGACCCGACCACCAAGTGGATATTTAATTTAATATATTATTATACTATTTTTAATTTAATATTATATAATAATATTATATTATATTATATTATATAATTATATTATATTATATTATATAATTATATTATATTATATCATATTATATAATAATATTATATTATATTATATTATATAATAATATTATATAATATTTATTATATATTATTATATATTATAATATAATGTTATATAATATTATATTATTATATATTATAATATAATGTTATATAATATTATATTATTATATAATTTTATATTATTATATAATTTTATAATATTATATAATTATATAATATTATCTAATTATATTATATTATATTATATTATTATAATATATTATATATTATATATATTGATTAAGGAGAGATTATTTAGATTGGCCCCACACCAATGGAGGTCACAAGGGGACCTCATCCCTTTCAACATATTCAACTTATAACCACTTATTAAACTTTATTCAACTAAGAAACCATAATAGAAGTCTAAGAGCCACCACTTGGAATTCCAACTCAAGATGTCACTTTTGGGGATTCGAACATCGATCTCCATCTTGAGAACCATATAATATTATAATATATTATATCATATAATATTATAATATATTATATTATAATATTATATAATATAATATAATATATTATATTATATTATATAATTTTATATTATATTATATTATATTATATAATTTTATATTATATTATATTATATTATATAATTTTATATTATATTATGTAATTTTATAATAATATAGAATAATATATTATTACCTTACATATCAAAAAAAAACTACCACTTATTAAAAAACCTACATACAATACCTTACATATATTGGTGGTCAAGTCCCGAACTCCACCAATTATTTTAAAAACTACATAAAGGGAACGGATATCTATTTCATAACAGATATCCATTTTGAAATAGATATCTATTTCCTTTTGCATAAAATCAAAAAAGAAAACCTGAGAGCTCTTATTTCTACAGTCTGCTTTCTATCTACATGCAGGTTTTGCTTTGAGTGACTTGAATATCCATTTGGGAGTCATTTTTTTGCTCAAATCAATCACATTTCAGAGGTATTTATAAATTTTAATATTTGTCTTCAATTTATATTAGTTTTGCATCTTTTTTTGTGAATTTTAGTCAAAAATAGGGTTTTTAATAAGTTTTTAATTGCATTAAAATGATTGTTAATCTTTTAAAAATTAATCAATAAACAATCTTAAGAATGGTTGATTCCAACCCCACTCAACATGAAAACCCTCCAATAGGGAAAACTTTAGTGGCGAATCTTCACCAATAGGTGAATTCTAGGAATCGAGAAAATCGAAATTGGTGAATTTAACATTCCCAATAGGGTGTTCAAATCACCCAGATTTTATGAACTATCGATCCAATGCATGTCCATTCGCCAATGATTTTTTTTATGAGGCATGTTTAGGCAATAAATTTGTCATAACAAACTACGTGTTTCCAATGGACCGATTAATATTTTTGCCTGGAATCCTGGGGAGCATGTCATAAAACACCAACATATTCGCCAATACTATTAAAACAACATTATATGAGGACCCATTTGGCCAATTAAAATTTACAAATAGTTACTTGTGAAGACCCATTTCGCCAATTAAAATTTATAAATAGTTGCTTATGAGGACCTATTTTGCCAATAATATTTAAAAATAATTACATTTGAGGACACATTTCGCTTTGAAAATTACTAAGTATCGTTGTATAAACATGCGGGATTCGCTGAGTTTTTAACATACCATTTAAAAATCCCGCGGAATTCACCAAATATGGATTGATATAAATACAATTGAAACTATTATTTATTCTTACACATTTTGTTCGGTTCTGAGGTTCTACTTCTTGATTCAAAAGTCAGTGAAAGCCGAAAACGTAGACTTAAAGGTGAGTGGTCATTTCTTCATACTGTTATTAGTTATTAGTTATAATAATAAGATTTATTTATCTATTTTTCATTCTTGCTTCAGTCTTAAACATGATTTTGAGTAGGGAATGGGATTTGTATTCTCTGTCGGTCTATCCTTCTTAAACAAGAAGACATTTTTTCCATCTTTTATTCGAAGTGAGAGATCAATATGTCGAGTAGCAAGGGTAAGACTCCTAAGGGTAATGAAGAGATTGGGAGGCCATCAAAATGCCCAAAACATGGAGGTACCATACAGTCTTAATTTGGAATTAGCAAAGCTTCTAATCCATCAAATCAAGGTGGAGCTACATCATCAACTCTTCCACCAAATATTATTGAAGATGGCATTCACAATACCTCACCGCCACAGGAAGGTCAAGGTGAGATTGTCATTGAGTTAAATAAAAATGTATCAAATGAGGATGGCAATACCGAAGAATATGTTCCAAGGGATACCCTGGTTAGCCAAAATGAGATAATTGACTTGGATGAGGATGATGTTGGTAGCAAGAAAAGAAAAGGAAAATCAAAATCAGGGCACAAGTGAGAAATGACAAGGAATTTTCAACTTGGTTGGTTGTCGAAGTACCCATTCCTTGTACTAGTGGGGGTATCAAACAAAAATGATATTGAAAGGGAAACAGAGGTCAAATGTAAGATTTTTAGTTGGAAATGTGGAAGATACAAGAGTTGTAGCTAAAGCTTGACACTATAGAAAAGCATATCGATAAAGTTTACGAAAAAAAATCATAGACGGAAAGGAACAATCAGTCGTACGATGAAAATCAAAGGAAGAATGTCTTCATGTTAAGTATGTCGCGGATTATGAAGAGAATAACCATATAATTTGAATATTGAAAAATTTCAAGGTACACTTGAGGCTCATTTTGGAAAAGCCATGGCAGCAGCAAATCTGTCAAAAACTATTCAAATGAGTGTTGTTTTTCATATTTTGTCTAGGGGGCGTCCTATGATAGACTACCTAGAATATTTTGATTTATTATCTTATTTGAGTGTTCCCCACTTTTCCCTCTCACATTGGTCAGTAAATGTTGGATGGGATTGGGCGAACTATCTTGCTGCAGTGGAAAAGGAAGATTTAAAAGAGAAAGTAAAAGAGTCAAATTTCATTGCATTATCTTTAGATGAAGATACTGTTGTAGACAATACATCTTGGGTTTGTATGCATTTGTATACTATAGAACAATGTGTTCACCAAGCTCATCTTCTTTGTGTTCATAAAATGAAGGATAGTTCAAGATCACAAAACCTATTTGAATTAGTCAAGAAATCTTTGAATGAAATTGTAGGTATGGATGAGTTGACAATTGCCAAAATGTTGTTGTGTGTAGGAGCTGATGGAGTTGCAGTGATGCAAGTTCAAAGGAGCAGTGTTTGAACAAAGTTAAAAACTACTTGTGCACCATACATGCTTGGCATTCACTGCATGGCCCACAGAATGAATTTAGCATTCAAAATTGAAAGAAATTTTTCTACAATATCAAAAGTTAAAAATCTAGTTCGTGAGATCCACACATACTTCTACCGAATTCCCAAACGTTTCCTTGAATTTCAACATTTTGTTAAGGGAATAGTACATGGAAAAAACTTCTCAATGATGTTGATACCAGATGGATCTCCCTGCATGGACCAATGCAACGAGTTCTTTTAGAATATCAATCCTTGATTGGAGTGATGTACGAGCATCGTAACACAGTAGACAAAGCTCCTGACCTCTTACATAGGTTAAGTGATATAGTGACACTCTTGACTTTAGCTAGTCTTCTCCCCATGTTGGATGAGATGAACAATCTTGTGAAGAAATCTCAAGACAGAACTATGTATATTTATGAATATGCCAATCTATGTAAACTTACATCCATGGCCCTCGATCATCTATATCTAGATCTGACATAAGAAGGTACAAATTATTTGATGTGGCAGAAAATTACTGATTTGAATAATCCTGATAATTATTTACAGTTTAATGCAAGAGGGCACTTATGTATCTATGTACGTGGATATGAGATAACAATGTACCATTGTAAGATAGCCAGTAGCTCTAGTAGAGAAGTACCTGTTAACGAGGAAGATTTTAATGGCATTGTTAAATTTGTTAGTGATAATTTGAAGGAAATTGCAAAATCTCTTTCCTCGAAGATTCGTGAAAGATTCCCTTGACATGAAATACTTGAAGCCATGGGTATTATGTATCCTCAATTTTGGGTAAACTGAGATAACCCAAAATATTTTCATGATCAAGTAAAAATCTTGATCGAACAGTTTTTGAAAGAGGTAACATACAATGAGCAGACAAAAGAAATAATTTTAAATGAAAATAAGCTTAGACAACAATGTAGGAGTTTCGCAACAGCTATGAGGGACCAGTATAAATCCATGGGAAAGGAAAATTCCTTTGAACTAGGATCAATAAAAAAGGTTTGGGCAAGCTTAGGTCAAAGTGAAATATTGTGTGGTTTGATGTTAGAATATTTCAAACTTGTTGATTTATGTCAAACAATGATATTGGGGTCAATGGAGGATGGGAGAATTTTTTCAATACATTGGGGTTTTTGAAATCAAAGTTAAGAAACAAACTGGACAAGAATTTGGAAAATTGCTTGAGGATGAAAGGAACTGTGTATAATGTCAAAAAAATTCATTTTCAAAGGGCACTTGCAATCTGTAGGTCCACATGTGAAAGAAGAGGGGTAGGGTTGTGCAACACAGGCTCTCCAATTCCAAGTGCTGGTACTGGTGGTAATGGCAGTGGGACTGGGACAGATGACAATGATATTGAAATTGACACAAATCACACAATAAATGTTGAATTTGAGACACAGGCCAAAGAAAGTGAAGAGCAGACTCAGAATCAAGATGATTCTTTTACTTTATCTCAAGATGAGCATCGGTTTGAGGACCCTAACTTTGTTTGGGAAATGGAAGAGAAATAGCAAGTTTTAGGTATTTTTACTACACTTCGTGACTCAATTAATTCCATTGTTCCAAAGTCCAAACTATAGTTGATGATATTTTATATTTTATTCAATAAACATTTAAATTGTGAACCATTGCACTTCATGATATCTTATTTTATATTGCACTGCATGAATCATATTACAAACTGTAGTTGATGATTTTTTTTATTGTATTCAAATAAATTGTGAATCATTGCACTTCATGATATTTTATTTTATATTGCACTTCATGATATTTTATATTATATTGCACTTCATAAATCATATGTCAAAGTCAAATGTACTTCATGATATTTTATATTGTATTCCATCATCCATGAAATTGTGATATTAAAATTTAAAATTGATCTCTTAAAAGGAAATTTATTTTTTCTTTACAAAGAAACTAGCCTCCACTGAGTCCACCCCACTTATCTTCCACATATCAATAATCACAAAAATATATGACACTTTGATTTTATGAACAATGCAAATTGTAGAAATTTGTGTGACAAGATCCATATTATAGCCTACATTGCATCCATAAAAAAACTTGAAATTTTGTAGTGACATAGTCCTTCCCCCATTCCTAACAAAATTCAATACAATTGGCCTAACAATGCTTCATCGGCGGAACCCCCATCATAGTCTCGCCAATGGTCCAATGGAAATAGCTCACAACCTAGTATCGGTGTAACAATACTCTATCAAGTTGACTCCTAAGGTGCTCTCCCGATATATCAATAGAGTCAAGTTCTCAACAAAAGTAACCATGAATTATAACCGTGGGCATGAATTATCGAGAAGTGAAGTATATCGGGGGGACTAGGGTGCATCGGGGAAACATTATCTGGCATCCCACCAATAGAATGAAGGATAGGTGCCCATCGATGGAGAGGGTGGCTATCGGTGAAAGATTGATGTGACATCATGGCGCATCGTTGACTTCGAGATATTTGAAATAAATGTTCTTCTTGGATGACAAGACTGAAAGACGATCAACAAATGGTTCATTTATGAACCAGAATTGAAGTGAATTATATCACAAGTTGATCATATATTTGTTACAAAATCCTAGAATATTTCGCTTACGGCAAAAGTAGAAAGGCAAAAACTTGGAGTTCTAACATAGCAAAGACCAATGGAATGTGGTGGTGACTCGACGAGACTCATGCAACTACTTCAGACCCATCTGAGAAGCTATTTTAATCAAAAGATTAAGATTTAAATAATGGAAGAGAGTACAGACAAACCCAAAGTTAAAAAATAGAAAATTGAAAAGACTAAGACTTTGGATCAACTGGACATTAAAAATCTTAAGAGACTCTTAAATGAAGACCTAATAGATCAATGCCCTGGATTGGGGCCGAGACCCAAGAGGAGTGCTCAAATGAATCCTTTCATGGATTGACTATGGGACAAACGTAAGGGCTTAGGGGATATTTGGACACCGCAAAGAGGGTACGACCTCTTCATGTACCATTACAGAAAACAATTTAGGTTTCAACTAGTCTGCAATCCATGGAGGTTGAACCTGGGAAGACTTGTGGTGCCCAATTTGTTTGTGAACACAGAGTTAATTAAATCTCTTGCTATCATATATGACCCCAAGAAAAGAACTATTCAGTCACATGGCGGGGGTAGCATGCTTGTTATTTCTAGGGATCTCATTTCTAATGTATTTCAGTTAGAGTGTTCACTGAATTTATCATTCACAGTCAAAGATCTCTTGACAGAGTATTGCCACATGGATACTAGCTATAAGATATGGAAATTACTTTTGCATAGGCCCAAGGATGAAGGAGGCCAACTCCGGAGGTTCTCTAGTAGTGAAAATCCTCCTTTCCATGAAGATTTGTTCAAAGAGTATTTTTGATACACCTATTATTCAGTCGGTTGGGTTTTGGGAGTAGAGATTCTGCCTCTCATGTCGATTGCCCCAATGGTCTTAGTTGCAGACATACAAAGAAAGGATGTCAGTCCATTTGATTATGCTAGCTACTTGGCCAATGCCCTACATCGAGGGCTTGAAAAGATTAAAAATAATAGTGATAATATTAATTTTGAACACTATTCTTTGCTTATGCATTTTCTTTTGTTCAAGGGACAAGTCAGAGGGGTCTGGAGTGAAGAATTAAGGATAAAAGATACAAATAAAAATGGAGATCTAAAACCTATACAAATGTGGACTTCATTGTGGGACAGCCGATTTGGTAGGTCTCATTACCTTTATTTTGAAGATTTTTTTGTAAAACCATTGATGAAGTTGTTGGGATATCCGTGCAATTATAACCTATCCCCAGAAGTACAAATATTTCTAATACCAAAGGAAAATGACCAGAGAAATAAAGTGAATCATAACTGGGGAGACTTGTATGTTTTATGGGTGATCCCACAATACTGTTTTACAATTTTTGGGCAAACTGGACAATGAACTGATTTTTTTTAACTAAATCTTCACTTTCGAGCTCCTATAGCAGCTAAACCGTGAGGAATTTGAAGATGATGCAAACTAGTGATTTGTGATATTTTGTCTATAGATTTTAAATATATTTTTTTGAAAATTTTTGGAATAAGATTGCACTTTTTTTCCATCTCCTTCGAAAACTAGCTTTTAAAAAAAAACAACATTGTTAAAGAGTGACGCTCACCGTATACAACATAACTTTTTTTGTATGAAGGATAAAATTCTATTTTTTCGAAATTTAGATTTGTAACTATGATATCTAGCACTTTCATTTAGTTTCATAGTGTTTTATTGAACATTTTTTTATTAATCAAGTTTCAAATTCAAACCAATTACAATTGAAACATAGGCAGACTGTATACAACATAACTTTTTATGTATGTATCAAAATTCAATTTTTATTTTTTTTAGTGGATCAAGAACATCAATACCCAGCCTAAACATATTTTTTAAAATTTTATTTGATAATATGCTATTTTTCCACATGTGCAGAACAAAGAGCTTGATTTTCGATGAAAAAACTATGTTTAATAAAACTAAAAAAACACATATATAATAAAACCAAAAAATATTAAAATTATATTCATTGGATAGCTCATTTTGAGGAATACCATGATCATTTCAAATAAATTTTAAATTAATTCATTTGATCCCCCAAAAGTTAAATCAAAAGTGATTTTTAATCAGCATTTTGATAGGTATAAAGGAGACTCCATTGTAGGTATGGTTTAAAACTAGTGGGGTTCTATCCAAGGGGGTTTGATCTAACGTGGTTTGATCAAACCCATTTCAATTGAAATCCTTAAAATAGAACTTTTTAAGGCTTAAATCATTATATTTTCTAAAAATATGTGATTTCAACAAAAATCAAAATCTTCCAAAAATTGTAAACCAACTTTGTGGGATCACCCTTCCCTGATTGTATAGTGATAAGGGTTTATGGGTTCGAAGGGGCTCCACACTTGATGCCATGAGTAGTTCCTGAACGAATTGCGTATTTAGAAATTGTGAGGAAATTGGCAAAATCTGATGCCAAACACCTCAAAGGACATAGAAAACAATCAATTATACCCAACACCTTATGTTTTGGAGACTTTACAGTGGTTGCCAATGAAGGATATGGAGAAATTGATGGTAAATTAGCATAGTACAACCTACCTCTAGGTGATGTAAGGAAACAATTTGATGCAGAAGGGTTTATTCACAAGGTGAGATTATCGCAGGGGCTATCAGGGTATGAACATTTGTTCTCAATCAAAGATGTGATAAGAAACCATGATGAGGACTCCATCCACCAAGTAAAGAATGGTTACCTATAACAAGATTATGCTTGCAGAGGAATGGAAGAGAAAAAAATGTCCCATCTTATTCAAAGGCATTTGGTGAGATACAAGATCCTTTAACAAGAATTGAGCAACTCGTCGCTCATGCCAATGAATTGGTAAAGGATGTTCCCCCGGTTGTTTTTGATGCACCTCATGCAACCTATTCAAAAGTACAAGTTGAAGACATAGGGCCCTTGGATTACATACCTTCACAACCTACTCCTGAGGTATATTTTTTTGTAGATACTGATATAAGTGAAGAAAATCAAGGTGATGAAGAGGGTGAGCAAGTCAAACAAATAAGTGCTCCTGTGATTGCATAGTACGAGCCCCCTCAAGAGAAGAATATTGTAATATTTGAGGCATCAAATGAACTATCTAATGATGTGAGGGTCAGAGTTGGACAACAGTTTATTTTTTATTGTGATTTTGTTAAATCTTTTGAATTTAAATCATTTGTTTATGAATATAAAGGCAAAAAAATGAGACAAAAGATACAAGATATCACTCCTGAACAAGAGGCAACCGCTTTGGAGGAATTAAAAAGGGAGGTAGATAAGGAAATGGAGTCCATCACTCCTGAAAGAGGAAGGGAATTGCTTCAAGAAGCTAGAGTGTTGCTCCTACCAGGGTGGGATATTAGGTCTTCAATTGTATTTGATAGCTTCAAAAAAAGAGGGGATAAGACAATGAACTTAACAGAAGACGCAAGTGACAAAATGTATTCAGGATCTAGGTACAACCCAGATGAAGCCACCTTGCTTTTTTGTTCATTGTATCCCCATGATAAAAGACCTGTTATAATTAGTAATCCAAACCAAGTGTTTAGACATCTCTTCGTTCAACGAGTAGGGGATACCAACCCTATGGAGACAACAGAATTGAACATAAATGTGGCAAAATTTACCAAAGCACAGATCAAAAAATTGATTAAGGAAAATGACAAACTGAAGAAGGAGCTAGCAAATCAAAGAGAAAGAACATCTTCCTCCTCCACATCAAATTTGTACTCCCCGTGGCTTTAAAAAGATAAGAGAGTGCTTGATGCATTGGTTGATGTAGCCTATTGGAAGAATTGCCATTTGAAATCCCAGGGGAAATGAAAATAATTGGAGAAAGAAGTGAAAACCATCTAATATAACATTGTATCTAAAATGATAAAAGAAAGATTCAACAAAATGATAAAGTGTGTTGATGAATATTGGAAAGTATTTAAATAGGCATGCATTTCATTGGTGGAGAATGAATGATTGTAGCCTGGAATGATGGAGAAAAAAAAGGAGCTCGTTGATAAGAATGTCATGAAAGGACAAATATTGTTGACATATAACAAGCTGGTAGAATCACATAATGGATATCATAACAAGCTTAGGGAAGATTTCGACTGCTTTGATTCAGTCCTAGCACTTCATAATGGCATTGGAAATCCATGATAATATGATGATTGGAAGGAAGAGCTTGATGGGCTTCTAAGTGTTATGTTGCAAGAAATAAATGACAAGGATATGGTTTTACAAAACACTCATAAGAAACATAAAAAAATAATGTCTATGGAATATGCTATGAAACAAGTGGTCTCTAATGTGGACACCTATGTTGAACAAGAGTACATCCATCACCTCTTTGCAGTCAATTTGATTATTAGCCAAACTATAGATGTGTCAGAATCAGATTCAATGGGACAACCATCAAATTCAGAGTAAGAACGCTAGTTGACAGCATGATGAGTACCCTATCGTGGAGTAGAATCTTTGAACAGATCTTAGGTGGTCACAGGCTTCTACTTGGAGATTAACGGATCGGTGCATTCACCTACGGTATTGTTTTATTTATAATTTGAGTTATGTTTAGTTGTCAAATGTCATGAATTTTTGTAACGGGTTTGTAGCTTTTTGCCTCTCATATATATGAGAGATCAATACCCGAATAGGAGATCATCACATCATTTTTAATTAGACTTTAGAGTAGAAAATAGTAAGAAGATAGATAATAGATTGCACCAATTTGCCCATCCATCTCATATCATAAACTATTTTTATAATGCATATCATTTGAAGATCAATACAATGGATAAGGTTACACATAATTACTAATTTTCTTTCGAGTGTTCAACTGTTGTGGATTCATATGCTTATATGTTATTAACTTATTTGGCTATCTCCAAAGTGGTTGTTTATGTTATTCAAATTGAGTGTGTGGAAGTACATTTAATTTGTCAGTACATTGAATTTGAATTCTTCAGGAATAGGGGTTGTGACCATGGGGTTTTAGATTTATTTATAGACATGATCAAGTAGTAATGTGGGCCACAAAATGGATCTTATCACACAAATCTCTGCAATTTGTGCTAATCATAAAATCAAATGTAGTGCATTTTTGCAGTATGTGGGATGTGGGTGAGGTGTAAGCTAGTGGATACTGATAAGGATTTTTAGCCCCAACATAACAGAAGCTAACAGTTCGACATCCATAGCTTAGAAGCTCTACCAAGAAGTAAATATAGTGAACATCCATAACTTGGAAGCTCTACCAAGAAGTAAATATAATGAGCTTGCAATTCATCACCTTATAGTTCATATTTTAATTGTGTTAAAAGTAAAACTTGAACATGTACTCAATGATTCATCACTCAACTCAATGCTTAATAACATTTTAACAATAGTATTAGTAGCATATACAACAATGAACATCAGCAATCATTTCATCATTAATGTGTATCTTGTATTTGAAACCACAGACTTTTTCTTCAAATGATAAAATAAATAATATAGATAATTGAACATCACATTACTGAAGTTTGAATTTGAGCTTTTTTATTGATTTTCACATGAAGGAGTACATATTGGCATTGGCAATTAAAAATCTTGCCAATGCCCAAAGACAAGTCTGCACAGAGCTGAGTTGGAACTTGGAAACTCATATTATAAAATATTCAAAATTAAAAATCAAGTCACTGTATCACCTTTTCTAGCAACTTCCACTCTTCAAGTGACGGAATTGTCATTTGTTCTAGCTGATGTTGTTTGACTTGAAGTTTTGTTAACATTTCATGATTGTAATTGGAAGTGGAACCTGTCTTGAATTCTTCAGTCAATTTTGCATTCAAGGTTATCAGTGTTCTGATGGAATCCAAATAGTTCACCACATCTGGGTTTTGAGGAAACTGGTCCAAATCAATCTTCCTTGCACCCTCCATTTTCTTTTTGAAACCATCCTTTCCAATGAATCGGTCATTTGTGTCAAAAGCCTCTGGAAAACTAAGTTCTGTGAAGTTCCTTACCTTTTCATCCACCACCTTCATCTTGTCTGCAACCAAATGCAAATATTCCTTTGTTCCATGCATTCTTGAACACTTATCAATGATAGATGACAACTTCATTGAGGTTTCAATCCGATTAGTAATCCCTTCTGATTTCAAATCATTGTCACTGGCTTTGTAGACTATTTGTAGAACTTGATTTTTAGATTTCTCTAATTCCAACATATTTTTGTTGTCCACTAAATATTTGTTGAGCTTCTTATAATGTTGTCTTCAATAGCATCAATCAATTGAAACATGTCACACAAATGATCAAACCTATGCATTATTTCATCCCAAATCTTTCGTTTCATATGCCTCACTATATCTCTACAAAATAAAAATAACTTATTTTGACAAGACTTAATCTCTTCTTTTTCTTTCATAAGCTCTATTGACACATTCAAATTTTGCAAATTTGAGGTGCCCATTTTGAGAAATTTGCCTCTGCATTTCAGAAGTGCACTTGAGGGGTCAATTTGAATGACCTACTTTGGAGAATCAGAATTTGAGGCATGTTGATTTCAAAGAAAAACCCATTTGCAGACATGTTTGATTGACATATGTGAGCGTGTGTGTCAATTTTCAACTTCCCACAATAGGTTTTTCCAGGGTTTTGAAAAGTGAAGCTGGAGGGGTTTTGCACTGTTCTACTGTTTGCATATTTGTTAGTTTGAAAAACAGCCTCCTGTTTGAGCTTGGATTTCACAACCAGTTAACTTTCATGTCAAAATGAATGTTGTTCTATTTTCTCCATACCTGAATGATCTCGGGTGTCAGTTTTCAAAGCCCAATTATCTGATTTTCTATTTTTAGCAGATTGAAACCAAATTTTGTTTGCTCAGTTGCACATCTGCATTCCTAACAACCTTTCTGATGGGTCAACTTTGATCGTTAATATATTTTGATCAAATATGTTTCATGGATTTTCCTTTTGCATACATGCTCGGGGTACCTTAATGAACTCATGTGTTTGATGGCAGCTCGTCAGTAGTTGTTTCACTATTTTTACATTTTGGCAGTTGGGTGTGTTTTAATTGTTTCAGAACAGCTGCTATTTCGGAAAGGTTCAGCTGAGCAAATTTGTTGATTAATATTTTTCTCCTCTTGATTTTATTTTCTGATTTGTTTGATGTACTGCATTCCTAGAATGAATGAATATAGGTTTGCAAGTTTTTATTTCTCAGAGTGGTCGTTTGACTAGTTTTCCAGTTTGATTCCTAAGGCGACTTGACCAGTTTTCACCATTCTGCAAAAGTGATAGAAAACAGTTTCTTATGGCAACCCAGCTTACCATTTGACTTCAAATGCATCCAGATGTTGTCCTTGGATGATTTAAGTTCAAAAAAAATTTGAAAATAAAAAAAATTTAGTCGGACTCACATGGGGCCCAACATGCTTTGCACAATATGAGATTGCAGATGTTTGCAACATTGCAGCCACTTCAAATAAATCATTTTGGTTGAACAAATATGGTATAAAATTCTCATTGGTGTGCTATCAAAATGGTAATCTTCAGGGTGTCCAGCATCTTTTCATATAGGTTCTATATGGCTCACACAATGTTACAATAAAAGGTTGTCAATAAGGTTTTCAGTATTGATTTTGAAAGAAGAGGTATGTGATATTGAGAAAGTAGAATCTTCTATGAGGAGGCTTATACTTGGAGAAAGGTATTTCACTTGATTTATCATGGGGACAAGTTGTTAGATCATTTGAACAATTCCACTATGCTTAAAGGATAAATTTTAATGCTTCCTAGTGATATTAAGTTTATCAGAGGTTTTGAGTATGGTGAAATAAAAAGCCAAACGGAAACATTGAAGCAGATAAAGGTGAAATACAGGTTGCATCCTAAATCTTGAAATTGATCAGAATACATGATCAGGGGAATACCTATCAAAAGGGAGCTCGATGGACTAATTGTAGAGAGGATTCACACAAAATGGGAACGTATGAGCATAGAGGATGGATCAAAGTCACTAAATTCCTTGAGGGCGGCACAACAAACAAGTTGAGAAGGAGGATTCAAATGTACTCTCATGGATTACCATATGTATCTGCAAATATAAAGAACAAATCCATTGAAAATGTTGTTGAAACTTTCAAGTAGATATAATTGGCGCGACAGTAGTTGAGGAAGGAGTCTTCTCGGTGGTTGGGGAATTCTTTTGTGTTGGCAGGGCACGATGAAACAGAGTGGAGCCTGCATGTGAATGGATGTTGGCGGCTATCATAGCATAAGGCATGCATATCCATCAAACCATAGAAAGTCTCGAACCAGCTAGCCAGAGAGAAGTAGCCTGCGCAAGGTATGGAGGGAGGTTTGGAGGTAGGTGCAGCTAGGTGAATGCAGATGGAGCAAAGCAAGGAGGAGACCACCATGCACATAAAGGAGGAGTAGGGGCGTGACCTGCAGCAGGGAGGCCATGCACACGATACAAGGTGCAGCCAGTTAGGCCAAATAGATTGAGAAGGCGCAACCAATGTTGGAAGGTGCGGCCAGTTAAGTAGGCATATGTAGAAGAAGGCACGAGCCAATGGACTGTATGTTGGGCGTGAGTTTCCATCAATGCATTAGTGTTGCAAATGCCAATTAATAGGAGTGTGACCTGCAAGGTGAGGGGAGACCTGAGTTATATGTGAAGACCAGGCTATGCGCAAAATGGTTTGTTGAAAATGCTAAAGAAACTTCCATGCGAATGCTAGGAGAAGACCAGAGGGAGGCGTGGCCAGATTGTGAGAAGGCACAAACCAGGGTGGAGAGCCCGCGCCATGAAAAGGATGGCTCATTTTGCACGATGAAATGAAGTCTACCATGAGTTACGAGCAAACAGGATTAGGGAAAAACAAATGAAGGAGGAAAATCCAACAGTGGTGATCTAAGGTCAGACTCCAGCAAAATCCGAACTGTTGCCCGCCATATCGCAATCAAAAATTTCTCGGTTGTTAATGATTGCGATGGCGTGGGGAGATGGAGAGAAGCAAATAAAAAAATTTAAAAGTTAAATTTTTTCCTATAGTTTGGTCAGCTAAATTTTAAAATGAGGGTGGGGCCCGTTTCATTTTATTTTCTCGAGTGAGGTTTTAAAAAATTTAAATGAAATGAGGGTGGGGCCCGTTTCATTTTATTTTCTCGGGTGAGGTTTTAAAAATTTTAAATGAAATGAGGGTGAATTAATTTCAATGTAAATGGAATAAAAGGCTAGGAGGAAATTTTTAAAAGATATTTTTACCTGGGGAGCTAAATGTGGGAAAAATTAAATCACCCGAGATTGTTTTATTCGTAAAGTGTGGGAAATACTTTTAAATTGAAAAGTGCAAAATGGGTAAAATATTTTATTCAGGTTAAATGCTAAGTGCTTTGTAATTGTTGGAAAGGATATTTTTTTAAATACTTTACATGGAGGGATAAGATAGGTGAAAATATTTTATTCATTGGAAGTGAATAGAATAAAATATAGCCACAGCATGTTTTTTCTTTAACAAAGGGGAGAGCAGAAACAGAGATAAATGAATTTTTCACGAGGGTGGAGAGTTTTTCTTTCAGCTGCAAGTAATGAGTGGAGAATGGAACATGGACATTTTTATGTCAGAGAACGAATTGAGCACATGTTGTTTTGAAAACAGAAAGAAGTTTGTTACAGGGAAATGGAGAAGATATTTTGTAGATCATTGTTCAACGGTGAAGATACTTCCAAATGGTTGTTCCTGTTCGGATTTAGGGTTTCTTCTAGAATTTATTCTCCTCTACTTATTCTCTTTTCTTCTCATTGTAATAGGTTGGAAAGTTAGCAAGTAAGGTTATCAAGAAAGCTAGTCGAAATTCTGGTGTGGAGCTGCATATCAAAGTGTAAAATTTGTAGTTACAGAGGCAATGCAAGTGGGGTTATGTGTCATTTTTTTGTAGGATTTGAGTTTATTGGGATTTTGTGTTTCATAATAGTACTGGCATTTGAGATTAATTGACAAATCTAGGCTCATGTCTCTCCTTTGTGCAAATGTATTTGAATTTTGAATGAAGTAATCAAGGGTTATTCTGTTCTTCTCACTGTTGTGGTGTGTGCAATTCTAGTTTTAGCTTTGATTCAAAGAATTAATTAAACTACTTAAATGAGATTGCAGATTGATATGTTTTGTACCAGGATTGGGTAAGAAGTATCGAGCTGAGGTACAAATTGGTGATATTGTAAGGCAGTATGATCAGAGATATTATATGCTATGTGTTAAAATCTTCTATGACCCATTAGGTGTTGGTGAATTTGACTCCTCCAATGGATATGGCACTGGTCTGATTTACATATGTTCTTTGTGATTCAGTGTTTCTCTGTGTTCACCTAGGGCTTGCTACCATTTTAAAACTTATGATTATCTTTCACCATGAAGTTGTATTGTAACCATCTCATGCTCCAAGTGGTTGATATTACTGATGAACAGCCAATTCTATTCAGTCTTATCCCATTTTGTTGAGTTATTAAGTGAGATTATTTGTTTGAAGTTAATGATTGTTTATGATTTTGTTGCATAAATTATAAACTCATTAAGGGATCACCCTCCCGGGTTTTGTAGAGCCCGAAGTGTAGGAGGTTTATTGTTAAAATCCTCGTCAGTCGATTTAGGTCCTCTGAGCTGCCCTTGATTGGAATTAGAAATTCCATAGGTAGATTAGGAGGAAAACCTGGTTTACATAAAAAAACAACCAATAAAATGGTGATTCTATTGGAGATGCACTCAAAATTTTTGGTTGCAGATGGTGTTGTTATAGAGTCATTGAAGTTCTGAATTATTTTTGTAACCATTGCTGAAAATTATTTTTGCCTTATAGAGTCATGAGCTTGCTAGGTCCATTCTCCTTGTCGGTTGAGTCAATTCTCATGAATGTTGCTAGAGAGTCTATTGTAATTCATCTTTCAATGTAATTCTGTCAAGATTTGTCCATACTTCATGCTTATTTCATAATACCTCACAAATTATGAGTGGCGACTCTGAGATCTATGCACTAGTGTGCATTATTTGAGATCAACTGGGAAAGACCCAAAATATTTGCAATAGAGATGAAGCATATTCGAGCTCTTGTGATGAAGTACCCTGACAAGTTGGGGAAGGAATCCATATGATGTCATCTTGTTGGATAAGAAGGTGTTGCAGTACTTATGTTGGTTTTTAAATGAATTTGACCTGTGAAGAATTTACAGTTGTTCAAATTTTTGTCCTCTGCAAAGAGGTGGCGACTCTACCAAAGAACCTAATGAAGATGTGAATACGGTTCAAGATCTACAAAAACAATCCAATCATAAGAATGATTTTCAGTTGTTGCAACAGTTCCAGGTATTTTCACTTTTGTTTTTCAAGGAACTCTTGTTTGAAAACCATTTTTGAACTTCTTAGAAAGAAATTTGGTTCCCTATATAGTGAGGTAGCACTACCAGAGGGAAATGATAGTAAATTTAACTTTGCACACTTTCATTTGTTGGATCTGCTAAATGTAATTTCATTCCCATTGAAATTTTGTTGTCTAGTGCTCAAATATTTGCTTATATGGATGGTTGGAATGCAGTTGTGTATTTTAATGGTTTCCATCCATTTTCTATTATCATATGTTGCAAGCTTGGGTTGTACCTATGTCAACCATTGTCATAGTAATCCTTCATTTGGTCATGCTTGTAACTATGTAATGTTAGTGAGCTTTTATTTATCATATCCATGGATTATCAAAGTGATATAACGATACCAAATAACACTTTGATTCAGCTGGTCAGAAAGTGTCAGGACCTTCAAGCATCTAATACCCTAAAGTGTAAAAAAACAAGAGTTAATAAACCTAGGTCCAGACCTGAATTGAATGATAGAAATGAAAGAAGGCTTAAAATGATGGATGAAAGATACCAGTTGTCTCAACAAGCACAATTAAGAGACCATCAAACGGTGTCTACTTGTCAAGTCATTACACCATTTGTCAATTCTTTTGACCCATTGTATGCTCAGTTAGATTTTTCATGGGTTGATTACAAATCTATATGTATGCCAAATCAGATTTATAAGAAGTTGCCTAGATTTGATGGGTACAATACTTGTGAAGGAGATGCACATATAAAATGTTTTTCCAACTTCATGGAGAAACATTCATTTGGTGATAGATCCTTTGAAGCACAAGCTCAAGATTGGTATTTAAGTTTTCCTGAGAAGTCATTTCCTTGCTGGGATATATTAGTGAATGCTTATAGAAAATAATTTGCAAGAGAGCCTCTAGATCTTGTCAAAATATTAAAAGAGATTAGAAAGAAAAATGAAGAGTCAAGCGTTGATTTCAGTCATAGATTTGATGTTGCTCTTTCACTAATCCTAGAAATTTTATGAACTAGCACCCTGACTGTATCCATATCTATTTTGAGGCCTATGAAGAGGGCTCTAGTGCATTGTTAAATGAGTTTGAAATTTCCAGTATGCAGATGGCTTATAAAGTTTTAGATGGTTGGGAGAAAATGAGAACTGAATATATGTTAAGTTTGTTGTCTTCAATTATGGGTAAACATGTTGATAAAATCAGCAACAGTTGTATAAATGCAAATGATCAAAAGTCTTCAGACAATTGCACATTTGAGAAAGTTGAAGACAAGAAGGGTGCATCATCAAGTGATGAGAAGGTTGTCTTCGAAAAACTCATAAAGGAAGTATACCCAAATACAAATCTGCAGCTGAGTTTTCCGAGCCAAGAACATGATAAGGAATGTCAATTGAATTTACTCTTTGAAGAAGGGAAATATGATCAGCAAGGTGATGATACAATTGATTATGTCTATTCTATATGTGAAGAATGTAGTCCTGACATAAGTCTCTATGATGAGACAAAGAAGTTTGTTGATTTAGGGATCCCTCTTGAGAACATTAGTGTGTTGGCTGCAAATGAAGAAGTATGTGATGAATTTCAGCTTGAAAGAAAAGATACAAGTAGCTGCAATCAGGAAACCATTGTTGGTTTTCAGCTTGATAAAGAGGATATTTATGTTTGCCCTCAAGATTATGCGAGTGATAAGCTCAGTGAAGATACCCAGTCTGATGATGAAGTACAAAGAGATGTGGATTTTTGTTATGATAGCCCAAAAGTGAATAAGAATGAACAAGTGAACAATTTGTTTGCTATGACAAATGGTGACTATGTATGTGACAATGTTATCAGCAATTCAATCTCATATGATTGGGGAGCTCCTATTTATGATCAACCCATTGAGTTTTTAGATTTTGATGATGGAGACATCTTGGGATACCCTAATTTACAATTTGATAGTGCTTTTAATTCAAGTGAAGGTCAAAAAGAGGAAGTGGATGAAGAGATGAATCGGGGCAATGATCTAATAAGTAATGAACAAATTTCAGATCCATTTACCACAAAATATCAAAAGTATGCACATGAGGATAATTCTCAGTTGTTGTGTGCAGTCCCTATTGACTTTGATAGTGATGATAGCTTTCAAGATGCAGGTGAGTCTGGTTCTTTTTTAAATGATGAACCAATTGTTCATGACAATAATAATGAGGATGAAGACAAGCAGCCACTTGATTGCAATGATGCAATATTTGATGAATATGATAGAGGGCATGTTGATGCAAATTCATAAATCTGTTTTGGTAAGCTTGAGACAATTGATAACCAAGAGGATTGCATGACTAATGGGTCAAGTATTGAAGTTTTTAATGTAGATTTGAATGAGTCTTCATTTGATGATTTTTTTTAGCCTTCACTAGAGGTATTTGGTTTTGAAAGGAATGATGATGTGAAAAATGAATCAGAACATTTTCTCTAGCCTGAGATGAATGTATTTACTCATTCCTTGGATGTTAAAAATGCATGTGTTTCTCATGACCTAGATACCAAGTTGTGTTATGATGTACCTAAACCGAAGTGTCAAAAGATGGGCCTAGGTTGCAGTGATCAGTACAAGGATGCTCCTGAGTGTGCATCTTTTATCTTTGACATATGTCAAGATGATTTGCAAGGAACACACCAAATTGTCTATGAGAACTTTCAGTTTGATCTGCAAATTGATAATCAGAATGAGACTAATAGTTCCAGCGATACAGCAAAGTGTGGGTGCTATTTTTGTCAGCTAGTGTGAATTTTCATAGAATGTGGCAATGTGCAAGATCTTGAGGCAAGTTGTTTTTTTCCTAAGAATGATCCATGTGATGAATGTGATAGGTTGTTGCCACATGATGATTAGTATTTTGAAAGTATGCTTGACTTTCAGATGCACAGTGATTGTGAACATGTTGATAATGTTGTAAATGATTTCTTGATGGGAGAGGCCAGCATGCTTAACCAGACAAATGGTTGTGATCAAACTAGGCTTTCATATGGTCTTGATCATTATTTCCAAATCATGCCACTTGATGTAAAATCAGACTATGAAGAATGTGGTAGTGGTATGACTTATTTGATTTGGTTTCCATATAATGAAGTTAAACAGAGAGCAATTTTCTACTTGCCCAAAGGCAGCCTGACACTTGTGTTTGCAAAATTGTGGTTGTTCATGTTGTTACAGTTTGATAAGTGGAAGCAAGGGTTAAGGGAGATCAACTCTTTTTACAAATTTGTATTTGACAGAGGTAAATGTTGACTCCCATTTTTCATTTGGTGACTTGGGGTCATCAGATGAAGTTGAAAAATTAAAGTTGAATCAGGGAGCAGTTTGAAGACACTTGACAAATTCAGAATTTGGTCTACTCTCCCCAGAGATCTGGAATCTTGCTATGCCCACAAGGGGGCATACATCCCCAGATGGAGCCATTGTTGGCACTCTCAAATTTTCCAAATCTGAGGTGCCCATTTTGAGAAATTTGCCTCTGCACTTTCAGAAGTGCACTTGAGGGGTTAGTTTGAATGACCTACTTTGGAGAATCAAAATTTGAGGCATGTTGATTTCCAAGCAAAACCCATTTGCAGACATGTTTGATTGACATATGTGAGCGTGTGTATCAATTTTCAGCTTCCCACAATAGGTTTTGTCAGGGTTTTGAAAAGTGAAGCTAGAGGGTTTTTGCACTGTTCTGTTGTTTGCAGATTTGTCAGTTTGCAAAACAGCCTCCTGTTTGAGCTTGGATTTCGCAACCAATTGACTGTCATGTCAAAATGAATGTTGCTATGTGTTCTCCATACCTAAATGATCTCGGGTGTCAGTTTTCAGAGCCTAATGATCTGATTTGCTATTTTTAGCAGATCGAAACCAAATATTGTTTATTCAGTTGCACATTTGCATTCCTTACAGCCTTTCTGATGGGTCAACTTTGATCATTAATATCTTTTGATCAAATATGTTTCATGGAATTTCCTTTTGCACATGTGCTCGGGGTACCTTAATAAACTCATGTGTCTGATGGCGGCTCGTCAAGAGTTGTTTCACTATTTTTACAAATTAGCAGTTGGGTGTATTTTAATTGTTTTAGAACAGCTGCTATTTCGGAAAGGTTCAACTGAGCAACTTTGTCGGTTAATATTTTTCTCCTCATGATTTTTTTTGTCGATCCATTTGTTGCGCTACATTCCTAGAATGAATGACTACAATTTTGCAAGTTTTTATTTCTCATGGGGGTCGTTTGACTAGTTTTCCAGTTTGATTCCTGAGGCGACTTGACGAGTTTTCACCATTCTTCAAAAGTGATAGAAAATAGTTTATGATGGCAACCCAGTTTACCATTTCACTTCAAATGCATCCAGATGTTGTCATGGTATTGTTTGAGTTCAAAACTTGTTTGAAAACAAAAAAATTTAGCCAGACCCACATGGGGCCTAACATGCTTTGCACAGTATGAGATTGCAGATGTTTGCAACATTACAGCCACTTCAAATAAATCATTCTGGTTGAACAAATATGGTATAAAATTCTCATTGGTGTGCTATCAAAATGGTAATCTTCAGGGTGTCCAGCATCTTTTCATATAGGTTCTATATGGCTCACACAATGTTACAATAAAAGGTTGTCAATAAGGTTTTCAGTATTGATTTTGAAAGAAGAAGAGGTATGTGATATTGAGAAAGTAGAATCTTCTATGAGGAGGCTTATACTTGGAGAAAGGTGTTTCACTTGAGTTATCATGGGGACAAGTTGTTAGATCATTTGAACAATTCCACTATGCTTAAAGGATAAATCTTAATGCTTCCTAGTGATATTAAGTTTATCAGAGGTTTTGAGTATGGTGAAATAAAAAGCCAAATGGAAACATTGAAGCAGATAAAGGTGAAATACAGGTTGCATCCTAAATCTTGAAATTGATCAGAGTACATGATCAGGGGAATACCTATCAAAAGGGAGCTCGATGGACTAATTGTAGAGAGGATTCATGCAAAATGGGAATGTATGAGCATAGAGGATGGATCAAAGTCACTAAATGCCTTGAGGGCAGCGCAAAAAACAAGTTGAGAAGGAGGATTAAAATGTACTCTCATGGATTACCATACGTAGCTAGAAATATGAAGAACAAATCTATTGAAAATGTTGTTGAAACTTTCAAGCAGATATAATTGGCATGACAGTAGTTGAGGAAGGAGTCTGCTCAGTGGTTGGGGAATTCTTTTGTGTTGGCAGGGCACGATGAAACAGAGTGTAGCCCGCATGTGAATGGATGTTGGCGGCTACCATATCCATCAAACCATAGAAAGGCTCGAACCATCTAGCCAGAGAGAAGTAGCTCGCGCCAGGTATGGAGGAAGTTTTGGAGGTAGGCGCGACCAGGTGAATGCAGATGGAGTAAAGCAAGGAGGAGACCACCATGCATAGCAAGGAGGAGTAGGGGCGCGACCTACAATAGGGAGGCCACGTGCATGATACAAGGTGTGGCCAATTAGGCCAAACAGATTGAGAAGGCGCAACCAATGTTGGAAGGTGCGGCCAATTAAGTAGGCATATGTAGAAGAAGGCACGAGCCAGTGGATTGTATGTTGGGCATGAGTTTCCATCAATGCATTAGTGTTGCAAATGCCAATTAATAGGGGCACGACCTGCAAGGTGAGGGGAGACCCAAGTTATATGTGAAGACCAGGCTATGCACAAAATGGTTTGTTGAAAATGCTAAAGAAACTTTCATGCGAATGTTGGGAGAAGACCAGAGGGAGGCGCGACCAGATTGTGAGAGGGCACAACCCAGGATGGAGAGCCCGCGCCATGAAAAGGATGGCTCGTTTTGCACAATGAAATGAAGGCTGCCATGAGTGTCGAGCTAATAGGATTAGGGCAAAACAAATCAAGGAGGGAAATCCAACGATGGTGATCTGAGGTTAGACTCTAGAAAAATCTAAACCGTTGCCTGCCATATCGCAATCATAAATTTCCTAGTTGTTAATGATTGTGATGACGCAAGGAGATGGAGAGAAGAAAATAAAAACATTTTAAAGTTAATTTTTTTCCTATAGTTTGGTCAGCTAAATTTTAAAATGAGGGTAGCGCCAGTTTCATTTTATTTTCTCGGGTGAGGTTTTAAAAAATATAAATGAAATGAGGGTGAATCTATTTCAATGTAAATGGGGTAAAAGGCTAGGAGGAAATTTTTAAAAGATATTTTTACCTGGGGAGCTAAATGTGGGAAAAATTAAATCACTCGAGATTGTTTTATCCATAAAGTGTGGGGAAAAATTTTAAATTGAAAAGTGCAAAATGGCTAAAATATTTTATTTAGGTTAAATGCTAAGTACTTTGTAATTACTAGAAAAGATATTTTTTTAAATACTTTGCATGGAGGGATAAGATAGGTGAAAATATTTTATTCACTGGAAGTGAATAGAATAAAATACAGCCACAACATGTTTCTTTTTAACAAAGGGGAGAGCAGAAACAAAGATAAATGAATTTTTCACAGGAGTGGAGAGTTTTTCTTTCAGCTGCAAGTAATGAGTGGAGAATGGACACATGGACATTTTTATGTTAGAGAACGAATTGAGTACATTTTGTTTTGAAAATAGAATGAAGTTTGTTACAAGGAAATTGAGAAGATATTTTGCAAATCACTGTTCAACAGTGGAGATACTTCTAGATGGTTGTTCCTATTCGGATTCAGGGTTTCTTCTAGAATTTCTTCTCCTCTACTTATTCTCTTTTCTTCTCATTGTAATAGGTTTGCAAGTTAGCAAGTAAGGTTAGCAAGAAAGCTAGTCAAAATTATGGTGTGGAGCTGCATATCACATTGTAAAATTTGTAGTTACAGAGGCAATGCAAGTGCAGTTATGTGTCATTTTGTTGTAGGATTTGAGTTTATTGGGATTTAGTGTTTCATAGCAGGGGTGGTCTACAGATTCAATGGCTTGTGGCCATCCCTCCCAGATCTCCATAATTGGGTGGTGGCTTCTTGGAAGCCCTTGGTTGTTGGGGAAATCAAACTCTACCCTAGCACTAGGGGCTTCTTTATTGCTACCTTTGGCTCCTTGCTTGAACGAAACTATGTGTTGGACAGAGGGTGGATGTGGGGTATTCATTCTCTAGCCATTAGGCCTCGGTCTCGTTCTTTCAACCCCCTTACGGAGCCATTGAACACCAAACCTGTCTAGGTCCATCTTCCAAACCTTCCTCTCCAGTTTTGAGAGGAATCATGCTTCAAGGCCATTGGCAATACCATTGGTCATTTCCTAATGGTGGATTCCACAACTAGGGAGTTTGGGCATACCACAGTCGCTCGGATGCTAGTTGATATTGACATCTCCAAGCCTCTCCATGGGGATGTTGTTTTGTTGGTGGAGGACAAACCATGGAAGCAGCTCCTTGACTATGAGGGTCTCCCCTTTCGGTGTCGGAGGTGTTTTTCAATGGGTCATCTGGCCTCTACCTATCCTCATGTTCATTGCAAGGGCGTCGTGACTTGGTGGAAGGATTCTCTCTTGGATCACCTCACGGTGGGCTCTCCTTCGGATGCTTCTTTGGTGGGGGTTGATGAACATACTTCTGATCCTCTCTCGGACTTACCTTCAGTGGATCCTCTTTTGGAGCATTTTGTTGACACTGGTAAGACTGTGCCTATCCATTCCGCTGACACTAGTAATTTTGTGCTTATCCATTTTGCTGACATTGTTGTCTTTGTCTACCCTATGTCAGACACCTATTTTGTTTCTTTGGATGATTCGTTATCATGTGCTATGTGTCCTTTGCTTGGTGGTTCCTCTCCTGTGGTTCCTAGGGTGGAGTCGCTCCTTTCCCCGGTGATTCTTGACTCCAGGCCTCCTTGGTCAGTTGTCCTTCAGAAGAAGAAGGGCCCCTCCCTTTCTATTGTTGCTTCCTGGCCTAGGTTTGGTGGCGTCAGCCTGGACCCCTTTAGTTCTGGGGTTGTTTGATTTCCTTATTTTTTGACAGCTGTTAGTCAGCTGTTTCTGGTTATGCCTATAGTTCAAGTTATGTTTGAACTATATTTTCCTTTGGCCTTTTTGGCCCGTTGTGAAGGGTTCGGCACCCTGTAAATGTTGCTTAACTATTCAAAAACAGTACTGGCATTTGAGTTTAATTGACAAATACAGGCTCATGTCTCTCCTTTGTGCAAATGTATTTGAATTTTGAATGAAGTAATCAAGGGTTATTTTGTTCTTCTCACTGTTGTGGTGTGTGCAATTATGGTTTTAGCTTTGATTCAAAGAATTAATTAAATTGCTTAAATGAGATTGTAGATTGATATGTTTTGTACAAGGATTGGGTAATAAGTATTGAGTTGAGGTACAAATTGGTGATATTGTAAGGCAGTATGATCAGAGATATTATATGCTATGTGTTAAAATCTGCTATGACCCATTATGTGTTGGTGAATTTGACTCCTTCAATGGATATGGCGTTGGTCTGATTTGCATATGTTCTTTGTGATTCAGTGTTTGTCTGTGTTCACCTGGGGCTTGCTACCATTTTAAAACTTATGATTATCTTTCACCATGAAGTTGTATTGTAACCATCTCACGCTCCAAGTGGTTGATATTACTGATGAACAGCCAATTCTATTCAGTCTTATCCCATTATGTTGAGATATTAAGTGAGACTATTTGTTTGAATTTAATTATTGTTTGTGATTTTGTTGCAGAAATTGTAAACTCATTAAGGGATCACCCTCATGGGTTTTGCAGAGCCTGAAGTGTAGGAGGTTTATTGTTAAAATCCTTGTCATTTGGTCCAGGTCCTCTGAGCTTCCCTTGATTGGAATTGGCAATTCCATAGGTAGATTAGGAGAAAAACCTGGTTTACATGAAAAAACGACCAACAAGCTCTGTCTCCAATCTTTAATTTTTTTTTCTTTGTTTCTCCATTTTTTGTTCCCACTATGCATTTCCATTCGCAATGCTTAGTCTTAATTTTTCTGAAGTGGATTTTTTCTCATCATATTTCTTGTTGCTCTCATCTAGCCTTCACTTCAGGTCATTCACTTCTCTCTCATTTGGTTTATCCTCTTTGCTTGTTGATGTAGAGGTAGATTTTTTAATTCTTTTTTCTAATTCATTGGTCTTGTTATCTCTTGCTTTCCTCTTTGCTTTCTCATTTGCTAGGTCTTCCTATAACTTTTCTATTTGGGTCTGCAACCTTTTATTCTCTCTATCTTGCTTTAGCAATGATGTGTACACCAATTCATTGTTCCTCTTTGATACATTAATTTTGTTAGTATTTATTAGGCCAGAAAAATTCAATTGAAAATTGGTTACCTAGTATTCAGATAGATCCATCTAATTTGTTGGTTTGTTTTGAATTGTGGGAACAATAATTGTGTACTCCATGATTTATTTATTTGTGTCAAATGTAGGTAATACCATGGTTGTTGCAGGCTCTGAAGTTATAGCAGACGCACTCTCCATCAGTTGCTTCTTTTCTTTTTTATACAAGTTTGATTTATTTTTAAACTCTTCAATGAAATCATAACCTGGGGAGGCAGGAACAATGGAATGCTTGAATGGCGAAGGAATAGGAGTACTTGCAGTTGCTAATGATGTCACAACCACACTAAATGGCATTGGGGGAGTGCCTAGAAATAACTCCTTTGTGGTGAATCCACTGATAGTGTGACTTGGACCTATCAAAATCCTTTGCCTCTTTTGATTGCCTTGATCACCTGGTGTTTCTGTGGTATCTTGTATTGTTTTCCTCTTGTGTGTAATTTTTTGTTGTAGCACATGTTGACCACTACTAGTACTACTACCCATACCATCGCCACCAATGGCATTGTCAGTTGCACTAAACTCTCCACCATGGTCATGTCCTAGTTGTGATTGTATTTGACCATGGGGATGAGGATTAGAAGCTCTAACAAATTGAACTTGACTTGTATGCCCTTGGTCTACTTTTTCACCTCCAAGCCCAAGGAAAGATTTATCAACTGGTTTTTTATGCTCAACATTTGTTAGCATCCAAGGGCCTTGTCTTTGGGACCCCAAAGGAACACCTTCATAACCCATTTTTTCAACTATGGCTTCTCCTGAAGTATATGCTAAATGCTTCTTTTGTGGCCTCACTTAAACCAGGTTTGTAATTGGAATGGCTTTGTTCTACTTCTTCCCTATCATCAATAGATTCGTCATCACTTTCTTTGTTTCCATGTTCATCAGGATGCTTTATATTCCACAATTTTCTAAACTCTTTATCTTCTTTGTTATATACATACTTTGCAAGAGCTCTTGGATCACCTAGCTCCTTCCTCATAGACCAAAAGGCAATAATTTTTTATCGTGACCAATTTTTATTTGTAACTTCCTTCTCTAGAGAACCTAGAATTTTTACTCTACTAGATGTTTTATCACTTTTTTCATAAAAATTGTTGTATGTCTCGATTGTCTTTCGGTGTAATGCCATAATTTCTTCTAACAATTTTTCAAAATAAATACCATTCTCGGCAGCACTTTTCTCCATTGCTATTTTGACCTCATCCCAAGAATCCTTGTTTCTCAATTTTTCAAGCAAGGGTTTACTTTGATGTTGAATTCTACTTGTAGCATTCCTATTGGCCACAATCTTTGATTTAATGATGTCACATGGATCATACTGCCAGTGACAGATAGCATCAAAGTCAAATAATTTCAAAATATTATGCGCCACACTAAATTAATTTCTCTCGAATGTGAACCCTCCACATGAAAAAGGTAAAGAAGGAAATAAGGTCTTCTTTTGTTGACTGAGAAAGTGTAGTTCATCAACACTTTGCACCTGCCTTACATATTCCAATGCAAAAACCCTTTATGTCACATGTATTGGAAGTTTGTTTGGTTGTACTCCAATCCATAAAATCTTAGCATAGTATATTCTTCCATTAAGTACCAATCAGCCAATTGTATTTTTTTTCATCATTGCATGCAGTTTCTACATGACATAGGCAATCTAGGCATTGGAGTATTTGTAATAGTTTGATTAAATGGAGCCAAAAATTAGTCTACAAAATGATTTTAGTTCCTTCAAGAATCATGCCTCCTTATCTCAGTGGTCCATTCATATACTAGAGCCATTTTTTTTTCCTCAGCATTACTATAGGGCTGAATCTGAAGCTTGTTGGTCTGAAACATTCCTCTAAATTTAAATAGAAAAAGATAGCACAAGTAGGTTGTTAACCTAAATGTCTTGGTGGAACCTGCTTTAATCATTAAAAAAAAGTTATGCATGGATTCTACAATGTGTTGAATATAATTATATTTGACATGTTGAACACCATAATGGATATTAAATACCATTTCCAGGAGGCTTGCACCCACTTCCAAATTGCTATCTAGACCGAGGCAAAATGCTAGCATGGAAATAGTATCATGAACCCATGGTTTAAAAATATCCAAATTATAAGGAGGCTTATGATCACCTTTCAATTTGTTTATATCCTGAACTATTTTATTTAAGAAAGCAATTTTCTCCTTTTCTTCCACTGCTTCATAATCACTAGCAAGCTTTTCTAGGTCAATGTGGAGTTTCCAAATTCTTTGGTTGTAAACCCCAACACTTTTCCAAGTTCTTCTACATTAATGGATAACAATTCTTCTTGGCTATCTTTATTAACAATTTCTTTTTTTTTATCATCATAATTTTGGGCACAAACCATGATAAATTTTGGGCAAGGGAAAACCTCATGTAACATCATGTACCCTAATCCAGTTACCCATGGCGCACTGATACTATTAACTTGTGTTTTTCTTTGCAACCTTATTCTGAGATGAAAATCTAAGTTCTGAGGTACGCCTACCATAGATTTTGGGATCATAAATATCATGGTACCCATCAGTGAAACTTGGGGTTTTAATTAATTCTGCATAATGTATTTTTTTATCGAACATTGCTCTAGTGGTACTAGTGGTAGACATGCTTATACAATGTGAAGTTGTGAAATTTGAATTGCCTAATATCTATTAGTCCTCCTTAATTTTTCTTAGTTCTTAAGTCTCTAAACCCAAACTTCAAACTTTGACAAAATAATATTATTTAAAATGTCAAACGATGAAATGTAGCTGCAGGAATTCTTTCACTTACCCAGATTTTGAATCCCGACTTGAAAATATTAATGTTGATAGTCATGGAAACTGGAATGGCTGTTTTGGAAGTGGAACTGTGGAATCCAAAATAGGGTGGTGCACTGAAATGATAAATCTGAAGAGTGAAGAATTAAATCTCCCCATGTGTTGACCCTCTCACTTTAAAAAAAAAAATCACTATACAATTTCAAAGTGCAAAGTGCTTTAAATGCTTTTTTCTCAAAATTGGAACATTAAAGTGAATGAAACATCTTAGGTCTACAAGTTGCAAATTCTTAACAGTTGATATTTCTAAATCTAACGGTTATAGGGTGATTCTGGAGGTTTAAGTTGGCAAGCCCATCACTCTATGTATTTCATTACGAAATGAAACTACAACCATACATCAAGTGTTCATCCAACGGTTGAAAATTGAGTAATTTATGATATTAACTTAAAAAAATAAACATGACACATGTGTTTTAAAGTTGTTTTAAACTTTTGTGTGTTAGGATTGGCATTCGAAATTGGAACATTAAAGTGAATGAAACGTCTTATGTCTATAAGTTGCATATTCTTAACCATTGATCTTTCTAATTCTAACGGTTATAGGATGATTCTGGAGGTTTAAGTGCACAAGCCTATCGCTCTATGCATTTCATTACAGAATTCTTTTTGTGTTTAAAGAGTCAGAGTGTAGTTTATTTTTCTGTCGAGAGTTTTCAGTGTAGAGCCGAATGGCCAAGTCTTCCAAGCTTGTCAATGTCATTGAGGTTTTTGTGGTGGACTTGGCTCAGTTTGGGGCTGATACCCCCATCTTACTTTAGATGATAGGGAGCCTGACTTCCTTTAGGACCATCACAGACCAAAGGCTCAAGCGGATTTTGTTAAATTATGAGTCGTTGGTGTTAGTGGTTGTAAAAATGGTTTTGGGTTCCGGCCACCTAGAAAGTAGAGAGTATGGAAGAGATAATTTGCAGGTCTCTTCTCGGTTCTTAGCCTCTTTGTTGGATAACCTTGTGCCAAAAGAGGAAGCTAGAAACTTAATGCTCAAAATTTTTAAACACGACTTGCTTGGAGGTATGGATAATATTCTTCGTGTGGTGATAGAAGGAAGAGGTTGCTCGCGGCCTTGCGACGTGGAGAGAGTGGGAACAGAGGATACGGTGAAGATATACCCATTTCTCTTGGATTTGAAAGGACCTAGATTAATGCACCATCGGATGATTTTCGCGGTTGCTATGATTTTTCTAAAAAAATCTTTGGTCTAATGGCGATCAATAGTGAGGATTGGAAGGAGGATTTCAAAGAATTTGCATGGTTAAATAAATTTATGTAAACTCGTGAATCGGTGATAGTTATTTTTTGTCTCATAGATGATAGTTTTTGGTTCGTCTATGCTTTGTCAGTCTCATCCGGTTAATCGATGTCAATATTACTAATGGGGTTTTTTGGTTAGTATTTGTTGGGGTCTATTTTGATATCATTTGTCTGTTGTAAACGAAAATCTGATGGGAGGGGTAGCATGATATATTTTTTCTTAAATTACCTGCATGGAAGATGCATGTACTTCAGACTTATATTAATAAAATATGACTCTTACGTATCAAAAAAAAAAATAGAAATCAATAACGACAACATTTAGTGTTTATTTAATGTTTTCTGTCACTTTGATGGAAACTTTATTTTTTCATTTGTATTGCTTTTTGTTTTACTTTTAAATTTGCATACATTTATTTCTTAAATAGATATACCACACTTTGATTTTATGATGAATGCAAATTGTATAAATTTGTGTGACAAGATCCATATTATAGCCTATATTGCATCCATAAATAGATTTGAAATCCCGTACTCATACTCCTTCCCCCATTCCTAACAAAATTCAATACCATCGGCATTGGCCTAACAATGCTTTATTGGTGGAACCCCTGTCACAACCCCACCAATGGCTCGAAGAAAATAGCTCACAACCTAGTATCGGTGTAACAATACTCTATCGGGTTGACTCATAAGGTGCACTCCCCGATATGCTGATAGAGTCAACAAAAGTAAGCACATCATTGTAACACATAAACATCGGTGGAACGAATGATTACACTCCCCCGATGGCCCGATATAACCATGAATTATCAAGTGCATATTGCATAAAGTATATTACTTAATTTCTCAAAGGAAAAAAACTGATTTGAATATATTAATAGACACTGAAGTTTTGAACTCAGAAAACAAATCTTTACTGTAAGTCTAAATGAATAACGAAGAATAACACAACACAACCATTTATTTTATTTCAACTGAATTTCAATGTCACATTATTAAATATATTTTTAAAGATGAGTAGCTATAGAGAAAGCAAGCTCTTGTTTTGTATAAATAACATATGTCAGTGTGTCACTTTAGTACTTTACATAGACAAAATTTAATAATTTATTCTAAGTTGTTGCTCATTACAATGGATTACAAATTGATTTCAATTTCCAAGCTTCTACTGCTGAAAACTTACTACAAATGTAACTCTAAAAATAAATGCATGATTCCAAGATTTTGTTGGTTACAATGTAATACAAATGTGGCTCTGAAAATAAATGCATGATTCCAAGCTTCTAATAGTGGATTTTCCAACCATGTTGGGGGAAGGGGGTTCTAATCATAATGGGGAAATGGGAGTCATGAAGATACAAAATATACTTATCCCCTTTGAGAACCAGAGCCATGCAGAAGATATAATACAAATGTCTCTTTTAAAATAAATGCAGGGGGTTTTCCTAGCCAACCATGTTGGGGAAATGTGAGTTGTTAAGATCCAAGAGGAGAAGAAAATATGCTCCCATCTTTTACACACAGCTTCCATGCACTGGTATAGCACTTACCTCCACAATAGCTCCTCATCCTAGTTCAAAACCTATCTGAGAAGTCAGGTTAACCAAATCAACTTCTTTCCAATTACACCCATTCTGAACTTGTAGGAAATTTGTCTTTTACTAACTACTTTATAACTACATAACTGTAGGCAGGGGAGTTTACAGTATCCCCAATAATACCACATCATCTTCTTCATGAATCCTTATTAACCCTACAAAATAAAAACTCTTATGACAGTATCCACTATTCACAGAATCACTATCCCTATTTATGGGCCACTAGTGCCACTACCAGCCTATGTATAATGATAATCGTGATTTGTGTACAATTAAAATGTTTAATTTGATTGACGTTTGGCTACATGCCAACTAAACCTCAAGATGACAAGTTTTCAAAATCTGTCAAAATCACCAATGCCACTCAAAGTTCAAACGATATGAATTCATTAAAAATCTTGTTTCATTAAAGCTATGATTTTTCCAAGAAATTTCTTTAGATGTTCATATCACATATGGCATTAATCGCCGCCACTCCCAGCACTAGCAGTATGACAACCACACTTTCTTTAAAAAGATTGAGAATTTCAATTAAATGAAATGTACAACGTCGAGGCATTGAAAAGAAAGAATGAGTGATGAGCAATGAGCCTTGATATCGCCACATGTCTACATCTAATTATTCTAGTGTTATTCTGGATGTTTCAATTCGCAAGTCTAGTGCATCAGAGATTTACTTCCAGAATGCAAATCTTTTTGCTTGTTGGTGTACAGATTTGTCACTTTAACCATGAAAGTAGATGCAAGATATTTGTGAAAAATAAGTAAAGAAAAGCGATAGTTTCGCTTTTAACAAATGAATTAATCCAAACACATTGCACAAAGTCTCAGAGATGAAAATATACTATAATCATGAAGAAACACAATTCATTAATAATTAAAAGGAAGCATTAATAAATACACAGATTTAGAAATATATTATTTTATCTCTCTAATACCAAAAATGTGGATTCACAGACCCGTCACCCCACATCATGTACAATCAAAAAGCGCTCAAAATCTGAAACATGTAATTCATTCATAATTAAAAGGAAGCATTACTAAATACACAGATTTAGAAATATATTATTTTATCTCTCTAATGCCAAAAATGTGGATTCACAGACCCGTCACCCCACATCCTGTACAATCAAAAAGCATTCAAAATTTAAACCACAATTCATTCATAATTAAAAGGAAGCATTACTAAATACATAGATTTAGAAATATATTATTTTATCTCTCTAATGCCAAAAATGTGGATTCACAGACCCGTCACCCCACACCCTGTACAATCAAAAAGCACTCAAAAGTTGAAACATAATTCATTCATAATTAAAAGGAAGCATTAATAAATACATTGATTTAGAAATATATTATTTTATCTCTCTAATGCCAAAAATGTGGATTCACAGACACAGACCCGTCACCCCACACCCTATACAATCAAAAAGCGCTCAAAATTTGAAACTACCCCCCCCCCCTTATCATTACGTCTCACAAAAGATCCATGCATGTTGTTAAACCATTGGAGGTGTCAGGACTCTGTACAATTCTAGCTGCATTTCCATAACTAAATTGTGAAATTTAGCACGTTCTTCTTCTTCTTCTAAAACGAAAATCACCTTGTTGTACTTGGCATAGTTGGTTTTCTCTTTCCACGCCACTGAACATAGCTGGGAAATGATGTCAAGTTGCTCTTCTTCAGGCCAATTCAAATTTGGTTGCATAACGTCCACATGTTCATCTTCCCATTCCCTGATATTTCTAGGAAGTACCATTTTGAGGAAACTTTGAGTCTGGAGATGAAAATGCTACCACCTTTCCTTGTATGCAGGCTCACTTAACTTCATCGGCAACAAGTGACCATTTATTTGCCAAGTTGGCATTTGAAATAATTTGAGAAGACATCCCTTAATGGCATCATACAAATCATTAAATGTTAATGAGCTGACACTTCGAAAGTTGTGCATCATGCCCAGGTCGCCCCATCGTTGAGAAATAGAACTCTATAACCATTTGTATGGTAATAAAATCTCAACCATTGATTTCTAGAAATCTAACGGTTCTAGTGTTATTCTAGAGGTTTCAATTCACAAGTCTAGTGCTTTAGAGATTTACTTTTTGAATGCAACTACAGTCGTCCATCAAACATTCATCAAACGGTCCCTATGATTTTTTATTGGCATATCTGTTTATTTCACCACTGAAATTTTTTATTAGTTTGAGATTTTGTTTAATTCACCAATGAAAATATATTTTTTGCTTTGAAAAAAGGTTTTAATCGCCAACCAAAAAAAAATATGTTTTGAAAACAAAATCAATTTGCTAATGGAAAAAAAAATTGGTTTGAAAAACAGTTTTAATCGCCAATGAAAAATATTTTATTTAATTAAAAAAAATTGTAATTGCCACGATTTTCCACAAACTTCTAGGGATTATTAAAGATTCGCCAAGTGGGATTTTTTTCTAGAAAAATGAAAAAAATCACCAATAAAATTAATATTTTTTATCAGGAAGTATACAGGATTCACCAAGATTTTACACCTTCGCCGAGGGAGGGGTTCTTGAAGTTTTCCTTGCCCTCCAAATCCTCCTTTGCCGCCACCAATGTTTCCAAACCAAAACATTCCCACAATACATGAATCTATTCGTAAAAATTTAGATAAATCGACAAACGCATGTTGAATCTATGAGACACTCCCTGAGCTATCAGATATGAAAAACACTTTAGAAACAATCATTTAAAATGTTGAAACTTTGGCAACCCAACACAATAGGTTTGCACAGTGGAGAGAGTCTAAAAGGAAATTTTATGCCAATGGGTTATCATATGATGAAGTGAGGGCACTTGATATTGACAAAGCCCAATTAGCCTAGTTATTCGTCAATCCCAAAATAGGATAGCCTATAAATGTGCAAAAGCCAAAATTTTCAATTAAATGGTGCACACATAGAGGCATATTAGATAATTTCTGGAGACATTAGTGGATGTTTTTGATAGACCACCCAACAACAATCTTTACATCCCTCGGTATTTTCTTTGAAAATTGTATGTCGAGTTTGTCCTAGGGAGGCATGTCCAACTTGTTGATGATAGTGACAAAATTCATTTGAGTTATAGTTCTAAGGTAAAGGCTTAGTAGTATCAATAGGCCTAACAAGAGCTAAGGTGAATAAGTTCTTTCTGAAGAGTTGCAACATAGTCGAATGGAGGGTATCGGGTAACAAGGTGAATTGCCTATTCTTATCTTGAAATTGGTATGAATTTGTTGTTTGTTTTATGGAAGCCACTTGATACTCAACATGGTGGTTTGTTTGAGGTTGATTTATCTATATAAATCCCTTGTTTTTTTTCTGGAATGATTGGAAATTGTTGAGGTACGGTTTTGGATTTTTCAAAATGGGTTGAAGTAGTTTTTCCTACGTTTTGATTAAGTGAGTTATGATAATCATAGAGAGTTGTGCATAAGTGCATGAAGGAGGTAAATTTCATCATCTCAAGCTTATCTTGGATATTTTTTTAAATTTTTCAATAAACATTATTTGAATATCAGCATCGGAAGGTTTAATGTTGACTTGTGATTAAAGTAGTTGATAACATGCTATAAAATTAGTGACCTTTTCATCTACATTTTGTTTACATTGCATCAAATCAAGTAGGGGCATCATAGAACCAATGTACACTTGGAAATGGTTAAGAAAGGAATCAAAAAGCTCATTAAACGAGTGGATTGAGTTATTTGGTAAGAAACAAAACCATTCCAAAGTTGTATCTTTTAAGGACCTAGGAAAAATCTTAGCCAAGAGCTTATCTTCAAAAATGAAGTCACTACATAAGGTTGTATATGTTGATACATGGTTGATAGGATCTCCTTTACCACTATATTTTTCAAATCTAGGTATCTCTATGTCGTGTTGCATTTGTGCTCTTAATATCGCCAATGAAAATGGGTTTTTTTTACATATTGTGAAGGTTTTCCATTTTGGTTTTGGTTCAATGTTGCTATTTTTTGTTAAATGGATGTGACATTTTATAAAATTTGGCTTATGACAGAATCAATGGTTGTGTTTTGAGATGGAGATGAATATGGTGGAGGTGTATATGTGTTGGGTGGACAACTAAATTGCAAGTTTGTGAGAGGCAGAGGGTTTGGAGATATGATGTTTGAATTCACAAAACTAAAAGGATTCTCAATGGAAATACCCAAATTTAGAGAAATATTATTGGTCAGTTGCATTGGTGTAGTAACAATTGGATGAGTATATGTAGGAATAGAGGCTATGGTTGTAGGGGGAGGAATTTTATTTCCTCCTTAACTTTGAGTGTATCCCAAAGCTTGAGCACAACTAGCCATTGTAAGAATATGATTATCAATAATTTGTAAGCTACGCTATGCACAATCTCTAATCCTTGGTTATTATCAAGCATTCTCCTCATGTTATCTATGTTAGAATAGCAGTGATAGCAATATATTTTGTACTCACCAAGTCTTGATTTTTTTCTAAGGCTTTATCCATTTATTTCAACTTTTCTTGAGGGACATGAGCAGCCAATTTTTCAACATCAATGTAAGTGTTTGATGGTAAGGTGTTCATAGGACATGATACATCAGGGATGTGGTCCATAATGGGTTGACCAGTGTCAACACTATGAGTGAAAGAGTTGGAAAACTCAAGATCCATGGTGGATGTACTAGCGCAAAATGCCATGAGTCTCGAACTACATCTCATTGAAGCTTTGACAATAGGACACCAAGTTGTGATACTTGAATACAAGTTTTACCAAACCAAAAGTGCACCTAAAATGGACAAAAAGCACTAAGTAAACACCCAAAAATAGGAAGAAAATGCAAGTATTGAAGAAGATATTGCAATATTCAAATCTGAAATATGATAATTGATCGAATTCAAGATGCAAAAACCTAAAAAATGATTAATTTTAAATACCAATTTTGATCTTAAACAATGCACTTTCTTTCACCAATTGAACTAAATGTAAACATCTATAGAAATATGCAATTTTTGAAACTGAAATTGAAATTTGCAAGTACAGGAAAATGAAGTAGATAGAAATAAATAAATGCACAAAATTTTGAAAAATCACTTGTACAAGGACAAGTTCACCCGAGGGTGAATGGGCTCTTGCACAAGGTTCTAACAAATTTAAATCTGAGTGTTTAAATTGATATTTAAGCTCACTACATTCCTAACTGTAAACAGATTCTTCAATGATAGGTTTTCCAAAAAATTTGATTAAATGCAAATGCAATTTGTATAATGTATGAATAAAATGACAATCTTTTTTAATGTAATTTTGAATGAAAATGTGTTCTAAATGACTGAAATACACCTTAATGCAAACCATTATGCAAAATCTATGCAATATTTTTAGATTTTTATGATTTTAAATGATGTAAATATACAATATGTAACCCTAAATGAAATAAAAAATAAGATGATGCAAAACCTAGATCTAGTGTTTCAAGGATCTCCAAATCAGAAAAGTATGATGTAAGAATTTTAGGTTTCACCAAAATGAAATGTTGGGAAAAAGGATCCTTAAAATTTTTAATGGTTGGGTTGTTTATAAAACCTTAGGGATCTTAATAGGTTCCTTTCCCCAAAACTTTCATTAAGAAAGAGATGAAAAGGTGTAAATATTTACTTTCAACCTCAATGGTGATCCAATCAGACTTGGATCGCAATCCTTAATTCCTGGAAATACATAAATTGTTATAGAACTTTGTAGGCAAATCTGAGAAGGTTCTGAACACATGTACATCTCACCAAAAGTTTATTTTGAGAGTTGTTGAAGAATAGGTCCTTGTTAGGGCTTCCAAAATAAATTTTGGTAGTCCTCTGATGTTGGATCTTGGCTTCAATTTTACATAGGTCCCACTGTCGAGAAGTCAGAAATAAATTTTACAAGTTAGTTTTTGTGGCTTGACAACAATGATGAAAATTTGTGCAATGATGCAAAATAGTACCTCTAAGATCTCTTCAATTCTTATTCAACCTATAATCTACACATACACAAAGAGGGAAAAAAAATTGTTTTGTATGGGGGTTTACCTTCATCAAACCCCAAGTTTGGTAATTAAACCTTGATAGAAAGATAATGAAAAGGAGAAGGAAATGGTGAATGAACTATGCATACTACAACTCACCACCCTTTAATGGCTTCACTTAGAGGACTGAATTCAAACACATCATTCCAAGGAACTTGATCTTACTTTGCTTGATGGATTTGGATACTTGAAATGCTTGGATGTTTTAGGATCAACAATACATATTAGCCTTCAAAAGATGACATGAACACACATAAACTTGAACATGATACATTAGGATCTTGATTGTTGCAACAAATGATTGATAAATCTACTCTTGACAATAATATTTTCTCTTGAAGATATTTGATCATGCGTGTTCATTAAGTGAACTAGATCTCAAATGATAAAAATATTGTATTTATAGGTGTTTATTTAATTTCTCAAAAATTAGCTTCCAAAAACCAACAATTGCAAATTGAATTTGAATCATTAAAATTCCACCAAAAACATATTTTAAAATGGTTCTTAGCACTTAAAGGGAACCCATTCGCCCACGGGAATATGGGTCTTGGCCTATAAGTCTAAGACACACATATTCCATGGTGATTAAAATATTAAATGCATTAATTAAATTCCAGTTCTCCTTTCAAACAGTGGGAAAATAAGGCTTTGGAATGCATAATTTGACAAATTAGAAGCTTAATTAAGTCCAATAAATTAAGGAACCCAAACATAATGTGAAATTGTAAAGGTACACAGTTTCCTACACTACACTATATATAATAACTCTTAATTTTGAATTCAGTTTCATTCTTAGTTTATAATCTTGCTTCAAACTAACAATTACTTATTATTAACAATAACCGAATTCAACTAATGTACTTGCCAAATTTGAGTAGTATAATCCTTATATTTGTTGCAGGTAGTTACTTAAATTTTGGATTGTAGGAAATGATTTGATTGATGATTCATGAATTACTTTCATTATATACTTCAGTTGCAATTTTCAAGTTTTCATTCTACCCTCTTGATATGGCAGCCACTTGGTATCAACTCAAAATTCATTCTCTTAAAATAGATTATTAGTAGAAGATGCCAAGGTTCTTTTCTTATCTGGCATTTGAGAAGCAATATGTACACATTTCAGTTTTAAAAGTTTCATGTTTGTATTTGATTGCAAGTTTGAATTTCGATCGATCAACCTACTTGCCCAAGGGATTCAGTTGACAATTTTTAAACCATGAGAACTACCTTCAATCAAACAGATTTCAGAGTGAATTCTTTTTTTAAGTTGGTATTAACAAACATTAATAAGTTTATTTTGTTGTTCAAAAATTTACTAGGCATCGACTGAGTGTTTAAGAATCATTGGCAACTAAAAGAAAAGCTTCCATCACTTGTTTGAAAGTTTCAAGGGCATGAGTCTAATTTGCCATGCCCCCAATGGGAAAGGTTGCAACCTCATAATGATTCGCTTTGCACAATTTTTGTATTATTTAGTTTTTAATTGATATGAAATCTGATATTTAAAATGCATTTATTAGTTACTTATCACATATTTGAAGGTTTTTTGGTAACTTAATAATCCAAATATACATATATAAGTATTGCTTAGCACCAACTATTAACTAAAGTAACATACATTGTGTTCTTTTAGTCTAAGAAATCAATAGCATCCTTTGAATTTATTTGCATAAGATTTACTTCCTAAACAAGCCTAGTTTTATTGATCATCATTTCAACCCATAATAGTTCCTCCCCCTTTTTTTCCTTTCCCTTATATTCTCCTACATTCCCATTAAAATATATCATACACTTATCAAATTTGTAATGTATTTTCTTTTTAAACATACTTATTTAAACTTTTTTTACAAAGCTCTAAGTTACTTCTTGAATGGAATTACAAGGAAGCAAAAAGGGCAAGAACAAATTTAGTTTAATATTTTTTCCAAATTGGTTGTAAGTATTCCATTTAGGAATTATTGTCTAAACTTAATGTCATCTTTTAACATTAACATCACCACTATTAATCATGAGAAATGTACCAAAGAGAGATCACAACTTTATTGTTAACAAAATAATGCAAGAACATAAACTTTGCTTACCAAGAATTACATACTTTTAATTTACTGCATAACAAATGACTTCACTTTCATTACTCCCAAATGTATACATTCAATGCCACTATAACTTATCACTTTATAAAAGTTTTTTTTAACATTGAATACACTTAATACACTATGAACAGAGAAGTATTATTTTCCCTTGAACCCAACACAATATTTTCTTCCTTTCTTAGTGTCTTGAATAATTTCAAGACACCTTCTACCTCCATCATAAACCCTAAAAATAATCAAAAAGATGAAAACCACAAGATGCCAATGGACTCTCCACCCATTTGTAGGGTTGTGATACAACCCATCCCCGAGCATGGGTTAATTACTTAGCCACATGTACAAACACAACACAAGACATAAACACTTTTAATACAAAGATACTTCACATATACAAACAACAAATCTTCACATCCAACCCTTCACAAATACGCAAAACACATATCTAGCACATTGGTTTACCACAAGGGAAAATGACTTAGGGGGAGTAAGGGATCAACCTAAAATGGGGAACATATTCATAAGCATCATAATCAAATCTCCACATATACTCCACACCAACACCAACACCAACACCAACACCACATCAAAGCCACATCAAAACCACAACCAAATCAACACCCTTATTCCTCCCAACAACCAATCTGTAGAAGTAAAATTGGATACTCATATCCCCATATATGCAAGGGTACTCATATCCTAGTAATGGCCATTACCCACAAGGGATACTCATATCCAAAATAATGAATTGTCCCTATGTGTGGGAGCCATGCCCTCTCAAACCCCTACACATAGAGGACCAAAGACTCCTCTTCACAAGAGGGGGTCAACTCCCCTAAAAAGCACACAAGAAAAGGTACAACACAAAACATATCACATCAAGAAACCCTCAAATCAAAACCCCATAAAATAAGTTTTACTTATTATTGCATAACATCAAAGGAGAAGAATACCTCAATTCACTATTATCCAAACTATGGTAATCTCTCTTGGATGGATATCTTCCTCCTCCAAGCCTCCTCCTCTTCCCAACACTCTCCCCTCTTCTCCCTCTCAAAGACTCCAACACAAGGATCACAAAATTTCAAAACACAAAAATGAGCAAGGTAACCCCCTCCTCTCCATAAGGAATGAGTTTTAAAGAGGAGGAAGAGATAACTTCCTCCCATAACCAACACAACCACCCAACCACCCTCCCTTTTTCGCCACTTTTGTGAGTGGGGGTAAAAAGAGGGTTTAAACACCTTTTATAAGATCACAAATGACAAAAATAACATTCCAACTTATACATCTAGATCCTAGGCTAATTTATAACACACAAAAATGCACCCTATACCTCATAAAAATACCTAAAAATTGCTTTTAAAATTTTCAGATTAAAATTGCACACAACATAACCATATAACACTTTGTAAACCACATATTTCCAACATAAAGACCAATAGACCATAGGATCCCATGCCTAGGTCCTATATCACGCAAAACAACACAAAGTGGCTAAGTGTTCTCATTATTTCCATTGATATTTAAATCCATGTACACTCAATGAAAGGTGTCAGTAAAATATATATATATATATATATACATATATATATATCAACTTACAACTGGATATCATAAATAATTCATCATTTCACACATGCATTAATCACAATGATCGTAAAGAGTATTACATGAACTATATAAAACATAACATCTATAATTATATCAATGCCATCCATGGAAATAAGATGTGCACCATACATTGGTACTATGTGCATAAATTAATAGTTGAAGCAATTGTTGCATGCGAAATTTATCATTTCAAGAATAATAGTCAGCTCTAAAAAAATCCAATTCGATCATCCACACAAGTATCAATATATGATTTGCATTCCTACCACATCTACTTACATATCACCTAATCAAGTAATAATTAATCCAAAACTACATTATCATAATATCACCTCCTCTGGTAGTAACCTTTTCAAAACCATCTCATAATCGATACTATCGCATATAAAGAAAATATCAAACCTCCTCTCTATATCAACACTTAAGCATCCTAATATTAATTATATCTAGTAGTAACAAAAAAATCATCTCAACATCCCCTAATACATAATTCAATACGTAATATGTAATATTCCGCCCTATTTTGCCTGTCTTTATTTGTTTTGATGAATGTTTTGTGATATATTTTCAATGTTTGATACAACAATATAATGTAGCAAAATAGAAGATATTGCAATAATAATTTTCAACTCAAAACTAAACATTACATAGGGAATACACAACTGAAAATTCTAGATTTTAATATCATCTTAGATACTCGATATTTTCAAAAACTATTGACAACCTAGTTCATAAAATATCCTCTATTATCTAAAACAATAATATCCAAAAAATCTAGGAGTTACAATTCATGAACTCACAAGTAATATGTACCTAGAAACCCTTTGAAAATGGATGTCAGAATGAAGTATAAATTTTGCAGCAATCATACAGTAGAATATATGCCTCTCTAAAATACAATGATGCTATGCACAACTCCCTAAAATTTTAGTCTGTAAACTCCTCAAAACCCACACACAGTCCAAGCAGGGTCTTCACCATTAATAGTAGAAAGAATATCATCAAATCCTAAAATTGGCATCTAATATATGGCAGCAATTAAATCATCAAACCCTTTCCTAGAAATGATGAACAATATATGTGCAATATTCTGATAAATCCTTCAAACCCTTGAATATTAAACTCTCCTATAGATCTATTGAAGCACAAGCACAACCTCTGAGTGAAGTTTTCTGAAAGCTAACTTGGGAGATCTCTCACTCTTGTACCAAGTTGTTCTTCTTGAGGGATTTCATCCCCAAAAAGATCGAGATTTTTAGACTCTCCAGTCTTCAGCAAAACCCTTATCAAAATTCTTCTTCTTCAACAATGAATGAATGAATGTGCAAAATGATCTTTCATTGCCCTTTTATATTTCCATGCTCAATTTTCATTTGATTTACATTTCATTTCATTTACTTTTCTTGCCTTATAACTCCTTTTAATGTTTTATTTAATTGGACACAATACTTTATAAAATAAAGTATTCTTTTAAATCATTTAAATCCCTTTTTAATAAAGTCCTTATGTCTCCCTTTTAAATTGGAACTTAACTTTATATTATAAAGTGCACTTAAAATATCACTTATATCCTTTTAAATATAAAGTCCCCTTCTAATATATTTTAATAACACATAAAGTTAAATTATTTAATTTAACTTTATTATGTAACGTTATTAATATTAAATGCATAGGACCAATATTAACCAATATAACTCTAGGATATAATTATGCCAACATTCCAAAAGTAGTAACTCTGTCAGGTAACCATACCCATGACTAATAAATATAGTAAGTATGAGCAACACATCAAAGTGACTTACTAAAAATAGTAAGTGTGTGTCAAAGTGTCTAAAATGGCCTCTAGAAAGCACACCACAAATAAACTGGGACACTAAGCTGAAGAGTACTGAAATAAACACCAAAAGGCTTGTTGAAGAACTAAATATTGCCCTCAAAGGGGTCCTCTAAGCACCATGTTAGCCTATGAGGACCATTTGGTAGACTAACCACTACCTAGGAAAAGGGGACATTACAATCCGCCCTCCCCAAGATTGCTTATCCCCAAGCAATCCTCACCTAGATGCCCTAACAGATCACCTGAATACCAAGATTCCAAATAAGCCTATAGAATGCCCAATAACATATCCTCTGCATCCACTGTGTAGAGATAAATCCATACTCAACATCACTATAAACAACTACCCCAATGTAGAGCAATCTACCAAACATAGGAATCACTAGATCCCATAACCAAATTGGAAGTCCACCATTTCCCACACCCGCAAACTTCCACTATGCCACTCTAATATAATCATCACCAAGCCAAGAGTAGTGATACAACTTAGAAAGATCCATTTGAACTAATGTGCCAAGTATGTTACCTCCTAGATCCCAACACACCAAAACCTCACATCCATCAAACATGAGAAGATGGATATAACTCAAAGTGCTAGCATCATAACACCCCACTCTAAACTCTGCAAATCTCTTGTCGACGTGATGAGTATCCCTCATAGGTGCTGAGAATAGAGTAATAGATCCTCTTAGGTTGTTGATATAAAACATATCAGTAGCTTCACAACTAGAAATCCAACCTATGGGGATGCACACAAAACTATCAGGGTCATAGGGTGCCAGAGTACCAACCCTATTCCACTCTCCAATGTTGAGGAGATGATGCAACTCTCCTCCAACTCCTGAACAACGGTTGTCCTCCAAGGATTACAAAAGAAAACCTTGTCCCAAGAAATAGGGAAGTCATCCCCTAACAACTTATGGAGTAGAACTCCAACACTACAAGTTGGACTAACAACGCCATCATGCTTACTAAAACCACAACTTCCCTATAGCCTCACGTCCAACAAAAATTTTTGAAACAAGGAAGTTGTGATCTCTACCAAGGACACATCTGCATGATGAAAATATGATACTTGACCCTGTAAACAACCATTTGAATTAATAGAGTTGGATACCTGTAGTCTTTGGTTCCATCTTCTAGAGATAGAAACAATCCATCCCAAAATGGATGATATGTATCTTGATCCAACAAGATACATCTTGTCCCTCCCTTAAAGGTGACTCATGGTCACTATGGGAAAAATTGTGTGAAAATTTGAGAATATAATAATCATTCCTATCCTCAGGCTCATGCAACCCTAAAACCTCCTTGTGCACGACCACCATTAGGGGTTCTCCCCTCAAACCATGAGTTCCACTACCATTCGTAGGTGTCATAACAACCGTAGAAAACTAGATATCTATTGTGGATGATGAAGATAAGCTCATCAATCTGAATCTTTGATTCTTGAAGGGCCTTATGAGTGCTCTTCAAGGAATCATCCATGACAAAAAGCTCATCAGTAATCTTATCCACTTCTCTTTCTTTCCCCTTAAGTGCATCGTAGTATATTTCACCAAGCTAGAGTAGGTGATCTCTATCTGAGAGTAGTTGCATGTAGTTGATCTTCATCTCTACTATCTCTTTTCTAAGCACCTACGAATCTGAAAGGGGAAATTCTCCATAAGGGTCCATATGTTCTCCTGAAGACCTCCAACAACATTTGGCCATCATCATTAGGGTGTCATCAAAATGTCTGATGGTTGCACTAATTTTTTCTTCCCTCACCTTTAGTTGTCCTGCGAACTGATTGGACTCCTAGGACCCATCAACCTCATATAAATTTTTTGATTCATGATCATCTTCATGCAACACTAAATCAGATTTTTTTCAAGGTTGTTATCAACACCAATTGTGTCAACAACGCCATCCCCTATGCACAATTGTGCAAAAGAAGTTAGGACTGCAGCATGATCAATAGTGGATCCATCCCAAACAAGGTCCTCCATAGGCTTGGCTTGAGGCTCAAACCAAACACCACTTGTAACCTCATAATTTTGATTAAATGTAGAACCGTCGTCATTATCTAATTTGAAGATTATGTCATACCTACTCACACCCATCCTCCTAATGTACTTTACCAAACCAATCTTTTTAGGTCTCAAAATAACAACTAAGTTCATAAATTCATTAAAAGAAAGCTATGATTCAAAACCATCTGGAATGCTCTAGTATTACTTAAATATTTTGATGGATTCTTATTCATAACCTTCCTTGATTTTTTCTTCACCCCTATAGTAACCCATTGTCATTCTCTGAATATTTTTTATTCACCCAACAGGATGGCAGGAAAACTATGCTCTAATACCACTATAATATGTTGCCCTATTTTGCCTTTGTCTTTATTTGTTTTGATGAATATTTTATGATATAATTGTAATGTTTGATACAACAATATAATGCATCAAAATAGAAGATATTGAAATAATAATTTTTAACTCAAAATTGAACATTACATAGGGAATACACAACTGAAAATTCTAGATTTTTATATCAGCTTAGATACTCAATATTTTCATAAAATACCCCCTTATTATCTAAAACAACAATACCCAAAAAAATTGGGAGTTAAAATTCATGAACTCACAAATAAGATATACCTTGAAACCCTTTGAGAATGGATGCTAGAATGAAGTATAAAGTTTGCAGTAGTCATACATCAGAATAGACACCTCTCTAAAATAAAAATGATGTTATGCACAACTCCCCAAAATTTCATTCTATAAACTCCTCAAAACCCATGCACATCCAAAAAAGGTCTTCACCATTAACAATAGAAAGAATATCATCAAATCTTGAACTTGGCATCCAATATATGGCAATAATTAAATCATCAAACCATTTCCTCACAATGATGAATAATATATGTGCAATATTTTGATAAATCCTTCAAACCCTTGAATATGAAACTCTCTTGTAGATTCATTGAAGCACAAGCACAACCTCTAAGTGAAGTTGTTTGCAAGATGGCTTAGGAGATCTTTCACTCCTATACCAAGTTATTCTTCTTGAGGGATTTCATCCCCAAAAGGATTGAGATTTTTAGACTCTCCAATCTTCAGCAAAACTCTTATCAAAATTCTTCTTTTTCAACAATGAATGAATGAATGTGCAAAATGAGCTTTCATTGCCCTTTTATATTTACATGCTCAATTTGCATTTCATTTCATTTACTTTTCTCGCCTTATAACTCCTTTTAATATTTTATTTAATTGGGCACAATACTTTATAAAATATTCTTTTAAATCGTTTAAATCCCTTTTTAATAAAGTCCTTATATCTCCCTTTTAAATCGGCACTTAACTTTATATTATAAAGTGCACTCAAAATATCACTTATATCCTTTTAAATATAAAGTCCCCTTCTAATATATTTTGATAACGCATAAAGTTAAATTATTTAGTTTAACTTTATTATTTAAATCATATTAAATGCATAGGACCAATATTAACCAATATAACTCCAAGATATAATTACACCAACATGCCAAAAAGTAGTAACTCCGCCAGTTGACCATACCCATGACTTAATATAAATAGTAAGTATGAGCAACACATCCAAGTGACTTACTATAAATAGTAAGTGTGCGTCAAAGTGTCCATAATGTCCTCTGAAAAGTACACCACAAATAAATTGGGACACTAAGTTGAAGAGTACTAAAATAAACATCGAAAGGCCTATTGAAGAACCAAAGATCACCCTCGAAGGGGTCCCCTGAACACCCTATTAGCCTACGAGGACTAGTCGGTAGACTAACCACTTTGTTTGACCACTACCTAGGAAAAGGGGACATTACATAATAGCATTATCACTAACCATAAATATCCAATAACTCATCATAACTGATCAACACATACATAATAAATGAAATAATTCATCTATTTATTACTCAAAAATCACAACCATTAGTTGGATAGAATTTGTCAGTTAACCATATAAAAACATGAACATCATTGATGCATAGAAAATGAACATCATTCATAAAATCATTTATAATATATAATCTTAGAGGCACATAAAACATTGTACAAGAACCTTCAAAACACATAGACTTACTAGATACACAAAAAAGGCGGGGTCTTACACTGAATACCATTTTTATCGCAGCTCCAAATGTAATGAGGACTATATGGATTTGCATCATATGTTGTGGACAATGTCTTATAGAAATCAGATACAATAGCAAGTCTAAGGTTCAATTCACTATCTTTGTCTAGGCCTTCAGTTGTCTGCAACGTTAGTTCTGGATGTCACTTCTTGAAACAAGTCGACCAGGACTTCCCTATGAGCCTATTTTTGAAAGGGTTGGGTCTACTTTCGTAAATTTGGGTGAGCTCTACCTTAAGATTGACAATATCAAGGTCATGGCCTACCACAACCATTTCTTTGCACCAGTCAACAATCAAAATTTCTTCCTCTTTGGTGAGGATAGTTGGAGGACCTTTTTTAGACGTGGTTGTTAGGCTACCTAACCATTTAGAGAGCATGGTTGTTGAGATTTTCTATTTTTTTAAGCACCCCTTATGGACATGTCATTATCCTCTATATCTTGGAGTTCCCCTATCATGTCTTCTATTGACCACAATCGTTGTTGCATTCTTATATTCTACGGTCTTCAAGGTGTAGTAACCTCATTTTGCGATCTTTGAGGTGTAGTGACCTCCACTACTAGCGTAAAAGGTTGTGGATTGTTGTATGCATTAACTGGAGGATTTTCTTCTAGGGTAAATCTAACACCTCTTTTATGGGAAGGTATGTTGGAAACTTATGTTGTCTTTGATTTCAATAGAGAATTGTTGCATTGATGTCAACCCCTGAGGAACTGTGTCTATTGCATTATGTTTTCATTAATATTATCACTGGTGTCAACCTCTAATGTAGAAATGATGAGTACAAGTGTTTGTGGATATCAACCCCTTGTGTGGTTGATATTTTGATAAGGTGAACTGCAAATGTTGAGATGGTGTTTGTGGTGCTTGGTTTCCAAGTGCTTTTGAGAAAATTTGAATAAAAGAGAGTTCAGTGTGATAGTGTAATACCCCTCCATTTTGCTTCTCGTTTCATGTTGTTTTATGCTTTGCTTGGGTTGTAGCTACTTTGATACTAGACACATTTTGTTATGATGTTTTGATTGCTACTCTTGAGCAATAACTATTATTGTGTGATGTGATTATCTGATTTTGTTTCACATGCTTTAATGGATTAATGATGTTAGTAGAGTTATCATGAGATTATTTATGTGAGTATTGATTATGACGTTAGTGTCAGTCTTTGATGAGTGTATTGGTGAAGAAGACGAGTTTGCATCACTCGCTTGCGAGTGCCCTACGAATCCGTAATTTCTTCTTCACGGTGTGTATTATATGCTAGATATATTATGTTGCTTACTTGGTTGCAGGTTGCAGGTACACGACATCAACTCCACCTGGTTTCACAGGTCTGAGCGTGTCGATCCAACGGTTAAGTTGAACGGGAGATAGTAGCTAGGTAACATGTGTCAGGTCTACACCCTAGCCTTAGTGTGTCGTTATTCCTGATTATTGAATCATGATGTACCTTATTTTATGTTATGTAATTTTTTTGAAAAGTGCTTACTTATTAAATGGTTTTTAGAAAGTTACATTGGTTGAAAGTGATGATTATTTTATATTGTTTTAAAGTTATGCTTATATGTTATTTAAAATTATTAATGTAAATTAATTAATGTGAAATTATTTAATTAATTAAATTTAATCTCAAGGGATTAGATTTAGTTATTAAATAATTGAAAGTAAATTAATTAAAGTTAAATTATTTAATTAATTAAATTTATCTCAAGGGATTAGATTTAGTTATTAAATAATTGAAAGTAAATTAATTAAAGTTAAATTATTTAATTAATTAAATTTAACCTCAAGGGATTGGATTTAGTTATTAAACAATTTAAAATAATTAAGTAAGTTTATTGGATTGTTTTAAATTAAATTAAATCAAAAGGAATTTATTGGAAATTGAAATTTTATTTCAAAGTCAAAATTAGGGTTTTCCAAAATGGGAAATGAAATTAATATCTAAATTTAAGTTTTGCATTGAATGTGAATTAGGGTTGCATTAGGTTATTTTTGGTGTTTTGAGGAAATGATGTTTTTAAAAGATTAGGGCAGAAAAGTTTGGGGATTCTTTTCTTTTCTTTTTTTCACAGGCATGAAATTTTTGGGAGAAAGTTTGCACATGAAAGGATTTGAAGTATTTTCTGTTGGAGAATTGAATTGAAAGGAGAGAAATTCTGTTGAAGAAGGTGGAGCTATTGGATCAAGGCTAGCTGGAATTCATTGCATTGTTGAAGAGGAGTTGTGAGGACCTTAAGGGAGGCTCTACATCAAGAATCTTTGTTATTTCCTATGGCTTCAAATACCAGGTTTTTCTCTTATTCTATGATTGATTGTTCTTAGTTTATCTATTTTTCTAATTGATTGAAATTGCAAATTTGTGATATATTTAAAACCCTAGGTTGAACTTCAACATTTAGGATTCAGATTTGTATTTTCAAACACAAACCCTCTTTAGAAAATTCTATTGAAAAGCTCAAGAACAATTTATTTATTTTCTTTTGTTTAAATTGTTTGAAACATGATAGAATGGTTTCTTTTGAATTCAGATTTTAATCTCTTGATCATAAGATGTTCTATTATTGTCAAATTTTTATTACTGGTTTTTAAATTTATTTCTTTCAATTTTACCAGTAATAGTGTTCAAAACAAAAAAAATATAAATGTAAATATACATTACATGTATCATATTTTCAAATATGATACACACAATATATATTTACAAATATATGGTCTTTTAAATTCAAGCTTTTGCTTTTTGAATTTTTTAGAAATGTCGTCATACGATGAATGCCTGAATATCGTACCTGCACGTACGAAACTATTGCTTTTTTATTTTTTTGATAAAAAAAATATATATGTAAGTGTGGGGGAGGTTCGGCCCCCCCACTGTCCTTTTGGTGTGAGGACGCAGTGCCCACTGGGCAGTGCGCCCACCACTTGGGGGGACGCACTGTCCCATGGGGACTGCGGCCTCCCCTTTTCTTTGCAGTCGGCCGTTGTACATAGTACAAGGCGGCGCAGGCTAAGCGCAGGGGTATGGGGTACCGTCCGTCAGACGGGTACCGGCCCTATCGCAACTATGTTTTTTGTTTCCTTTTATGTTTTTTTTCTTTTTTTGGTTTTTGTTTATTTTATTTCATTTTTTATTTTTTTTTATTTTTATTTTATTTCATTTTTTTTTAATTTAATTTTCTTATTTAATTTTATTTAATTTTATATTTTTGTAATTATTTTGTTTACATATATATTTAACTTTATTTAAAGTTTCTTTGTATAGTTTATTATGTTGGATTAAAATGAGTATATTGGTTCTTTTTAATATTGAATTTTTAATATTTAATATAAGGTGTTTTCATTTGTAAAGTTTCATATATAATACCATTTTTAAACATAGGAGTATGCAACGACTTTGACAAGTAATTTTAGTTGAATTTAGTATTGCACTTGACTAGATTAAGTTGCGAAAATTATTTATTTAATGGAAAATTTATTGTTCAATGTAAATTTTAGAATGATGTTGTTCTAATTCCTATGAGAAGCATTAGTTAGGAATATGGATTTAGGATATCCAAAAATAGTAGTTTTTTCATTGACAGTGCATCGTATTATTGTCTTCTCTTTTTATTTGATTGTTTTGGGAGTGGGTATTTGAGTTTTAGATTGTAAAGTCTTCCAGAGGGTGTGGGTCATTCCCTTCATTAATTGTTGTTTATCTTTCCCTTGGGTAATGTTACTAGTCTTTTGCTTCCTCCCTGTGTTGGGAGTGGATTTCTTTATTGTTGCGTCCTAGAATAGGAGAGATTGCATTGTTCAGTTCTATAGCACTTGAGTTACCCTTGGAGTCTAGATTTGAGTAGCGTGTTATCCATGAGAAGAGTGGCTTTTGTTAGGGGCCGGAGCCCAAAGAGGTAAACCGTGTAACTTTCAGAAGTGATTTTAACAACTGAAAACTAAAGTAAATGTACTTAGATGACTAGGATGTAGTTCACATTAACCAAGATAAATTAACCTCACTCATTGACACAAGGGTTTGTTTAGACTTGGGGTGAGTGAGAAGGCCTGGAATGGCAAGATCAACTATCTTGTCCTTATGAGAGGTAGTTGATTCCGCTTGAGTGAGTATGAGTGTCGGGATTCGGTTGAGGCCACCAGGATTATCGGAGCCTATGAAGAATGCCCAGAGGAGACCTCATGACAAACCTTGCGATGACACTCTGTCTAGGATAACACTGTGTTATGTTGTGTGTATGGTTTCTTTAGCACACTTGATTATAATATGTCTGGAAGCAACGTAACCATGATTAGTGTTAGACTTATATTGTGCATATGTGTGGTTGAGTTAGTTTGTGTCAATATGAGTCTGCCTTTGGTTAGAGGTGGTAGATTTCTCGTTCATGTTACTTTGTTACTATCTCCTAGCATGGGGGGTGGGCCTTCGGGTACCACTAGGTTGGGTGGAACATGCACCAAAACTGTTGGGTCCCCCTTGATCATTAGTGCTTAGTGGCGAGACATCTAGATGGACAGCTCGCAGATCTTACTTTTATTTCTTGTACTTTGTATTTCATTTTGTAATGATATTGATTTACCCCTCTTGTGTTATGAGGTGGACCTTGTAATTATCATGCTTATGTATTTTTCCTCATTCTGGAAATGAGGATTGTAATCTGGAAATGGTTTATGTAATAGATTTATGTAATGGATGCTTTATTCATATCTTGTATCTTCTTATGTTAGTTGAATGTTATTACTTGAGTTATTTAATTGCATTGTAATTTAGATGATGTATGTTAATGGGGATTTAAGTAATCTCAGTTATGTAACCCTAGGGGATGTTGTCAATTATTGTTGAACATGTTTGTTTAATTCACCTTTTAAAAAAAAAATTAGTATGCTTTTATAGTGAATTGAAACTTCCTCTAGGGTTGTGTGGCGGGGCATTACAGATAGAGTGGTGTTCAGTGTTTTTCTTCATATTTTTCCATGGTTGAAGTTGTTCCCATGTGTTTTTTACATGGTAATAAAAAAAATTTAGAGGTTTTATATCTAGAGTTTCAAGTTTTGGATCATGTGGCAAAATAATTTATGTTCACCATTGTGAATTGTGAAGCAGTGTTGTCTAGGAGAAATGAGATTGCTTCGCATTTCTCTATAGTAAATTTTTTGGTGTTGTGGGTCTAGGAACGTGCTCATGTTTTTATCTACCTTCCCTTGAATTTTCAAGTGTTGAGTTATTCTTCAAGGTTGTTTGGTGTGTTGGATGTTTGTTCCAATATGTTTGGTTGCACAGAATGAAGGTGTTCTTGAGTTTCAAGTGGTTGTAGTGGTTGTGCAGAATATTTTGATGGTGTTGGATTATTCTGAGATGTTGTATGAATAGTGTGGAGTGTTGTTGTATGTTCCATGAGATGTTTTAGGACCTTGAGAAGTGTGTTTGGAGTCGCTTGTTAGTGTTAGTGCAAGTTTTTCCAACTTGGAATGTTAGTGCTAATTGCAAAGGATAATTGTTGATTGAGGAAGCGTTGAGAAGTGTGTTTTTATAGATTTGGGTCCCAATTAAGTAGTGATGTGGTTTGGCTTCACTTATTTATGTTGTGGAAGTGTTTGGTACCGACCTATTTGGTGTTACATGGTAGAGATGTATACGTTTCATTAAGGTTGACCTAATTGAGATTGTTTTAGGTCATGAAGGGTATATATGCAAGGAGAATTGTTTTGTATATTAAGTGTGAAGAGTGTATGATGCGAAAGATGTGAAAGCGATTAAGTTTTTTGATCTAAGTGTGAGCCTTAATGCCTATGAATTCCTAATGCAATGAACAAAAGGTGTCTACATTTCAGTTTGTTTGATGTGTTGTTTGTGCTTCAGTAGAGTTGTACCTTCGACATATGAAAGATGTATTGTTAGAAGTTCAAATTGGTAGTAATTCACCCCTTCTTTGTTCTTTCTTTTGGACAATGAGTCCTTTGGAAATGAGCCACCAATAGTGAGACTTTCTTTATTTTTTTGGGAAGTGAGCCTTATTGTATTTGGTATTACAATTCATATATTAGTGAGCTAATCCTCACTATGGTTTTTTCCTTCTTTGTTTTTCCACATAAATCTGGTGTTCTTATGTGTTTAATGTGGTTGCATTACTGCTTTACATGTTTACATTTTATTAATACATGTTAAGGGTTTAATGGTGGATAATGGTTTAAGAACTAATGCAAATCTAAATTTTAATGATGGTTTCTAATGTTTTAAAAGTATACAAATAATTCACCCCCCCACCCTCTAAGTTTTCATGTGTATCTAACAAGGTAACCTTGGCGTGGCTCTTTTTATTGCAATACGGATCGCCATTTCATTTGCCTTAGTTATCTGCATAGAATAAGTACAATCAAAATAAATAGTACTCAAGGAAAGAAAAGCATATTTAGTTCTTCAGACAATAAGTCGTAAGCAATTTCATATTGAATGACATTTTTCTTTGTGTAAGATGACATTGATGCTTGAACAGAAGATTAATTAGTTTTTTATGTGTTTTCTTTTTAGTTTGTTGCATTGACATTCAGAAATATTGTAAACAGCAAAATAACATTGGAATACATATATACGAAGCAAGAATGTTAACCTACAATGTAATGGAGAACAAAATAGTGGGTGGAACAACTTCGTTGTGATCAACATTGACATTCTCAAGCATATACATAATACACATATACTTGCACTACAAATTGGGAACTGTGACTATTAACCTATGACTCTAGTGAAGGGAAAAAGAAGAAGGGGATGAATAACAGTCAAGAGTTTAACAAATCTCATATCTGATAGGCATATACATTATAACTATAGACATATCCACACAAAAAACTGGGAACTATACTTACATTGTATACAAGGGAAACACAACTGTAAATCTATGATTATTCTAAAGTATGAAATAAGGAAAAAGGATTAAAACAGTAATTAAGAGAAACAAATCTCATATTTGATAAGCATGTACAGTATAGAAATATTCACGCACAACAAATTGGTAACTACACTTACATTATATACGAACGAAACACAATTGTTAATATAATAGTATACTGAAGTACAAATTAAGGCAAAGGGATTAAAAAACAGTCAGTTAGTTAAACAAGTTTCATATCTGATAGGCATGTACAATATAGACATATCTACCAACAAACTGGGAACTACGCTTGCATTGTATAAAAGGGATACATAAATTTTAGCCTATGACTATAATGAAGGACAAAATAAACCAAAAGGGATGAAAAAAAATATTTAAGAGAAACAAATCTCATATCTGATAGGCATGTATAATATAGACATATACATGCACAACAAACTAGGAACTACACTTACAATGTATACAAGGGAAACACAACTGTTAATCTAAGACTATGCTAGAGTACAAATTAAGGAAAAGGGATTAAAAATAATAAGTCGGTTAAACAAATCTGATATTTGATAGGCATGGACAGTATAGACATATCCACACACAACAAACTAGGAACTACACTTACATTGTATAAAAGGGATGCATAATTGTTAACCTATGACTATAATGAAGGACAAAATAAATCAAAAGGAATGAAAAACTATAAATCAAAGTTTAACAAATCTCATATTTGATAGGCATGTACAATATATGCATACTCACGTAAAGCAAATTGGGAACTACACTTACATTATATACAATAAAAATAGATCTATTAACCTATGGCTCTACCGAAGAACAATATAGGGCAAAGGGATGAAAAACAGTAAGTCAGAGCTCAGAAATATCAAATTTGATAAGCATACACATACTCACACACAGCAAACTAGGAACTACACTTACATTGTATAGAAGGGAAACACAATTGTTAACCTATGATTGTAATGAAGAATAATATAAAGCATAGGGATGAAAAACAATAAGAGTGCAAAAAATCTCACATTTGATAGGCGTATACAGTATAGACATGTACATGAACAACAAACTAGGGACTACTCTTACATTCTATAAAAGGAAAACGCATTAGCAGGCATAAATAATATAAATAATCTCAATATAATGAATGTAGAGTAATACTTGGAACAATATGGAAGTTGGTAGTATGGATTTTGTGTTGTTGCCTCCTCTTCTTGTTATGTCATTCAATTGTGTGCTTGTGACTCCTCTTTTTCTTATGTTGCTCAATCCATAATAAGATAAGTATTCAAGGATTTCATGGCTATTTGAATTAGGAATTATTGTGATTTGTTTCATGCTTGTTTGATATAGCGTATTAAATTCTTGTCATGTTTCGAATTTAAAATTTGATTGATATAAATTGCAGATTTGATATGTTGTGGCCATTAAATTGTGATTTGACTAGTTTGGTGGAATGTTTGCATTTGTTTCCTTAATTTTTTTCAAGAAGAATGATGGCCTTACACCTTGTTTTTGTGGATGTGCGTGGGCATGGAATTGAAGTGACCAACAAGTTGTGGTTCATTTGGCGAGATGGGATAGTCGAATGCCTATATGTGTTGAAGGGGTCATGTTAGATGGGACAAGCGGATGCCTATATGTGTTAAATTGGTCATGTACTAGTGGGAAACTTGGTTATAATAATTTATACTATGAGTCAAAGATGGGACATATGGTTTTGTATGGTGTTGATGTGACAGTCCTATTTTGATGTGTAGTTGACAATTATTGTAAGGGAGTCTTGTCTTGGTGTGACAAATGGGTTTCTATGTTTATGTATTTGGGGGTCTACTTTTACCATATGGTTCTTTTTTGAGCACTGGGGATTTTTTCAGTGATCTATCAGAAGTACTTTGAATACAATCCAACTTGTTTGGTTGCCAACCTATACTTATTTTGCAAACAAATAGAAATTGAAGATTTTGCATTTAATATCGAATCATTGATTGGGTATAATATGGTTTTTAATGCATGTTAAATTTTATCTTTATTGTTCCACAGGCATACCATTGTGGGTCCCACGTTTTGGACCCCATGAATGTATCAGCCCCTCTCCCCTAACAACCTTCTAGAACCCATTGAAAGGCTTCCTAACACTCTTTTATTCTTTTGAAAATATCATCTTGTGAACTAGAAGCTTCCCATGTGAATTTGGACACCAAAATTTGTCACTATTCACTTTCCCTATTATCTTATTTCATTTATTTAAACTATTGCTTCAAGTCAAATTCACTCCTTAGTTCTAAAACCACTTCAACTTCAATTCAACATAGCAGTCACTAATTTTACCTAATATTCACAAATTCATCATTGCCACTTTCAAAACCTCCACTTGATAGACTACCAACAATTTCAAACATCATAAATATTGTGATTACTTGGAGTGGTCAAATTTGGGGAAAAAATATCTCAATTCTTATTCTAGACATCTTCAAGATCCTTTATGGATCAATGTTATTAAGAAGACATTTTCTAGAGGCAATCTTTTTCAAAAAATATCTTTAAGGTTATTAATTATTTAGTATTCTACAAAAAAATCGACTTTTATTTTTATCTTTTGTATAATTTTTTTAGTTTTGCTATCAATAAATCATCTTCCAAATTAGAAAAACAAATAATACAATATCATTCCTAACCTTATTTAAAAACTCATTGACATTGTTTCAAAAAAATATATGTTCTCTAGAATTTATATTCAAAGATTGTTAAGTAAATTATCATTCATATTTTAACGTTTAAAAACACAATCCATGTTAACGTGAGTTTACATGTAATGGTGTATATCCATGTCTTCATTTATGTTTTAGGCCCAGTTTGACTATAGGGTCCTAATTGCAATAACTAGCTTACAAGTGACATTCTTGTGTGATTTTGTCTTATGACTTCACCACATCCCAATCACCTTATATATGTTCTCTATAATTTATATTCAAAAAAATTTAAGTAAATTATCATTCATATTTTAATGTTTAAAAACACAATCCATGTTAACATGAGTTTACATGTAATGGTGTATATCCATGTCTTCATTTATGTAAATCCCAGTTTGACTATAGGGTCCTAATTGCAATAAGTAGCTAACAAGTGACACTCTTGTGTGATTTTGGCTTATGACTTCACCACATCCCAATCACCTTATAACTAATCCACAAATATTTGATCATGATATATTGACTTTCCATTCACCACATTGTTTTGGATCTTCAAGTGTACACTTGGTTAATGTTCATGTTGATTTGTGTGATCGGTTATATTTATGTTTTGGTCGGCATTGATTAGAGAGTCCTAATTGCAATAACTTGCTTGCATGTAACACATACTTGTGAGAGTTTGGCTCATGAAATAAAATTTCAGTCCCTTTATAATTCATTTACAAATATTTGATCATCCTACCATTCATCACATTGTATCAAATCTATAGATGTGCATTTTCCCCACCACTTGTACACTTGTTGATCTAAACCCTTAAGTTTAAAAAATCAAATTCAAATATTGATCTTGTTGAGTCCTGTTATGCCTTGCATAACCACCCCATTTTGATTTTGGTCAAAATGGGTCCCCCTTTGTGTTTGTTTGTCCTTCATGTTTTTGTTCAGGACTTAGGATTTGTTATTTTTCTCCTAAGTCCTTGTTTTCTTTTTTGCTTTGGCAGAAGCAGAACCAAAATGGGATCTGAACCCAAAACTTGGTAAAGGTTCCCAATCTCGATTTGGTTCTAATTACTCTCTCATTTTCCTCTGTTGTGTTTTTTTTGTGTCTTGGTATTTCGTTTGGGACAGGATTTGCCTTGGTCCCACCTCCTTTGTCTTTTTTGTTGTTTCCTTGTGCCGTTTTCTTGTTGGTGGAATCTGAGCTGGATTGAAAATTGAACTCGAAACTTTTACAAACTTCTAAGTTTACTTCCTATTTCGCCTCCACCTCTGCCTTTGTGTTTTTTTTTTGTGTTTTTTTGTGGGCTTGGTTCTTTTTGGTCTTGAACCTGCCTTGTTTTCTTTTGTCATTTCTTCTGTTCATTGTGTTTGTATTTGTCTTTTTCCGGAGCGAAACCGGGATCAAAACCGAACCGAGAACTTTGCAAAATTTTCCCTATCTAGTTTTGGTTTTGATCTTGCCCCCTTTTCCCTATGTTGTTTTTCCCTACCTTGGAACCAAACCCAAAAGTGGAGTGGATGAGGGACTTTGGTAAAGTTTCTTGTTCTCTCTTGACCCCACTTTCGCACCCGCTTTACTTTTGATGTACACGATAGTTGTGAACTCATTCCCGCTTTGATTTTGTGCCTGACCAACTGCATTAATTGCATTAATTATTGCCTCCTCACATGCATGAAATGAATCTTAAACCCTAATCAAGGCTAATTGGAAAATTATTATTATTGTTGAAGTTATTTTTGTGAACCAGAGCAGAGAAAGCAAAAAGAGGAGCACGATCTGGTCAAAAGGAAAGCATCTGCAAGCGGATTTGTATTGAGTTTTCATCCAATTTGGTAGCGTTTGAGATAGGTGGGTTTTCCCCATTTCATTTTGTTTTTGTGTTTTGTTTCTCATCTTGTTCTTCATTGTGTACTTCGTGCATTCGCAAGAACTTTCTCATGGATCTTCTCCCACTTTTGGTGTTTTGCTTTTATTTTCCCATTTCGTTTGTCTTTCCCTTCCGTTTCTTGTTTTCTTTTTGTCTTTTCCCATTTGTTTTGGTTGCCTTGCTGTCATTTTTTTGTTTTGGTGGTGTTTGTACTATCATGCTCTAGTTTTGTTTAGGGTTTCATCTTTGACAGGGCTTGATGGATTTTAAAGGTTTTAAATTTGTTTAAAGACCCGTCTGATCTTATTCACATGTCGATTCAATGGTTTCCATGTTGGGTTTTTAATGTCCTAAATTCTTGAGTCGACGGGTTGCACAAACTAGGGTTTGTGCATCATCTTTGCAGTATTCTTCTCTATTCAAATTTTTCCTATCTCGGTCATATCAATAATGGAATTTCCCCTTTAGTTCAAGCCTCATATGACCCCGTTCTAAGTCATTATAGGTGCTTGGTTAAAATTGCTTCATGTTTGATGATAAATTGGTGGAAGCGGAGCCAAGAATGGACTCGACCCATAAGTATCTACTTAAAAATTCAAGTCTAGTTCTGAGCCCACTCCTGATGAATTCTTGACTCTGTTCCGCATCCATGTCTTATGGCGGAAGCAGAACCAGAATGGAAACCAAAATTGAAAATATGTGATGGTTTCAGGTTTGATTTTCATTCCAATCTCGGTTCTCATTTTGATAACAATCTTGATCCCAAACCCACCTATATTGAATTATGAGGATTTGCTTGTTGATACCTTCTTTGACGATGTGATTGTAAGGACTGAGAGAATATTCCAATCTAGATTGGTACATGTCACCATCTTCCCACTTTCAGTCTAGTGCCCAGAACATATCATTGCAACAGTTGGGGCTTATAACCAAGCAACAAGGCAATGTGTTGACCTTCAAAGGAATGTAATCATTGATTTATCTCCACATATGATGAAGTTCATGTTCAATGTACCTACCCCTTAGAATCCCAAGATATTAAATGAGGCAGAGGCATTTTAATTTTTCAGCAATCACAAGGAATCCAACAGGGCTCACATGAACAAAAAATGGTTAAAGGTGGAAAATAAGTCCTTAACGAAAGTGTCAGATCAACCCAAAAGAGAAGACTTCCAAAAGAAAATTGATGATTTAATCATTATGTTGTCCAGGGTGTTTGGAAAGAGGGATTTTGTATGTTTCAAAGAATGGATGTTTCCATTTATTGAGATCATTTTGGCTGGAAAATAATAATTTGATTGGATGATGATATTTTCATACTGCTTGCACAACCAAATGCTAAAGGTCAATCAAATAAAGACATTATTTATGACTTCATATGTTGTCTATGTTGCTACAAGAAGGGGTATTTTCCTGGGATTGAATGCTATAGGAGTATTGGGGGAAGCTCCTATACAGAAGAGAGCTTGGGAACATTATGATCAACTCACCTCGCCAACATCAAATTTGTACCAGCACAGAGAAGGGTCAATGATGCATTCCTCTATGTCATCATCAAAAAATTAACTGGAGATGTTGGATACAAGCTAAATAGGGATTCCATGGCTTTTATTATTTAGTGGAGACATTGGTATATCCAATACCCCAAGTTCTCCTACTTCAGATTGGCAGGATTTGATGGGCACCCTCACCTACTTCCAAGGTATTTCAATGACATAATTTTTCTCATGGAATTCATATACCAGGCCTTGGCAATCAATAGAAAATTTGCAAAGAAGCACAAAACAAGATGTTACATGTTTCCCATGAAGTTGGGAGAATATTGATGTGCTCATCTTGTGGTTGCCAAAGCAGTGTGTGATGAATTGAGTTATTTAAAGTTGGGATTGTACACATCCCAGAAGTATTTTGACCCCAAGAATAAGATGAATAAGTTGCTTCTCACTATTTTTGAGAAACACTATAATTTTTTAGAGGATTTTTGGCTAGATTTGCAAGATGATTATGACGTGAGAAGGAGAAATTATGAAACGCTTCCTATTCCCTTGATGATTGAATTTGGAGTGAAGGGAATATATTCCTAACACACTATCTGATGATGGTGTAACCTTGGATCCTGGGTATGAAGCTTAAAATATTGGCACCAAAGACTTGGACCCCATCAATTGGGATGAGGAAGAATTCATTAACATCAAGCAAATTTCTAGGATAGTGTTGGATAGAAGTATCCAATGACTAGTCATGAGAATAAAGGAGATAGAGGCTCAAGGTTCGAAGAAGAGGAAAGCACAAGGTACCCAAGGGTACAAAAGAAATAAAAGGAAGACATCTCCTAAGGAGCAATTGGAGTATCTTCCTCATAGCTCTAGAGGAGAGGCTAATCCAAAAATGCCAGCCCAAGAAACTTAGGAAGCACAAGAGAAGGAAACCATAGAAGTTGGAGGAGATCAGACCTCCTCTCGAGTTGGAACCTCAACAGCTGAGCAAACATAGGCTCAACCTCCTCTTGCAGGAGCATCTACTGAGAAAATACCTGTAGGAAACCTTCGTGAACAAGCCAAAGGAAAAGAGCATGAAGTTGAAATTCATGACATAAACATTGATTCAGAAGATACACATTCTGATGATGAGGTTGCTAAATTTATGTCTGCTAAAAATATTGAAGAAGAACATGTGTTGACTTTGAAAGACCAATGAAAGATTTTTGAGGATGCCAAAAGGTAAGTTGATGCACTTGCCCAGTAGCACGAAGAAGAAAGCAAGATGAAAGATGAAGAGCTAGCAAGAAAACAAAAATAAAAGGAAGATCAGTTGCAACAATAAAAGGAAACAGGGCTAAAGGTTAGAGAAGAAAGAGATAAGTTAGCTTTGTTTCAAAAGATCCATGAACTAGAAGAGGAAAAATCCCAGCAAAGGAGAGAAAGAGAAGCCTTTGAAGCCAAATTAAAGGCAATGGAGGAGGCTCAAAGAAAGCAAGAAGAAGAGAACCTCCTATTGAAGCAAAAGGAGGCAGAAGAGCAGGCTAAAATTGATCAAGAAGCAACCAAGGCATGGCAAGGGGTCAAGGATCTAGAAGTACAAAGAGATTATTTGTTGAAGGAGAAGAGATTGGAGGAGGAACAACTGGCCAAAATATATAACAAGAAAGAAAAGAAAAAGTTAAAGTTGATGAACTGGCCAAAAAGAAGGCAGAGAAAGAAAGGCAACAAGAGGTTGATTCTCAACCCAAGGTAGCACTTTGGCAGCCACTCTCTCTTGCTACATCTTCCTCAACACAGGTGATAACTCCCCTTGCTGCCCCAACATGGTTAAACCTCAATTCGGAAAGAAAGCAGATAGTTCAGCCCCAGCCCCTTAATTGGGATGACACAATGAAGGAGATTGAGAAGGAGAGGCCTAAGAAAATGGCTAGATTTCTCCATTCCACTAGACTAACAGATGTTGGGGAGATTTTTGTTGAATGTGGTATTCCAATGATTGATAAGGATAAACTGGACATGCAATTGAGTGATTACCAATTGCGTACTGTAAATTTGGGGAGACCAACAAGGTTCAACAAATGAACCTCATTAACATTGTAGCGTCATCCACTTATTCAAGGATGATGAAAGACAAACAAAGGAAAGATGAGCTCAAGTTCCAGTTGGATCAAATGCATAAGTTCTTGAAGGATGTATCTTCTCTTATTTCTTCATAGTTTGATGCCCCTGAGCACCGGTTTTGTTGACCAAGAAAGAGGTTGATAACCTCGTTGAAATGAGGAACAAAGTAGGAATGATGGATAACTGGGTTGGTAGGTTAAAGTGAGAAGTGGAGGATTTGTTGGTTGAAAGTTGCAAGGTTCATGAGAGTGCATTGGGATTGGTTAATTACATGGTTACACATGTTGAGACTCTTGAAAAACAAGAGGGAGAATATACGGAACATTTAGGGAAATTTAAGGAACAATCCAAGACAAACTTTGTTGGAACAGTCTATCCTTGAAGAGGATAATGCAGAATTCATTAAAAATACCATCAGCATTGTTACATTTTGGTATTCATTCATTTATGGACATAGGAATGAAGTAAAATAAGTGGGAAAAGATCTACATGAGAAATTTGAGGAATTGGGAGCAAGTATTGCTATACTTGTCAATGAATTCATCCCTATGACAGATGGTCTCGATCTTGATAAGCTAAAAGAGAAATGGAGTAGTAGGTTTGAGAAGGTGATGCAAAAGGGGGATTATGGAAATGACCTCTTGATGGATAGGCTTATGGATATCAAGGAAGAAATAAAGGCTACCAGAAGAGAGCTTATCAAACTTGGAGATATGCAAGAGTTTTATTCTGCTGAGCTAAAGAGAATAAAGTTTGAAGATAGTTGGGTAAATGGTCCAAAAATGGATGTACTCCAATAGGTGTTCACTAGTTATGATGAGTACATGTTTGAGCAGAAAATGCAGAAGTAAGGTGATAGTAAACATATCCCTTTTTCCAGATCAGCATCAAGAAGGCACAACTTGTTGGACAGTTTTCTTTTCTATTTTGTAGGGAGGTGACATGAGTTCAACTGGAAATCCCAGTAGTTCCACCTTCCTCCTTTTGAGTGCAGATTTTGAGAAGAGGTCATTGATTAGTAACTGGAGATCCTGATGGACAGTTATCTTCTATTGCCCCAATCGCTCCATGATTTGTGGATATAAATTTTGATGAGAGGAATTAGTGCAAAATTGTCTATACATACAATTTATCTCCATATTGTAAAGGTTAGCTCATTGAAGAAGGATTAGCCACCTAAAGAGAGATCTAGAATAGTGTTTTACAGTTTTTAGAAAGTTTTACAGTTTTCATGCAAAGATACTTAGACACTTTTAAAGATTTCAATATAGTTATGTTATTTTTTGGAATAGGTTTAATGGTAATTTTGATGAACAATGGTCTTTTGTATGCCAGTGAATATTGTGCATAAGTGTTTCTTACTTGATGAAGATCAATAGAAGATTCTAAATCTAAAACTATTTCATTGAGTTATCTGTGAATGAGATTTCTTTATGTTTGTTGATCTATGAATTAATAATGGGTTGGTGATGCGTTCTTATCTGATTTTGAAGTTTAATGATGTTTGATGGTTGTATGTATTGAATTAGCCCTCTGAATGAATGTAATGGTGCATAATAGTCTATGGATTATATTGTTTAATGGTTTTAGTTGTTTAGAAGGAATGCTCATTGTGAAATTTATATGTCTAAATTGAAAGGATTTTACATTTATATTTATTATCCTACGCTCTGTTCTATCTTTTTATGTTTATTTACACCCTCTACCCAAACATTAGATCAATTTGTATTATGCAGGTTATACCCTTTACTAGCAAGCCCCTTGAACATTACAATTGCATAGACCAATGAATGACATCAGCACAGTTAAGAACCAATTACAAAGACCTTGGAAGATAGGTGGCTATAGGTTACTTATCTTTTTCAGGAGAAATAGGGTAGTAATATTTTGTTTTAACGTTGTTTTATTTTGACCATCAACAAAATTGGCACTATAAGGAGGGCCTAAAGGAACAAACTGGAGCGAATTGTGTCATTTTCATCAGAAAGGTTAGGAAGAATTCTTAGATCTTCTAAAAACCCTGACCCATTTCTTGAACTTCGAATGCCTACTAGGCCTAGAACTCGTAGGGCTTTAACACCACCACCCACTCCACCTGGATTTCCACCATTATTACCGTTGGCACAACCAAATCCACCACCACCCATGGCATTATTTGCAAATAACCCTTTTCCATTGGGAATCATTCCTAGAGGCATTCATGAGATGCCTAAGAATCCCAATAAATTTTGCTCTAGGTACTCCCATGGAGAGTCATGAAGTGTTGAAGAGCACATATAGGCATTTAAAGATGTTTGTACATGGGCTCATATAGCTCATCATGATGTTTTATGCAGATTGTTTCCCAATTGCTTAGGGGATATGGCCTATAATTTATATCTGAACTTACCCACTAGATCTATCTTGAGTACAGAAAACTTAGAGGATGTCTTTATCAATCAATTACAAGTCTATGTGGATCCAACTATCTTATATCACCAGTTTTCCATGATTAGGAAGGAACCACATGAGTTGTTTCCCCTCTTTTATACTTGTTTCCAAAGAATGTATAGACAGTTGCAAGATCTGTATCTGGTGGTCGAAAACATTGCCATCAGATCTTACTTGAAATCCATAGACCCGCTCATTGGTCTATTTCTCCAAAGAACTTATCTTGCCGTAGATATTGATTTGTTGTCCAAGGTGTACCACCTTGTCATTAAATTGCAACAACAAATAAGCTCGCAATCAAGTAGCCTCAAAGGAGTTTTTCCTCCCTTTGGATACCCTCTGATGCCTAATCCAAGTCCACTGTTCAATACAATCCCAGGGATGTCCCACTCTTCTTATGGACCCTTAGCTGAGATACAAATGCCTTCCCTGTAACCATGGGTTAATGGGGGATTCTAGATCCATCCCAATAGGCTCAGAACTCGCCTAATTTTACTGGAGGATTCAATTCTACAATTCACTCACTTGTTGTAAATTTTGTAGAAAGTGAGTGTACCACCTAGTTGTTTTTGAAGAAAACTCTCTCATGTGACTAATGAAATGACCCAAATTAAGCTAAACCCCTCTCAAGGCCAAAATCAAAATCAGGGAAACCAAAGTCAAGGATATCAAAATCAGGGTTATCAAAACCAAGGAGGGTTTTCCAGTCAAAACAATTATGCTAATCAAAACCAAAGAAATTATTAGGGTCAAAACTTCCCCAACCAAAACTATCAAAACCAAAATAGGGGATATAATCAGAGATCCAACAATAATAGGCAATGGAATACTGGACCAAACAACGAGGGAGTACCCCACAATTATTAGTCCAGTAAAGAAAATTCTCACACTACAAATGTAGAAAATTAAAATCTCATGATGAATTGGTGCAGGTTACATGACACTGCTATGCACTCTGAGGTTAATTGCCTTGAAATGGAAAAGGTTGTCAAGATAGCACAAGCAGACTCCCATCCGCCACAATGAAATCCCAACCAAGATAGTGGATCGGTGGATACAACCATGACTTTTGAGACCATTGATGAACAATACCAGTTCCCCATGCAGGGAGAGAATGAACCAGAGGAAGACACGTATGATGCCCAAGCCTTCTAGACCAAGGGGGCCATTTCTTGAGGAATCAGAACGAGGGGTCGTTTACTAAATCCACTCCTCCTAACATGATGGTTCCTCTGAATCAAAATACTGACAATAATCAGCCCCTACCAAAAGGCCCATCAGATTCACAAAACAAAGGTAATTTTTCTCTTGCTCCTTGGTTTCCTAGGAATGAGGATATAGAATTTGATTTCGTTTCAGAAATGCAAAAAAAAAGGACCTCTTTGTCATTTTTTGAAATTTTGAAATGGTTTCCTACCCAACGTGATATTGTATTAAAAGCCTTGGAAGAGGCAAATAAGTTGAAAGGAAAGAATAAGGCGACTCCCACCACTTATATGAATGCAACCCTGTATAGAGGTAAGATTGGGACACCCCCATTTCTTTTAAGAATTTATGGAAAGAATCTACATAATTTTCTCTTAGATTTTGGAGCCTCGGATAATGTCATGCCCTTTTCTATTTGTAAAAAGTTGGGATTAATTCTGATCCAAACTCACAAGAAAGTGATACAATTGGAAAAAACTGAGGTTAATGTCATTGGTGAACTAAAAAATATGCATGTGCAGATTGGATCAGACCCATTGATCCAGACATATATATATATTCAAGTGGCTAATATACCTGAAACATACGACATGTTGCTTAGTCGAGACTTGATGAAAATTCTTGGAGGTTATCTTTCCTTGGTTTTCACATATGTGGCTCCCATGGAAAGGGGTGTCAACCCAGATTAGGATAGAAAGTGAACCTCGCTTGAAACACATGATCACCGAGAATGATTTTCCTAACGAGGCAACATATTTTGAAACTGAGATGGGAGTCTATAAGAGAGAAGAAGAAATTTTGACCTTTTCAATAGTCAATCCTGAACACCCACAGCCTTTGGAACACAGCGATGATATGACCATTGTTAATCACCAAGTTTTGATGAGGAAATTACAACAAGCTAGGCTATTTTTATGAAATGATGTTGATTTTTGGAGTTTGTTACTCCCAAACTTGTGTAGGGTCCATTACCAGAGTCATTCTGAGTTGACATGTCAACCCTGTGTAAATATCCTAAATCATGTATGCCATTCAGGAGATAATCGTGAACCTCACCTTAGAACACCTATGGGCTAGTTCCCATTTGAATCTAGAGATGTGACCACCCTGACAAGGAATAATCATACCAAGAATGAAGTCATTCCCTGTATTGAATAGGTTGAGGTCTTATTGTCTGATTCACATGATGAGACTAACCAATCTCAAAATTTGATAGACACACTTGCCCCTACTAATCTTCCAATCCCTAAGGGATTACTCGAGAAGATGACCAATTCTGGGGGTGTTGATCAAGGTGAGGTGCAGGGAGAAATTCCTACACAAGTCTCAAATTTGAGTGGAGAACCCAATCAATATCATTCGCACCAAACTCCTGAGCCTGATGTGTTGTACCATTCTAAGCCTCCAGTTATTCCACGCAAAAAAAACCCATGACTCACCCCAAGAAGGCAACCCCAACCACGGACCAACTCTGGATCCTTAAATTTGATGGTTGTAAGTCTAAAGCAGGGAGTGGAGCTAGAGTTGAGCTAACAAACCCGAAAGGGAAAACGTATTTTGCTTCTTATAGGTTGCAGTTTGGCTACACCAATAATATTGCAGAATATGAAGCACTTGCTAGAGGACTGATGTTTGTGCATCAGAATATCACAGCTCTAAGAGTCATGGGAGACTCTGAGGTCATCATTAAACAAGTCTGCAGTCAGTATACATGTCACAATAAGAGGTTGGTTGCATACAGGAACGGGGTATGGAATCTGATAGAAGAATTCGATGCTTTTGGAATCAAATTGATTCCCAGAGAAGATAATTAGATCTCAGATGCCTTGGTTGTTGCAATGAGTACTTTCGAGCCCATGCAGGATTCCAAATTGAAAATATTCTCTATTCAATTAGTCTCCATCCCTGTTGTCCCTGACAACGTCAAAAAATTCCAAGTGTTTAATGATGATCAGCATATTCTCGCTTTCCTCGCAAGTTCAGAAGTGTTTGAAGGTCAGATCATTGATGAATCTAACTAAGATCAAGGTGATTGGGATCCAGAAAATTATGATACATAAGGCATAATGAACTTGAAATCTAATAGGATTCCTAAAGGAATGGTGGCATTGGAACGAATTTTTGATTCTGATCCTCGAGCTCGTAAGAAAGTGCCTATAGATGCTGAAGGAGGGAAATACGAGTCATATAACTTGGCAGATTCAGGGCCAAAGAAAAACATTTTTTATCAGTAAAACTTGTCCCAAGGAAATCAAAGACAAAATCTTGGAAGTGTTGAAAAGAGACATTGTAGCAATAGCTTGGGGATTTGAAGATCTGAAGACTTTGGACACTTCAGTAATGACACACACCATCCCACTGAAACCTTAAGCCAAGTCATTCCGACAGAAGCAGCACCTAGTTAATGCTCTCATCAAACCTTTGGTTCTTAAGGAGGTATAGAATTTGTTGTCAGCAAGGATAATTTTTCCAGTAAAGCACTCAACCTAGGTCACTAATCAAGTCCCTATTCGTAAGAAGAGTGGGGAAACCAAATTATGTGTTGACTTCTGAAATTTGAACAAAGCTTCAAAGAAAGATAATTATTCGCTTCCTTCCCTCAACGAGGTGCTGTAAATACTGAATGGTTCACAAATGATGTCATTCCTGGATGGATATTCAGGATAGAATTAGGTATTGGTCAATCATGAGGATAGAATGAAAACTGCCTTCACCACCAAGTGGGGGACATTTTCTTATCGGAGGATTATCATTTGGTCTCATCAATGTTGGGGCCACATTTCAACACGCAATGGACATGGCATTCAAATATTTGGTAGGTAAATGCATTATCATCTACATGGATGATTTGACACTATTCTCGAAGAATAGAGAAAACCATGTTGAAACCTGTCAAAGGCCCTTCAAAACTGCATAAGTTATGGTGTTTCTCTTAATCCAAAGAAGTGTGTATTCGAGGTTTCAGAAGGGAAGCTCCTAGGTCACATAATATTAGAGAAGGGAATATCAATTGACCCTGATCGAGTGCAATCCCTTCTCAAGTTGACCATGCCAGGTAGTAAAAAGGAAATGAGATCTTTCTTTGGAAAGAAAAATTTGGTTAGAAAATTTATAACTGGGTTTGCGGAGATCGTCAAACCCCTCAATGAAATGATGAAGAAAGATGCTAATATTGAATGGAGCAATGAGGCTAAATCTGCTTTTTTTGTAGATTAAACAGTCTATTTCAGAGACACCGATTTTAACTAGCCCTGATTATCTAAAGCCCTTTTATATATATTCTTTCGCATCTGACCATTCTTGTGTCGATGTTTTGACACAGTGAAAAGGTGAAGGAGATGAAAGACCTATTGCTTTTATGAGTTCTCCATTCAAAAATGTTGGAGTTAGGTATCTGCCTTTAGAGAAACAGGCTTTTTCACTTGTGTAAGCTATCAAGAAGTTTTGGCATTACATCCTATGTAGTCAATTTATTTCCATAGTTATTGACCCTGTTGTGAAGTCCCTTCTTATGCAGAGTGAACTTGGAGAGAGATGAGGAAAATGGATGGAAATCTTACAAGAATTTGATCTTGAAATCCATCCAATGAAGTTAGTCTGCGAGCAAGGCCTGTCCAAGGCAATGGAAAATGTTGATGCTAAGATCACCTATCAATAGTAAACAATGTAATCATTTACAGATGATCCTTGGTATGTTGGTTTGATATTTTTGTTGTTAACTAACGAGTGTCTAGATGGGATGAATGCCACTCAAAGGAGAGAACTCAAGCTGAAGAGTTCCCACTATATGCTCAAAGTGGGAACTTTGTACCGAGGAAAATTTGAGAGCATCTATCTATGTTGCCTTGATCAGCAGCAAGCAAAACATGTCATTACAGAATTTCATGGTAGACATGGTACTGGACATGGTTTTGTTGATTCCATCGCACACCAAATTTTGAGATCAGGTTATTATTGGCCCCATGTATTCCATGATGCTCACCAACATTTAAGGACATGTCATACATATCAGAATTCTTCATCCAAGGAACGCATTCTAGCAATTCCCCTACAACCCGTCTATGAGGTAAGGCCATTCGCCCAATGGGCACTAGATTTTGTTGGGTGATTAACCTGAATTCTCTTGTAGGTCACAAATTTATTTTGACAGAAACCAATTATTGTAGACGTTGGACTGAAGCTCAACCTTGTAAGAACAGCACCACCAAGGTGGTCATCAAATTCCTTAATGAATGCATTGTTACCAAGTTTGGAGTACCATTTGCACTGGTATGTGATAATGGCCCTGCTTTCTCTTCTACAAAAATTTTCAATGAGCATATGAACATAAAATTGTGTTGAAATATTCTTCTAATTATTACCCACAGGGGAATGGAGTAGCAAAGTCTACTAACAAAAATCTGTTGGCAGTAATTAAGAAGTTGTTAGAAAGTAATCCTAGGGATTGGCACATGCAACAAAGATATGCCTTATGGGCAGATAGAACTCGTATTAAAGTCGCCTTAGGGAACTCGCCATTCAATTTGGTCTATGGCCAAGACCCACTCTTTCCTATGCACTTACAGATACATGTCCTCAGGTTTATGCAGGAGTTTTACTCGAATGATGATATGATAGAGGTCAAGCTTACTAGCTTACTGAATTTAGAGGAATGGAGAGACGTTGCTTTACAGCAGTTCTCTAAACATCAAGTTGTCAAATGTTGGTTTGACAAAAGAGCTAAGATTAAAGCTTTTAGGATATCAAACCTTGTACTATTATGGGACAAGACCAGGGAAAGAAAAGGTGATCACCAAAAATTTGACCGACTTTGGTTAGGGCTGTATCAGATTGTTGAGATCGTTGGTGAAAATGCTTTTCATTTTAGTACTTTAATAGGAGAACCTATCCCCTTGCCTATTAATGGGAAATTTCTCAAGCATTATTTTGGCCAATGAGGGGTCTGATGCTTAGCTTTGTTGTATATATGTGATTATTTTTCTTTTGTTTGTTTGTTTTGTTTTGTTTTTTTGTTGTTTTGTGGTTTTCGTTGTTGTGTCTTGTTCTTTTTGTTTCAGGGAGGCCTCCATTTTCTCCATTATTGAGTGAAGGGGTTGTTATTCAAATTATGATGAAAATACTAGGAAGAGCAGTTGGTTGAGTTATTTTCAGGAATGTTTGTTGAAATTTTTCATTCAAGACCTATGTCTTGTGTTCTTTTTATATGATGGTCTGAAAGGTTAAACACAAACAAGTATATTGTAAGAGATCTCATAAACCATGGTTCAATCTGTCACAAAAGAGATGAGAAACATTTGTTCTACATAAAAGCCCATTTGTCTTTAGGTGACTGTATTTTAGATTTGGGTATAAATTTTGAATCCTAACAATGTCATGAAGTCCATTGTAGTTCTCAACCCCAAATTTCGGGTTATCATATTTGAAGATTGAGAAAAGCTAATAAAAGAATTCCCTCAAAGACATGCTTATAAAAACTAAAAGAAAAGAGAATCATTGAATGATGACAAACTCAATACAAGAAGGGTAGTTCAAGTATCTCTATCGGAGCTATGGACGCCTGACTGGCAATAGAGAAATACATTGAGAGAACTAGAGGTATCTTCGTTGAGGCTATAGACACCTGACTGGTAGTGGAGAAATGCCCATGATTTCATTGCACAAACAGTTAAAAAGGTTCAACTCACATAGCTTGAATCTTGAATACAATTGTTTAAATGTAGGAGGAGTTTTTACCAAACAGATACACCAAACATGCACACACTCATATTCAAAGTGGTTAATGCAGATTTACATTTCAAATATCAGCTCAACCTTGTTTGCCAAAACCGATCATACTTGAGATCTAAAACTTTCATAAACCAGAGCTTCCGGATGACTGAATTCTTCAGTGTCTTAAAAAATGGTAAACCATTTTCCCAGTCGAGTCGTCATTTGTTATGCCTTGCATAACCACCCCATTTTGATTTTGGTCAAAATGGGTCCCCCTTTGTGTTTGTTTTCCCTTTGTGTTTTTGTTTGAGACTTAGGAGTTGTTATTTTTCTCCTAAGTCCTTATTTTCTTTTTTGCTCTAGCGAAAACGAAACCGAAACGAGATCTAAACCCGAAACTTGGTAAAGGTTCCCAATTTGGATTTGGTTCTGATTTCACTCTCGTTTTCCTCTGTTATGTTTTTGTTGTGTCTCGATGTTTCGTTTGGGACAGGCTTTTCCTTGGTCCCGCCTCCTTTGTCTTTTTGTTGTTTCCTTGTGTCGTTGTTTTCTTGTTGGCGGAATTGGAGTTGGATCGGAAACTAAACTCAGAAATTTTACAAACTTCTAAGTTTAGTTCTCGTTTTGCCTCTGCCTCCACCTTTGTGTTTTGTTTTTGTGTTTTGTTATGGGCTTGGTTATTTTTGGTCCCAACCCCGCCTTGTTTTCTTTTGCCATTTCTTTCATTTTTTGTGTTTTTCTTTCTTTGTCCGGAGTGGAACCGAGATCGGAACCAAACTAAGAACTTTGCAAAATGTTCCCTGTCTGATTTTGGTTCTGATCCCGCCCCCTTTCCCCTGTGTTATTTTTCCCTGTCGCAGAATCGGACCTGAAACTGGAGTGGATGAGGGACTTTGGTAAAGTTTATTGTTCTCTCCTGACCCCGCTTCCACGCTCGCTTTACTTCTGATGTATATGATAGTTATGAACTCGTTCTCGCTTTAATTTTCCACCTGACCAACCGAATTAATTGCATTAATTACTGCCTCCTCACACGTACAAAATGATTCTTAAACCTTAATCAAGGTTAATTGGCACATTATTATTATTGCCTAAGTTATTTTTGCGAACTAGAGCAGAGAAAGCGAAAAGAGGAGCATGATCTAGTCAAAGGGCAAGCATCAACAAGCGGATTTGGATCGAATTTTCATCCTCTTTGGTAGCATTTGAGGTAGGTAGTTTTTCCCCATTTCATTTTTTTTTTGTGTTTTGTTTCCCGTCTTGTTCTCCGTTGTCTTCTTTGTGTGTTTGTGAGAACTTTCTCATGGATCTTTGCCCGATTCTGGTGTTTTTCTTTCGTTTTCCTGTTTGGATTATCTTTCCCTTTTGTTTCCTATTGTATTTTTGTCTTTTCCTATTTGTTTTGGTTTCCCTGTTGTTGTTTTTTGGTTTTGGTGGTGTCTGTACTACCATGCCCTAATTTTGTTTAGGGTTTCGTCTTTGATAGGTTTTGAGGGCTTTTAAAGGTTTCAAATTTGTTTAAAGACCCATCTGATCTTATTCACGTGTTGACTCAATGGTTTCCATTTCAAGTTTTTGATGCCCTAAATTCTTGAGTCGATGGGTTGTGCAAACTAGGGTTTATGCTTCGTCTTTGCAATATTTTTCCCTAGCCGGCTTGGTCCTATCTTGGTCATATTGATAATGGAATTGGCCATTTAGTTTAAGCCTTCTTGTCCCCTCATATGACCCCATTTTAAGTCATTATGGGTGCTTGGTTAAAATTGCTTCATGTTTGATGATAAAGTGGTAGAAACGAAGCCAAGAATGGGTTCAACCCATAAGTATCTGCTTAAAAGTTCAGGTCTGGTTCTAAGCCCGCTCCTGATGAAATATTGACTCTATTCCACATCCATGTCTTTTGGCGGAAGCAAAATCAGAATGGAAACCAAACTTGAAAATATGTGATGGTTTCGGGTTTGGTTTTCGTTCCAATCCCGATTCTGATTCTAATAACGATCCTGATCTCGAGCCCGCCTATATTGAACCTTTCTAATCCCAAATCTCTTCTTGGTTCCACCTCCGATGAGTTGTAAATTTTACTAAGTATTAAAAAGTTACCTGAATAAGGACAAGATGATGTGGAAGGTAATCCTCTAATATTGATTTTCATGCTTTGTATTGATCTAATCTAAGGTTGTTTTACAGAAGTGACCAATGTCAAGAGCCTCTGTAGAAGTTTCACAAATGGAAGGCCAGGTTGCAGAAAGCTCAAACCAAGTAAAGCCTAAGAGGATCAAGGTGGAGCAACTACTATACACTTTGAGATACAAACATCAGAGGCCCACTCTCACTGCAAACAAGTTGGATTTAGAATTGGCTAAAATCACAGACACCAATCTAGGCCCATTCAATTATGAGGAGTTGTTGGTCGATACCTTCTCTGAGGATGTGATTGGAAGGACTGAGATAATAGTCCAATCTGGATTGGCACATGTCACCATCTTCCCACTTTCAGTCCAGTGCCCAAAACTTATCATTGCAGCAGCACGGGCTTATAACCAGGCAACAAGGCAATGTGTTGACCTCAAGGGAATGTAATCATTGATTTATCTCCATAGATGATGAAGTTCATGTTCAATATGCCTACCCCTCAGAATCCCAAGATATTAAATGAGGCAGAGGCATTGCAATTGTTCAAAAAGCATAAGGAAGCCAATAGGGCTCACATGAACAAAAAATGGTTAAAGGTGGAAAAGAAATCCTTAACTAAAGTGTCAGATCAACCCAAAAGAGCGGACTTCCAAAAGGACATTGATGATTTAATCATGATTTTCTCCAGGGTGTTTGAAAAGGGGGATTTTGCATGTTTCAAAGAATGGATGTTTCCATTTATTGAGACAATTTTGGATGGAAAACAACAATTTGATTGGACGATGATCTTGTCAGACTGCTTGCACAACCAACTGCTAAAGGTCAATCAAACAAAGACCTTTATGACTTCATATGTTGTCTATGTTGCTGCAAGAAGGGGTATTTTCTCAGGATTGAATGTTGTAGGAGTATTGGGGGAAGCCCCTGGACAGAAGAGAGCCTGGGAACATTATGATCAACTCACCTTGCACACATCAGATTCATATTGGAGAAGGGTCAATGATGCATTCCTCTATGTCATCATCAACAAATTAACTAGAGATGTTAGATACAAGCTAAGTAGGGATGTCATGGATTTTATTGCTGAGTGGGGACATTGGTATATCCAATACCCCAAGTTCTCCTACTTCAGATTGGAAAGATTTAATGGACACCCTCACCTACTTCCAAGGTGTTGCAATGACAGAATTGTTCTCATGGAATTCATATACCAGGCCTTGGCAGTCAATAGCAAATTTACAAACAAGCACAAAACAAGATGTTACAAGTTTCTCGTGAAGTTGGGACAATACTGTTGTGCTCATCTTGCGGCTTCCAAAGCAGTGTGCGATAAATTGAGTTATTTAAAGTTGGGATTGTACACATCCCGGAAGCATTTTGACCCCAAGCATAAGATGAATAAGTTGCTTCCCACTGTTTTTTAGAAACACTATAATTTGTTAGAGGATTTTTGGCTAGATTTGCAAGATGATTATGATGTGAGAAGGAGAAATTATGAAAGGCTTCATATTCCCTTGATGATTGAATTTGGAGTGAAGGAAGATATTCTTGACACACTATCTGATGATGGTGTAACCTTGGATCCTGGGTATGAAGCTGAAAATATTGGCACGAAGGACTTGGACCTCATCAATTGGGATGAGGAAGAATTCATTGACATCAAGCAAATTTCTAGGAGCCAGAGGCTCAAGGTTCGAAGAAGACGAAAGCAAAAGGTACCCAAGGGTACAAAAGAACTAAAAGGAACGCGCAACTCCTAAGGAGCAATTGGAGCATCTTCCTCCCAGCTCTGGAGGAGAGGCTAATCAAGAATGTCTGCCCTAGAAACTCAAGAAGCGCAAGAGAAGGAGACCACAAAAGTTGGAGGACAAACCTTCTCTCAAGTTGGAACCTCAATAACTGAGGAAACAGAGGCTCAACCTCCTCTTCCAAGAGCATTTGCTGAGAAAATACTTGCAGGAAGCCTTCATGAACAAGCCAAAGGAAAAGAGCGTGAAGTTGAAATTCATGGCATAAACATTGATTCAGAAGATACACATTCTAATGATGAGGTTGCTAAAGTTATGTCTGCTAAAAATATTGAAGTAGAACATGTGTTGACTCTAGAAGACCAATGGAAGCTTTTTGAGGATGCCAAGAGGGAAGTTGATGCACTTGCCCAGCAGCAGGAAGAAGAAAGCAAGAAGAAAGATGAAGAGTTGGCAAGAAAACAAAAAGAAAAGGAAGATCAACTACAACAACAAAAGGAAATAGAGCTAAAGGTTAGAGAAGAAAGAGATAAGTTAGGTTTGTTTCAAAAGATCCATGAAATAGAAGAGGAAAAATCCCAACAAAGGAGAGAAAGAGAAGCCTTTGAAGCCAAATTCAAGGCAGTGGAGGAGGCTCGAAGAAAGCAAGAAGAAGAGAACCTCCTACTAAAGCAAAAGGAGGCAGAAGAGCAAGCTAAAATTGACCAAGCAGCAGCCAAGGCATGGCAAAGGGTCAAGGATTTAGAAGTACAAAGAGATCAGTTGTTGAAGGAGAAGAGATTGGAGGAGGAACAACAAGCCAAAATAGAACAAGAAAGAAAAGAAAAAGTTGAAGCTAATGAACTGGCCAAAATAGAACAAAAAAGAAAAGAAAAAGTTGAAGTTGATGAACTAGCCAGAGAGAAGGCAGAGAAAGAAAGGAAACAAGAAGTTGATTCTCAACCCAAGGTAGCACTTTGGCAGCCACTCTCTCCTACTACATCTTCCTCAACACAGGTGATAACTCCTCATGTTGCCCCAACGTGGTTAAACCTCAATTTGGAAAGAAAGCATATAGTTCAACCCCAGCCCCTTAATTGGGACGACATGATGAAGGAGATTGAGAAGGAGAGGCCCAAGAAAAGGGCTAGAGTTCTCCATTCCATTAGACTAATAGAAGATGGGGAGATTGTTCTTGAATGCACTATTCCAATGATTGATAAGGATAAATAGGACATGCAATTGAGTGATTACCAATTGAGTACTGTAAATTTGGGGAGACCAACGAGGAATCAGAAAATGAACCTCATTGACATTGTAGTGCCATCCACTAAGTCAAGGATGATGAAAGAAAAACAAAGGAAAGATGAGCTCAAGTTCCAGGTTGATCAATTGAATAAGTTCCTGAAGGATGTCTCTTCTCCTATTTCTTCACAATCTGTTGCCCCTAAGACACCGGTTTTGTTGACGAAGAAAGAGGCTGATAACCTCATTGAAATGAGGAACAAAGTAGGGATGATGGATAATTGGGTTGGTAGGTTAAACCAAGAAGTGGAGGATTTGTTGGTTGAAAGTTGCAAGGTTCATGAGAGTGCATTGGGATTGGTTAATGACATGGTTACACATGTTGAGACTCTTGAAAAACAAGAGGGAGAATATACGGAACATTCAAGGAAATTGAAGGACGTTAACAAGCTTCCAAGAAAAACTTTGTTGGAACAGTCCATCTTTGAAGAGGATAATGCAGACTTCATTGAAAATACCATCAGCGTCATTAGATTTTGGTTTTCATTCATTTATGGACATAGGAATGAGGTACAAGCGGGAAAAGATCTACATGAGCAAGTTGAGGAATTGGGAGAAAGTATTGCTATACTTATCAATGAAGACATCCCTGTGACAGATGGCCTCATTCTTGATAAGCTAAAAGAGAAATTGAGTAGTAGGTTTGAGGAGGTGATGCAAAAGGGGGATGATGGCGATGACCTCTTGATGAATAGGCTTATGGATATCAAGGAAGAAATAAAGGTTTCCAAAAGAGAGCTTATCAAACTTGGAGATATGCAAGAGTTTGCTTCTGTTGAACTAAAGAAAATAAAGTTTGAAGATTGTTGGGTAGATGGGCTAGAAATGGATGTACTCCAACAGGTGTTCACCAGTTATGATGAGTACATGTTTGTGCAGAAAACACAGGAGTAAAGTGGCATTAAACATGTCCCTTTTGCCAAATTGGCATCAAAAAGGCACGGCTTGCTAGACAATTGTCTTTCCTATTTTGCAGGGAGGTGACACAAGTCCAACTGGAAATCCCAATAGTTCCACCTTCCTCATTTTGAGCGCAGATTTTGAGAAGAGGTCATCAATTAGTAACTGGAGATCCTAATGGACAGTTATATTCTATTGCCCTAATTTCTCCATGATTTGTGGATCTGAATTTTGATGAAAGGAATTAGTGCAAAATTGTCTATACATACAATTTCTCTCCATATTGTAAAGCTCGACTCATTGAAGAAGGATTAGCCACCTAAAGAGAGATCTAGGATAGCGTTTTACAGTTTTTAGAAAGTTTTATAGTTTTCATGCAAAGAGATACTTAGACACTTTTACATATTTCAATACAGTTATGTTATTTTTTGGAATAGGTTTAATCTTAATGTTGATGAACAATAGTCATTTGTATTTCAATGAATGTTGTGCATAAGTGTTTCTTACTTGATGAAGATCAATAAAAGATTCTGAATCTAAGACTATTTCATTAAGTTATCTGTGAATGAGATTTCTTTATGTTTGTTGATCTATGAATTAATAATGAGTTGATGATGCCTTCTTGTCTAATTTTGAAGTTTAATGATGCTGGACGGTTGTATGTTTTGAATTAGCCATACGAATGAATGCAATGGTGCATAATAGTCTATGGATTGTATCGTTTAGTGGTTTTAATTGTTTAAAAGGAATGCTCATTGTGAAATTTATATCTGAATTGAAAGGAGTTTACATTTATATTTGTTGTCCTATGCTTTTTTCTATCTTTTTATGTTTATTTACACCCCCTCCCCAAACGTTAGATCAATTTGTATTATGCAGTTTGTACCCTTTACTAGCAGGCCCTTTGAACATTACAACTGCATAGACCACTAAATGACATCAGCATAGTTGAGAACCAACTACAGAGACCTTGGAAGATAGGTGGCTATAGGTTACTTATCATTTTTAGGAGAAATAGGGTAGTAATATTTTGTTTTAACATCGTTGTGTTATTTTGACCATCAACAAGTCCCTCCTAATTGTGAGTCAACCAAGTGCATGTTTATGTTGATTTTTTTTTGGTTATTGTATAAGGACATTCATTCACTCATCTAAAATAACTTATGAATCTGTGAAATATGTCTAGAATTCAATTTGCAAAACAGGGATTAAAGGATTGTAGCGACATTATCAAATAATTATATTAGCATGTCTTTGCTATCAATTTTTAGCACCTAGCTTAAAATTAGTAATCATGAGAGCAATTATTTGTTGGGGTACAAATTGTTTTATTACAAGTCATTCAACCAAGCTTTGTTCCAAGAATGAAGGTATGTTTAAGAATGATTTGCAAAATCATTCAACAGTTTAGCCTAAACTGGTTGAACAATTCAACAAAGCAAAAAATCAAACAATTTTCATTCAAGAAAAAATGTCCAGGCTAAAGCATTCATTTTGCAGCAATTGTTTTGTATAAAGTATTGCTGATATTTTCAGGAATGCAAGTGATCATTCATTATGATTACGGAAAATGTGTTTCAGAACAATTGCAGTTTTAGTATTCCATTATGTAATCAGAAAAAGAACCCAGATTGCTAATCATAAACCAATGCATATCAAGAACAATTCATTTATTGAGAAACATGTTTCTTTGATCCCACACAAGCCGTGAGATTAACTTTTTCTCTTTCAATGCATTTTGAAAACAGCGTGTACATGAACAAGCAATAGAAATAAATGAAAGTACATAGAATACAGGAAACCAGTCATTGCCTGAATGACTGGTCTATTTTGGTCTGCTATAGGTTGTCCTATTTCTTCTGTGTCTTTCGCTTTTATTCCCTGCAAGAGATGAGAAAAAGGTTAGAGCAATGCTCTAAGCAATGGCTGATTGCATTCATCATATGCACATTCATCTTATGCATGTATAAACTGTTCTTCAAAATGCATAAGATCAGTCATGCATGCTTTACATATACCAGAAAAAGTTACCAAACCATCTAATGCGTCTGGGGTATGCATTTTGTTACTAACTAGTTTTCGTCATGTGCAGAAACAGGAAACATTTTGTTGCCATTTTATTCATTAGATTAGAATGGGTGGTGTAAAATGCAGCTCCCACAAGGGTAGAGCCCAGCTCATTGAATGTTTTGTGCAGAGTGAACATTATGAAGTCCGTACAGTATTTCGGCCTTATAAGGCAACTATAGGAAAGATGGGATCGTATTTCTCTGTTTACCGAAATGAAAGTTGGAACTGTGACAGACTTATAAAACTTCAGCAACAGTTTTTACTTAATAACAAAAGCTAGAATTGCAGATTCAAGAATAAACACTATATCATTTACATAAGTTCTATAATTCATCAAAGGAATAGTTCATCAGTTCCAACAGTCAAATTTAGTGAAGGAGAATACTCTATCTAGAACATCAGAGAAGGGGCAAAGATAAATACAGTTTTAAAGATAGCCTTATTATTTACAGCATCTTTTTCGAAAAGATCAAATATACAGCAGCAACCATAGCTAAATTACTTTCCAGTCATAGAGCACAGACATATGTCACATATCAAGATGGCCTAAATGTAAGCAAGAGGAGCAGTAACCACACAAAGGGTTAAGGAATTCACAGTTTGCTAAATTTTAAAAGGCTGAAAAGTGAAGGGAGTATTCAGCATTGACAACATAAAAGTGCATACAAGAAGACTCGCATTTTGCAGAGGGTTTGGACAGAAAATCTCAGCCAAGTTCTTCTTGGCGGCCATTAAAGCAAATGTTTTCTTTCTCGGGGAATAAAAGGTAGTGCCTTCAAGAAGAAAATTCACCCAGTCGATATTCGAGATAGAGTTATGCAGCCAGACCCGTAAATGTTCTAGTCTTGATAAATTCACAAGAAATACAGAAAAACGGCCATGAATTCATTTATTCAATTCTTCTAATTGTAGGATTGCAGCTAGTGGGGAACAGCTCCTTGATTCTACAGATACAAATGCATTTGACAGTCTGAATAAGATTACCAACATGCAAATAAGGAGGACAACACACTCCAAAGTAGAGAACAGGAATTACATAATGGCGGCCTGCAACAAGGTAATAAAGCCCAAAATCTAAAAGCAGCTGAAGGAAATGTATGGCCACGGGCTTCCCTGGTTTTCATTCATTCCAAAGTCTGAATCCATGGTGAGGAAGAGATACATACAAAGGTTCTTTTTAAGCTTCAAATCTCATTCAATGATGTCCATGGTGCCCAGGATAAAGGCATCAGAAGTTCAAATACAAGCACAAAAGCAATGTTTCAGGAAAAAATTATCAGCTATTTGTACAGCCGCGGCCAAAAGCTTGTAAAAGCTTTAAAAAAAAAAAAACTTACAAAATTTCTGGAAAAGCCAAATTCGATGCAAAGAATCGAGCTTACCGTGAGATTCCAACTTCAGAATGGCGTCCAAGCACAATCTCCAAGCTCGCGGCTAGGGTTTTTCATCAGTGGCGGTGCTTCCCAGCAGCACAGCAAGTGAAAGCAAGTGAAATGAAGTGAACTAATTTCATTCTCTTTTAGGGTTATAACCTTAGAATGGTCGATGGATGGAGTAAAGCATTTATGCCTTAAGGTTTTTTTTTTTTTTAAGTTGACTTCGTTCATTCTTTGCCTCATCCGTAGCTTCTTAGCCTTTTATTTTATTTTGAAGCCTTCATATATTTTTGTTTTTGACATAGTCAAAGTTTGTTTTGCATTTTTATTAAACTTGTAAGCTTTATTTAAAATGATAATTATAAATCATTTTAAATAAAGATATCTTTAAATGCAAAATTGGAAAAAGCAAGACTTAGTCTTGAATGTTGTATACTTGTCTTAGTCATAAGTTTATTTTTTGCATTTAACTCAAGATTGTAAATCTTTATTAAAATGATAATTATAAATCATTTTAAATAAAAATATCTGAAATGCATAAATAATGGTGTTATTAAAAATTTCAAAAAAAAGACTTAGTCAAATGGAGCTTTGAGGACTTACATAAATCTTCGAGGTGACTGAGAGAGCCTTGCTAACATGTGGAGCAAAGATAGCTAATTTGGAGCACGAAATCAGGAGTTTGCATTCAGTTTTGAAATCCTTTTGACTTGACTTGAGTCAAGGAGTGATTTGAGGCATGGATTTGGAGTTTACTTTCAATTTTGAACCTGATTTGTAGGGGTTATTGTTTGCATACGGATCACCAGGTTGGTGAAGCTTTGATAAAATCTTCTTGGAGTTGGTTGGCATTGCATGCCTTATTCGGAGGAAAGTTTTGACAACACATGAAATTTTGGAGCCAAAATTCTAATCCAATTTTTTGAGACACTTTCTATAAGTCCTTCTTTCTCTTTTCTCAAAGTCAGTTCTTGGTTTGGAGACTATTGAGGCAGATACTTCACATTTTTGTAACTCGTGATATTTTGGCCTTTGTAATGCAAATATTTATTTTTTCCCAATAGAAATTTATTTTTCCTTCACAGATTTCTCTTTCTTTCTTGGAATTGGTTGTGGATTGCAAGATAGAATCCTGTGTTATCCTCTATTTTATTAGATTCCTTTTTTATCAGATTCTTTTTTTATCATATTCCTTCCAAGCTGGATGCAAAAGATTTCATGTCATGGTGCAGGTCTATGTTAGTGATCTTGTTTTATACTTTTATATTTGTGAAAACACTATTGTTTTCCTTGTGTTTAAGCATTAAAATAGTCAAACCCTTACATAGAATCATTTTTGCAAACATATTTTTCTGTGTTGTAAAATTGTTTATTTCTGTTGAGGTTTTTTGTGAGTTTCAGCAACTTTTGGGTCAAAATTTTTACCTTTGGTGTACCACCTGTTAGTGATAAATTTTTATTTTCAAGTACATCTTTCTACCTTTTTCCTTTTTAAAATCAATTTTTACCAAAAAATTCAAAGGGAACCAACCCATAATCTGGAGGTTCACTTCATTCCCTAGTTACCCGCAACCTCGAAGTGTTCCAATGTGTCAGTAGGTTGCTTAAATTCGTAGCTTTAGCAAGGGTGCAAACTTTAACTGACAACAGTCTCATCTTGAGTTTGCATGCTTGCTTATTGCCTTCAATTCTTTGCTCAAAGTCATAAAGCCGATTTGTTAAGGGCTTAACTAAAAAGAACTTAACCTTTGCAATTTTGTAAATTCCCCAATATGTTCCACCTCTCAACATTAAATTGCATGCGCATCAATTCCAACATTCTATAATCTACTAAATCTAGTCCACACTCTCAAAAGATAAAATCCACATTCACATAGGTGAACATAAACCAAAAACAATTAATTTGCAAAATCTAAAATAATCATCTAAACAAGAATTAAAATTTCCAATACCTTAGAGAAACAATTGCTAACAATTGTCACAAAACATTCCCGTCATTAGAAAATTTAGTACATGTCACCAAAAAAATATATATATATATCATTCACATTTAATTTCAATTATCAATCCCACATTATTTACATAGAATGATTGTTCGTTTTACTTCGATTATCTTATTAGCCTAGCTTTCCCAAGCAACATGATAATAAAAATATGCTTATTTTCCAAGGTCCCAAGTTCATATTTAGAGAAGATTAAGTTGTAGAATATCTACAACAACATTTGAAGGGACCTCCCTTAAGGATAACTTAGCTTAAAGTGGCCTTAAAACAACCACCCCTAACTTCCCCTTTCATCCAAGCCCAGAAACATTGTGTACCTTCATCTTTAATTATAGTTATTTACACCAATAGGCATTCCCTTATGTGAGAATGGCTTTTGCCAGCATTTGCGATGTTGACAAACTCCCGGCAACAACAGTGTCACTCACTAAACATGCATCATCAAAGTTGAGTCTCCCAATAACACGCCTGCTGCTTAAACAACCAGAAACAAAAATCTATTCGGCATCAGCATGCTGCAACATAAAAACATCATTCACATAAATGGAAGCTAAATTTCCACATTACAAACCTGTTCAGGCGGTTGTTAATAGCTATCAAATCTTTTGAAGGGCTTTGATATGCGTGAGTACTTTCACCAACACATGCATACAAACTATTTGAATGGCTTAAACCAAGTGTCTCCCTCTACACAACAAAGTGGTAAATGTTTAGTTCTAATATTAACTTCATTTTCAGAGTTTCCTTTAACAAGACATAAACTGTAAATTAGAGAAAACGGCAAACCCTTAACAAAACATGATAAACATCTTTGCTTTGAGTACTTAACAAGTCCTAAAGGAAAATATATATACTCAGCCAATTTTATATACTGACAGTACCAACACAGAATAGGACGTGAGAAAATGACACTCATAAAGTGAATGGCAAAAATGACTGGTTTTGGATGTTAAGACATTAGATTTTGACCCAGAAAATGGCATACACCACCTGACCAAGCATAATGTAGCGGACCTTACTTTCACCCGTTCGTAATTTTTTTAATCATAAGTCATAACCAATATTTAACCTAAATATAAAAAATGTAGGAAAGATACAGGTATAGCCCTGGAACCTGTAAACCATTAAAAGTGATTATAAACCTTCTGTAAACAAGAATGAATACCTTGGAAGTGCGTAGTGGTGAAACATAGACATTATGTGTAGAAGATACTTTCTTAGGCGACGTATCTGGAAGACTCGGAAATGGGGATGGTCCAAGTAATCCTGGAGATGAACCTGATTAAAGAGAAACGCAAGCACTTGTAACACAATAAGAATTGTAGAGTTTTCATTTCAAAAGAATCCAAAAAAGGGAGGTGACTGTAAAAGTTTAAAGGTATCAATACCTTCATTTTTACATGTATCCTTTGGGCCAGGGTTATGATTTCCAGGAGCAGCACTAGGATCAAACTGCATCAAGAAGCGCTTCATAGTGTGCACAAATACTTTATTATAAAATGCAATAATTTCCACAGTGTCTTGCCCTGTTTTCTGGTAAAACAGTAGAAAGCAAATTAGAACATAGTCAGATTACTTTCAAATGTTGAAAGTTTCTAACTGCATGGCTAACTCCTAACAGAAAGAAAGCAAATTAAAACAGAGTCAGATTACTTTCAATTGTTGTTTTAACTGCACGGCTAACTCCTAACAGAATGAAAGAAATAAAGCAAATTAAAACAGAATCCGATAATTTTCAAATGTTAAAAGTTTCTAACTGCACGGCTAACTCCTAATAGACAGAAAGAAAGAAAGCAAAATATATTAGTGTTGTCTGATGGCCGGAAGTAGATCAGTGGGGACCTGGAGTGCACATTCAATTGCAACACCCATAGCGGGTAGGAATACCCTTGGCTAGGACAAAAAATAACTGCAAACTATACATTATCAAAATACAATCATAACAGCAAAGCTAGTAGCCATGGAAAACAACTCCTGTGAAAGCTGAAAACAAACAACTTACATCAGGACAGTTTGTTAAGGACCAATCAATAAATACACTGCGGAATACTTGAGGTTTACACTCAGATTGTTTTCTGTACTCGGCAACAATTTTTCGAAACTCCAACCCTAAACCAGAAACCTGCAAAAATATTACATATAGACATGGTTGTTAATCTGCAGATGAAGCAAGTTAGCAAATGATTTCTAATTGAATCTCGTGTGAAACTAACCTTTGAAATTCCATAGAAGCCACAAAGGATGATTTGGTCAATGTGTCTATTAAAAAACAAGCTTGTCTCTTGGTATAGAACATATTTTACAAGCCGATAAACTTGTTCCATGAAGTGACTAGGTTGATTAAGTCTCTCAGACAAGCCTTTGATTCTAATTGCAGCTAGCTTAAGAACCTGCAGAAATGAGGAGATAAATATTGAGAGACAATCAGTAAAGGGCATGGAATGGTAGAATAAAACTGTAACATTAAAGCATTCATTGTTCATCCAAACATATGCATCAGATAGAAGTTCTGGGAAGTGTTTTACACGAAGACAGGCCCAAGGAATTACATGAGTAGCTGTTTCAGTACAGCTGACACAGGAGGAAACACATACCTTCTGGAAGAATAAATTTATTCCAGTCTCTGCACAGGTCTCACTTCGTCCTGCAGAACATGGTTGAGTAGGACTGAACACGCACCAGAAACAGTAAGCCAAAGTTATAAGATCAGAACATCAATAAATAATATAACTAAAAATCACTGTTTAACATTGAAAACAAACATAAAAAGGAACTACCTTGCAAAAGCTGATTGCAGTGGAGGCTGTAATCTTGATTTTGTAGAGGAAAAGGCTAAAAAGGTTGAGGTTCGGTCCTTCATTGGTGAAACAAAGCTATTGTTTACATCTGTAACTCCAACTGCTGTCTCAATTGAAATTACAGCAGAAGCAGCATGGCACTGAGGTGAAGTTGGAGAAGCAATATTATTATCTGCAGCAAAATATTTGCCAAGTCAAATGCCTCATCGGATAGTACAACTGCTGTACTATTTTTAAAAATGCCAATATCCCAAGTCACAGCTAGTACACGTGAACAGTTACAATCCAGATTAAGAAATGGGTTCTCAACTATCAAATGTGGACGGCATATACTCAATCCTGTCTTCTTAAACAAAGCAATTCCCAACATCAGCTCAAGTGCTCACTGGATAGTAGAACTGCTGTACTATTTTAAAATATGTCAATATCACAAATCAGAGCAAGAACACATTAACAGGTACAATCCAGATTAAGAAATGGGTTCTCAACTATCAAATGTAGATAACATATACTCAATCCTGTCTTCTTAAACAAGGCAATTCCCAACATTAGCTCAAGTCGAGAATTTTTAATCAATTATCTGTATTTGCTAAGTTACCGGTTTGGGTTCAGGTTTGGGTTCAATAGTTCGGTTCACGGGTTTGGGCAAAAAAAATTTGGGGGTTGGGTTCATTTTGGGTTTGTCCATACAAAAACATATAGAAACCAAAAATATATACATATTTACAGCAGTAATCAAGTTCAAAATACCACACATAGCATCATATATCGTATAATAAACAAAACCACCATAAAAATAAAAAACTTTAGAATGTCAATTAGTCAAACTCATGTCATGATATATATTATATATTAAAATTAACTACATTACTGCATTTCTCCATGTAGGTAAGCATCAAGGAAGATTGTCCAAATGACGATACTATAGATGAAGACTTGTAGGCAAACTTGGAAACTTGGACTTGGAGAGTACATGGCAAATCAAATGAATTCAATGGGAGTTTGAGGGCAATGCCCCCAACAAGGTCGAAGGGCAGCACCCCTCGTGGGGGTCTAGGGGCAAAGCCCCCAGCAAGATCGAGGGGCAATGCCCCTCACGAAGTCCAGGGGCAGCATACAGCATTTTGCATTCACAATAAAACCCAAATTAAAACCTTCAAATCCACACAAACCTTCATGGTGGACATCATTTTAGGGTTAGGGGGGGCAAATTGGGCTATTTTAAGTTAAAAGAAACTCAAAAATATCAGAAAAACGTTGAAAAACATCCAAATTCTCCTCGGGTCCGCCTGAGTTCAACAAGGTCAGACCCACAGCCTGTGGGCTGGACCTTGTCCATATTACTGTAACACAGGTAATTGGTAAAAAAATTATATATTTACTAATGATCAAAACGATCATTAAATAGAATTACAAAGAACGAAGTTTCCTAAAAGAAACTCATCAAAAATAGAAAGAATCTAAATATACAAGATTTACAGAGTATTGACCATTAAACCAAAATAGAAACAAATAATACGAGAATGTTATTCTAATACCCTCCCTTAATGGTCAATCTGTTTACTACACCAAGCAGCCCTCTAAATTAGACAAACTTATTTGGACTAAGCGATTTGGTGAGAATATTTGTTGTCTGCTCCTCTGTTGGAACATACAGCAATTCAATTGATCCGTCTTCCACCAGCTTTCGAAAGAAATGAAAATGAGTTTCCACATGCTTCGTTCTTTCATGGAAGACCGGATTCTTGGCAAGTTTGAGAACTCCCTAATTATCACAAAACAAGGGAGTCGGACCTGCTTGAGGTATTTGCATATCCGCAAGCATCCGGTGAAGCCAAACTGCCTCACAAGTTGCCTTAACAGCTCCACGATATTCTGCTTTTGTCGAAGAGAGAGCCACAGCCTGCTGCTTCTTACTAGTCCATATGACTGCACCAGATCCCAAACTAAACACATACCCAAATGTTGATTTCCTGTCATCAACTGAACCTGCCCAATCTGAGTCTATGAACCCACTAAGTCTAAAATCTTGACTTCGAGTGTACAAGATTCCATAATCAAAAGTGCCCTACACATAACACAGCACGCGCTTCGCGGCTACCCAATGATCAGCCTTGGGGGCTGTCATGAAGCGTGAAATGTAGCTCACTGCAAAACTGAGGTCAAGTCTAGTGGCAGTGAGATAGATGAGACTACCCACTAGTTGCCTTAACAATGATTCATTAACTACCGGTGAGTCTAACATCTTAAGCCCTTTTTCCATGGGTGTGGAGGCAGGTTTGCAATCTTGCATTCGGAACTTATCTAGAAGACTTCGAGCATACTTGGACTGGGAGATGAAGATACTGCTCTCTGTCTGCCAAACCTCAACACCTAAACAGTAATGCAAAAGCCCCAAATCTGTCATATCAAATGTGTTGCACAAATCCCATTTGATCTCAATGATCAAATGTGTCGAGCTGCCAATAATGATCAGGTCATCCACATAGACAACTGATGAGGGTGCAACCCGAGACACAGAAAATCACACACACAACCAAAGAATAATATTATTATTCTGAATATGAAAATCTTACATGCAGAGGATCTCAAATCCTCAAGTTCTGCAATACATGCAAATTACAGAAAGAAACTACAAATATTACCCTTTTCGCAACATGCGATCTTCTTTCCCCAAAAACTCCCCACAAAAATTAGAAACTACCCCATAAATAGCCCAATTCCCCCTTTGGAGCCAAAAACAACATTCTAATTATGCACCAACTTCTGGAAGCCCTAACTTAAGATCTGACTGTCGGATCTTCAATCATAATACCTTTTCGGAAAGCTCTTGCGAAAATGAAGTGTCGGAAAGTGGGGCCTAAAGGCTACCCATTTTTGTTTTCCGCCAATTTTCGGGCCCATCTGGAGCCTTTAAGTACCTCAAAATTAGCTTCAAAGATTTTATAAGGCAAAAAGCAGAAACTGAAACTTGAATAACTTTTGAACCAGGAATGATCTTGATCTGATTCTTTCACCAAAGTGTTTATTTAAATGTCCTGAAACTTCCCATAAATTTCAGTCTCCTCACGCCTTCAAATTCATACCTGCTAAAAATAGCAGTTGAGCAAAAAAAGCAAAAAAGCAGTTCTGAAAGTTGGGACTTCTTTTTCGACGAAAAGGGTATCCAGAAATGCAACAACATTTACAAAAAGCTAAATGAAAGTAAATATATTTTTGGGTGATGTAGGATTGCCCTTACACCACTGGATGCTCCTGCATCAGACACCCAGGGTAATTTGAAAAGTGACCCCGTCACATCTCAGATGGTTGAGGAAAACCCAAACGGTCAACCTCTGCCTTAGACAACCAGGATGAATCTTCCACAAGCCTTCCTCTCCACTTTACCAGATATTCTTCATACTGCCTGTTTCTGGTACTCCTTCCCACACGGCTATCCAAGATTGCTTCAATCTCCTCCTTCTCTGAAGTAGGTGCTGGAATTGCACACTGTTCCATTGCGGGTACTTCCTCTGCGCCACCCTCATGATATTTTGTCAAATCTGCAATGTTGAACACAGGGGAAATGTTGACTCCATCCGGCAACTCTACTTCATATGTGTTCCCTGAATCATGCCTCTTCAAAATTTTACAGGGACCGAACTTCTTCATCTTCAATTTGTTATAGGTTCCCACTGGAAACCTTTCTTTCCTCAAGTGGACCATCACTTCATCACCAATCTGAAACTCCTTATACCTCCTCTTTTGATCTGCCTTAGCCTTATACTGCATATTCATCTTGTTAATATGTTCTTTTACCTTCTCATGCATATTCTTGATGTGTTCTACAAAGTCTTTAGCTTCAACACTTGTTTTCTTCTCTTGGTCCATCTTTCTCATTTCTGGAGCAGTCCTGGGACTACTTCCATACACAATCTGGAATGGTGATCTACCAATACTTCTATTGACAGAATTGTTGTAAGTGAATTCTGCTTGGGGTAAGATCAAGTCCCATCCCTTTGGTTTATCTCCTACCAAGCATCTCAGTAGGTTACCCAGACTTCTATTCACAACCTCGGTTTGCCCATCAATCTGCGGATAGTGTGCAAAACTAAACTTCAACTCTATTTTCAACTTCTTCCACAAGGTCCTCCAAAAGTATCCAACAAATTTGGTGTCATGATCTGAGACTGTACTCTTTGGCAGACCATGTAGCCTCACCACCTCTTTGAAGAACAAGTCAGCAATGTGGACTGCATCATGGGTCTTCTAGCATGGGATGAAATGTGCCATCTTTGAAAACCTGTCAACTACCACAAACACTGAATCATTCCCTCTCTGTGTCCTTGGCAAACCAAGAACAAAGTCCATACTTATATCCTCCCACGGCCTCCCTGGTACAAGTAAGGGCTGATACAACCCTATATTTTGGCTCACTCCTTTAGCCATTTGACATACCCTGCAACTCTGCACAAACTTCTTCACATCTTGTGATAACTGAGGCCAATAATAATGCTCACTGATAATGGAAATGGTCTTATCCCAACCAAAATGTCCTGCCATTCCTCCACTGTGCTTCTCCTTTATTAGGTTCTCCCTCATGGAACTCCTTGGAATACACAATTGACTTCCCTTAAACAACATGCCTTCCTGAATTATGAAATCCAACCACTTTGTCCTGTCAACTGTAACAGGTTCCTTGCAAGTTTTCCAAGCCTCTGCAAAATCAGGACCATTCGGATACAATGTCTTGAGTTCACTGAACCCAACCACCTCAATCTGCATTTCTGTCAACAATGTATGCCTCCTGCTTAAGGCATCTACAACCCTATTTGACTTCCCACACCTATGCTTTAAAACAAAGGTATAACTCTGCAAAAATTCTACCCATTTCATATGCCTCTGATTTAATTTTCCCTGACTACTTAGGTACTGTAATGTTTGATCAGTATAAATAACAAATTCCTTTGGCAATAGATAGTGCCTCCATTTCTTTAATGCTTGAACTATTGCATAAAATTCCTGATCATATACAGAGTACTTTCTCTTTGCATCATTTAACTTTTCACTAAAATAGGCAATGGGCTTACCTTCTTGGCTTAACACTGCTCCAATAGCATAACCACTGGCATCGCAATCCACCTGAAACACCTTATTGAAATCCGGGAAAGCCAAAACAGGTTGTTTTGTCACCTTCTGCTTCAATAGATCAAAACTCTTTGTTGCTCCAGTGCTCCACTTGAACTCTTTTCTATCCCCTCTCATTGTTTCAGTCAGGGGTGCACAAATACTACTGAAGTTTCTAATAAACTTTCTATAAAAACTTGCCAAACCATGGAAAGATCTCACCTCAATAGCAGTTCTTGGGGTAGGCCATTCCAGAATAGCCTTCACCTTCTCTGGGTCCATCTTGAGACCTTCTATCGAGACAACAAACCCCAAGTACACTAACTCCTTCACAAAACTACACTTCTTCAGATTAATCAACAGTTTCTCTTCTCTTAACTTCTCAAAGACTCTACCAATATGCATTATATGCTCATCCAGTGACTTACTGAATATCAAAACATCATCTAAATACACAATAACAAAGCTTCCTAGGAACTCTTTCAGTACCTCATTCATGAGCCGCATGAATGTGCTCGATGCATTGGTTAGCCCAAAAGGCATGACTAACCACTCGTACAGGCCCTCTTTGGTCTTGAAGGCAATCTTCCATTCATCTCCCTCTCGAATCCGGATCTGGTGATATACACTCTTCAGATCAATCTTTGTGAAGTACTGAGCTCCACTCAAACAGTCCATCAGATCATCCATCCTTGGCAGGGGAAATCTATACTTGATTGTTATCTTGTTTATGGTCCGGGAGTCTGTACACATCCTCCACTCCCCATCATTCTTTGGTGCAAGTACTGCAGGTACTGCACATGGACTCAAACTCTCTCGAATCAAACCCTTTCTCAACAACTCCTCAACTTGTCTGTTCAACTCCTCATTTTCTGCAGGAGTCATTCTGTGAGCTACCTTATTCGGCAAACTGGCTCCAGGGATCAAGTCAATCTGATGACTGATCTTCCTCACTGGTGGTAAACCCTCAAGTACATTATCAGAAACAATATCCTGAAACTCATTCAATAACCCAGAAACTTCTACTGATACCTTCTCACTATTCTCCTTATCCATTCTAAGAATCAATGCATAACACACACGCTCATGCTTCATGCCTTCTAAAAATTTCCTTCCATCAACATAACAAATCTAGCACTACTGCATACCTTTTTTTCGGCCTTCTTCAGGGGTTTCAACTTATGGCGCACTCCATCCTTCATCAGGGAATAAGTGTTTGCATGGCCATCATGTACAGCTCGCCTGTCAAACTGCCACGGCCTCCCCAGCAACAGGTGACATGCATCCATGGGGATGATATCACAGAGTACCTCATCACGATAACTTCCAATCTTGAACTTCACCAAGCACTGCTCATTGACCAGAACTTTGTGGTCTTTCTGCAACCAAGCAATCCGATATGGATGTGGATGCCTTTCCCTCTTTAGCTTCAACTTTGTAACCATTTCTTCTGAAACCAGATTATCAGTGCTCCCACTATCAACAATGACATCACAACATTTGTCTTCACACTTGCACCTTGTGCGGAACAGATTCTTCCTCTATTCTGGCTCCTTCTCTTCAATCACCAGGGCTCTTCTAACCACTAGGGCTTCTCCCCTTTCAGCATCATCTGAATGCTTGGATTGAGCCTCCTCATCTACATGCACAACCCTTGCACGACCTTCTAGCCTTTTGTCTGTCCTTCCTTGGTATTGTGGACATTCATAGGCTCGATGCCCTTCTTCACCACACCGGAAACAAGTTCCTCTGAAACCACCTCTTCCAGGTCCTTGCCCAAATCTTCTTCATCCTCTACCTCTTTGATCACCACTATTTTGATCACGAGGACGGTAGAAATTATCATTCCTCTGGCTTCGACTGGTACCCACATCTTCATTTTTCTTCTCATCCTCATTTCGGCTTCCAAAAGATCTTTCGCTACCCCTTCTGCTTTGACCTCGTCCTTTTTGCTTGCTGTCAAATCTTTTGTTCAGCTTCTCCTCAACTCTCAACGAAAATTGGCACGCATCCTCAATGGTGGCCATTCTGACCAGGCTTAGCTCCTCTTGAATGCTCAACCGTAACCCATTAAGATAACGAGCTACCTTCTTCTTGTTGGCCTCTGCATGTCCCGTTCTGATGATCATCTTGTGAAAATCTTCTATGTATTCTTTCACAGATCTACTTCCTTGCTTCAACCCTTGCAATTTCTTCAATAGATCTAACTCATAGTCCATTGGTATGAACTGCTTCTTCAGTTTTTCCACCATGCGATCCCATCTGGTGATCTTTCCTTTTCCTTCCTTATTTCTTTCTAGTTGGACCTCTTTCCACCAGATATTGGCGTGGCCCTTCAGCTTCGTTTTTGCAAACTTAACCCGATCTGGGTCCTCTACTTCTTCATACTCAAATACTCTTCCAACTCGTTGATCTAGTCGATCAACGCTTCCGGGTTCAAACTTCCAAGAAAACTGGGAACTTCTACTCCGAGTCTTTTTCCGATCTACGAAATGGCCCTTATCAGCCGCATTTGATCTTGATCGATCGCTTCTTCTTCCTCTTCTACATCTGAATCTTCTACCTCTTCTTCATCCTCACTTTCTTCTCTCCTTCTCGGGTTTACCCCTCTTCTTAACTCTCTCTGTAATGCATCAATCTGTCTTTGGAGGGCTCTAAAACCCTTGGCCGCCAATGGATCCCTTCCACCAGCATTTTTGGCACCTCCGGCACCACCTCGCCTACCACGCACCACTCTTGGCGGCATCTTGAATATCTCGAACCCACAACCACAGTCCTAGTGCGAACTGCCTCCCGATCGGCGATCTATCCACAGGCTCAAGAAAACCCGCTCTAATACCACTTGATGAGGGTGCAACCCGAGACACAGAAAATCACACACACAACCAAAGAATAATATTATTATTCTGAATATGAAAATCTTACATGCAGAGGATCTCAAATCCTCAAGTTCTGCAATACATGCAAATTACAGAAATAAACTACAAATATTCCCCTTTTCGCAACATGCGATCTTCTTTCCCCAAAAACTCTCCACAAAAATCAGAAACTACCCCATAAATAGCCCAATTCCCCCTTTGGAGCCAAAAACAACATTCTAATTATGCACCAACTTCCGGAAGCCCTAACTTAAGATCTGACCGTCGGATCTTCAATCATAATACCTTTTCGAAAAGCTCTTGCAAAAATGAAGTGCAAAAAAGTGGGGTCTAAAAACTAACCATTTCTGTTTTCCGCCAATTTTCGAGCCCATCCGAAGCCTTTAAGTACCTCAAAATTAGCTCCAAAGATTTTATAAGGCAAAAAGCAAAAACTGAAACTTGAATAACTTTTGAACCAGGAATGATCTTGATTTGATTCTTTCGCCAAAGTGTTTATTTAAATGTCTTGAAGCTTCCCATAAATTTCAGTCTCCTCACGCCTTTAAATTCATACCTGCTAAAAATCGCAGTTGAGTAGAAAAAGCAGAAAAGCAGTTTTGAAAGTTGGGACTTCTTCTTCGACGAAAAGGGTATTCAAAAATGCAACAACATCTACAAAATGCTAAATGAAAGTAAATATATTTTTGGGTGATGTAGGATTGCCCTTACACCACTGGATGCTCCTGCATCAACAACAACAAGAAGTAGTTCACTACCAGTCTGTTTGACATACAAATTAGAGTCAGATGGACTCCTCTGAAAGCCATGTGTTGTGAGGTACTTGTCAATCTTGATGTACCAAGCCCGAGGAGCCTATTTCAGACCATAGAGTGCTTTGACCAATCTGCACACCTTTTGTTCTTGACCAGCAACTTTGAACCCTGGAGGCTACATCATGTAGACTTCTTCCTTCAACTCACCGTTGAGAAAAGCACTCTTAACATCCATCTGATGGACTTTCCAACCAACCTGGGCTACTAAGGCAAGGACGAGCTGAATGGTACTTGTTGTGCCTTTTCCACACACGCCCCGTTCGGAACAGGGACCCTCTTTCCCTCTTTGCTTTTTTTTCGTCCTCTTTCGTTTTGCCTCGTTTTGCGTACCCATTTTTGTGCCCCTACAAGGGGTAGCACGTTTACCAATGCCATATTTTAAGTCTCGAGTTATCCGCGTATTCCTTGTCGAAATTCTGGCATTTGTGACAATTTCCGGATTTCCCCTTTCGGAATTCCTCTTTCGGGTTTTCTTTGTCGGATTGCCCCTAGTGGATTGCCTCTGCCGGGTTTCCTCTACCGTCTTTCCTGTCGGTCTTCGCTGTTTCGAGTGACGACCCCCGAACGGCTTTCCAAATCCCGGACTCCGAACCTCCCGCCGCCCCTGCATTTTCAAATCCATCAACCAAACCTGCAACCGTACGGAAGAGTTAATGTCGCATTAATGGTGGTTCTGCTATAAAACGAATTTTCTAGCCGCCATTATCATTTCCGCGAGTGATAGAGAAAGTTGAAGAACTCCCGACGAATTTGGTTTTCCTCCTGTCCTGGATTTCGAAGTGTTTTCCCGACGACCTCCACACATCCGGCAGTTTGTTCTTCGGATTTTCGAGGTAGGTTTTCCGTCCGCGCGCCCTTGTTTTTATTTTGCAAATTTTCGGATTTTCCTGGGGGTAAAATGTAAAATGAAACCTAAATTAAGTAAATTTGCCCCCTCCGCACATAACCCATGTTTTAAAAATCGAAAAATCAGCAGTTAGATTACCCAAATTTCGATCCGGAACCTTCCCGCATCGCGGCTGTTCTTCGGAACGACGTTGGCGCCTTTCAGGCCCAGGTCTTCTCACGGCCATCTATCCCCCTCTCCGTTTTTTAAACTCGCCTTTTTCCCTTTTTCGGATTTTTGTCTCCGGAATTCCCTTCCCGAGATTCCGTGGTGACTCCGCTGTTTCAAACGGCCCCATCCAAGCGTCCTCCCGACCATCGAACCCCGAACCCTCGAGGTCCGTCCAAATTCTAAGCTTCGATCCTCTCGGAATTCGGTTTCCGAAATTCCGTATTCCGTCCTTATTTTGCCTTTCCAAACGGCCTTCCCCGAGCGGCTCTCTGGACATCATTTCCCGGTCGTAAGGTCGTCTTCCAGTCGAAATCCTCAACGATTTTCCCTCTTCGGATTCGAACCTCCAGAATTCCCTTCCCGAGATTCTGTTGTGTCTCCGCCGTTCCGCACGGCCCTGCCCAAGCGTCTTCCCGACCTCCGAGTCCCGGTTCCTCGTTTGCCGAAGTTCAAACTCAGCTTTTCCCAATTCAACCTTCCCTCGAAATTCAGTTTCCAGGATTCCCTTCCGGGAATTCTGTCTCGATTTCGCCGTTCCAAACGACCCCGTCCAAGCGTCTCCCCGGATCCCAAACCCCGATGCTCCGTTCGTTGTCCGGTTGTCCCGACCCTGGCCGCTTCCGGAAACTTCCTCTCGGGTTTCCTCCCCCGAACTTCCTCTTTCGTTCCGCCATTCCGCACGGCCGACCCATAGCCGCTTCCCGGCGACGGCAATCCAAGACCCGAATTTCATCACCTGGAATTCCGTTCCCTCTGCACCGTTTCAGACGGCTTCCCTGCAGATGATGCCTGAACCTCCAAATGAGGCATCAAATGACCTCCAAATCCAAAATGGATTTCGACCCATTTTCTAGAATTCGGTTTTCTTCCATTTCCAACCTCAAATCTTCAAATCCAACCTCGAAAAATGCATATGGGAATTCCATTCTCATTTTGCCCTTTCAAACGGCATTCTGCCAAGGGATTTCCGACCCAGGAACTTCGGATTATCTGCATTGCCCTCTAAATGGTGAAGTATCTTGCTTTCGTGATTATTAAATATGAATTATGATTGCTGGACTAATCTTGACATGCAGGGATTTGTCGGTGGCCCTTGTATTAGGTTCATTATTACTGATTCTCGTCTTTTGTGCAGGATTTATGGAATCCGATCCAGAGACTTCCGATGCTTCCAGGACTCGAAAAGGAACAGCCAAGCCACCAAGGAGCAAGGAAGATAAGGACCTGATGAAGTACAAGTTCCAAGGGGTCCCTATTCAATCCAGGATCACTACCCTTTGGAAGGATGTCTCAAATACCAACATCGAGCAAGTCGATGTTGATGAATTCATGCAAAGGGTCAGAATGAACCCAAAAACAGCAAATGCAAAATTGATAAAGAGCAGTGGACTTGCTAAGGCTGCAGGTTTCCCGCCGGCCCTAGTGACCCCGGAGCTGGTAATGGCGTGCGTGGAGGCATACCAATCTGATACCAGAACCATAGTGGATCATGAGGGGAATATCCTTACAGATATGTCTCCGTCAGGTATAACTAAGACCTTCCACATTCCCGCCTTCGAGAGAATGGAGGTCCCCACCATGCAAGACTGTAAAGAGGTATGGGAACAGGACCCATTGGATTGTAAAAGGCTCATCAACCAGTGCTAGTGGAAGAACAAATGGGCTAGTGCCGGTTTAAGGACAAACGGGCTAGTGCCGGGAAGCTCCCTCAGGAGCTTTACCGCAGCGATTTCCATGAAGACTACCATGACCTTGTAACTCTGCTCAGCCGAGTCATGGGCCTTCCCAACGCGGTTTTCTTTCAAGAGTGGATGTTCTACTTCATAGAACAGATTCTCCGAAGTAAGGGTACCGCCTTCTATTGGGGCGAGATCATCAACGACTGCTTCCACGAGCAGTTTACCACTATGAAGAAAACTAACAAATTCTTCATAACCTCTTACTTGGTGTATTCCCTGGCCAATCGGCAACATTATCAAGGGTTGACAATGATGCCTAGTGATCCATCAGGGCCAGAACTCAAACCTTATGACAAGTACCTTCAGTTGCAGTTTAGGAATTTCAAAAGGAACTACTGCAGGGTGAATGACGCGTTCATTGCCCACGTCATCCGATCAGTGGGAGGAGATTTTCATAAAAGGATGTCCCACAGTGCCAGGGTCCTCCTTAGACAGTACGCCTTCTAGTACATTCAATTCCCAAGGTTCACCTACATCCGTGCCGAAAGCTTCTCAGACAAACCAAACAAGCTGCCCCGATACCCAAATGACCGGATCGTTCTCTTGGAGTTGACTCAGCAGCTGCGACACATTCACAGTGTCTTGAGTGAAAAACATCTGGTGGGCCCCGTCTACCCCATGGACCTTGGTCAGGGGATGTATAAGGTCCACACTTCCCAGTGCGCAGGATATTCAGAAAAAGAGCTAGCAGAATATAATTTTGAACAATACACAGCGAGGCCACGAATGGATCCCTATGGCCATGTCAGGAAGGCACTGGGGCACGGATATGCCCACCTCCACAACATCGAGGACTTTTGGGCCAACTGCAAGGATGATCTTGAGGTACGGTTGCGATATTATATGCGCATGACCGTCATCCATGTACGAAGGGTGAACTTATGCCCGATCCCTGATCAGTTAGAGGAGGATGAGGAAGCAATTGTGGATCCAGTTTACGATGCAGATTCCAACCTGCCGCTGCCCGCTATCAACTGAGATGCACCGGAACTCAATGATATTAGTGTGCTCACCAAGGTCGTTGAAGTTCGAATGAGAGCATGGATCGACGAGAAGGTGGCCCAATTGAAACAACAAGGGGTCGTCCTGACATACACTGAGATTGCAAGTGAACATGTAAGTGAGCCAAATGGCTCCGATGGTGGGGAAGTTGCTGCTGCAACTAGGGAGACATCTAAAGCCCCACCACCTCTAAAGACCAAGAAAAGAAAAGAGGCTAGCCAACAACTGCCCAAACCAAAAGTCTATTCCCGTAAGTCTTCCAAGCCGGAGCCCTCTAAGAAGAAAAGAAAAACAACAGGAGGCTCGGAGACAACGGTGATGCCTAAGGGTTCGCCCCTCGGGATCGCAAGCAAAAGATCTAGCTCGTTTGGATCTCCACCCATTATAATCACCGCCGCCACCCCGCTTGCCTCAATTTCAACTTTTGCTTCCTCTCCGCCTGCGGTGGATATCTCCGTCCACCTTGCTCAGTCTCCTCCAGTATCGCAAGTCATTCCCATGGATTCATCATCCGCCACCACCTCGCCAATGACCTCTCCCTCCATGTCTCCTTCCCTTCCTTCTGTTTCCGCTGCCACAACACCAACCCCAAGCCTTCCAGAGTCTTTGGTGAAATATATGTAGAATGTGCCTTTTGAGCTTTCGAGGATGCTCACTAATCCAATAGTCCAGGCTATGGCCACCACTCCAACGACATCCCCCTCTACTGAATCACCAAAGATGAAGGCGACCATGCAGATATCAGACGAGCGTGAATAACAGCAGTTAGAGGCTAAGAAGGCGCCAGAATATGAAGAGTTTCAATATCACGAACATCCCTTGTTCGAGCGTCAGAAGATTGATAAGGTGGCCTATGAGTCTTCCAGTGAGTCTAGTGAGGACAGTGAGGACCTTGATGCTGAACTGATCCGAGAATCGAATGATCTCGAGCTCAATGCGGAGTGGGGCAAGCAGCTCAAGGAAATTGAGGACAAGGAGGCCAAGGACTAGCTGGCACAGGAAGAGGAGAATGCTGCTCAAAAGACGGAAGGTGATAGGTCTCCAACCGAGGAACATGGCCATACTCCAGAGCATGATAAGGAAACTTTCCTCCATGAGAACAAACAAGCAGGGATTCCCGAGGAGCATCAAGATACTTTAAACGAGGAGGCCGCTGAGAAGAAGGATTCACCCAAGGAGCAACTACATACTGAGTTCCCCGCTGAGCATGAACAATTCGAACAAGGTTCTGATAAAGGAAAGGAAGATACAGGAATAAATGAGAAAGCTCTTGTTGTCAGTACTGTCGAGCTCGAAAAGGAGGACAGCGGGACTTAAAGTGAAGCGCCGGGGAAAGAACCCCAAACGCCTGATTGGCTGCAAAGGCAACTCAAGCAAGACTCCCACATCGAAGGATCCCAAGGCAAGGTTGGAAGCCATCATGGCCAGAGCACGGGTAAGCACCAGAAAAGACAAGAAGCCGAGGGTTAGATCGAAGATAACCATGGATGTCTCAGGATCAAGGGCAATACAATTAGCAACATCGATAGTTGGGAAACATGGCATAACTTACAACGTCTCCACCATCAACCTGGGAGTGGCCACAAGGGAGCAGAAGGTTGAGCATCTCCAAGAGTCGGTCGCCACAGTGGTGCACCTTATCCAACAGGATAAGATCTCCAAAAAGGAATTAAAGGAGCAAGTGGCTGACCTAACAACTTATATTCAACAGTGGTCGTCTCCAGATGAGCAGCCTACAACATCATCGGCCCCGCCTCAGTTGCTGTCCAGAGAACAGATTGACAAACTAGAAAAGAGACAGAACTTGGACAAAACTACGGAAAATTGGTTCCAACAGGTTTTGGACATGGGGAACACAGGTATCAACGTGGTTGTCCAGGCAACAAATAGGTTCCTAAAGGTTCAGAAAACTCTCGAAGACACAAGGCAAATCTGTGAGAAGTTCCCAAGGAAGTACGACGCAGCCTACCCGAAAATTGAGGCCATTCTCACGTTGCCGAGTGATATCTGGGAGAAGGACTTAGCCTTCAAAGACGACGACCACTGGCTGGTGGATACCTGGAAGCGAGACTATAATCACCGAAAGAGGAGGCTAGAGCAGATTTTGGAACGGATAGCGCCTGACATTGAATGGGCAAGGGAGTCCAAGAAGGAGTGTACTCAGTACCTCAAACTGATGACGGGGTATGACGTGCCTGCAGTCGAGATCAATCCCGAAAACATCAAGCCCCACTTCTCGAAGATTATGGAGGATGGGATGTCCGCCGAAGTCACCACCGAGTTCATGTGTTTTGCGGCCCGAGCCTTCGCACAATCAGAAGCTTGCAAAGAGAATGACGCTAAGTACAAGGCAAACTGGAAGAAGCTTGGCAGCAATTCTCAGGAATGGAGTTACCAAATCCTGAAATCCGACATCGTGGAGGTAGATAAGCTCCAATCCCTGATCTTGAGTTTCATAGAGTATGCCGCGGTGAAAAAGCGAGAGGGCAATCCAATCATCGACGAACAGTTCCTTGAAGAATAGCTACAGCAGAGGGCAAATGGCTAAAAGACAAATTTGCTACAATGCTGTCACTAGATGACGAAATAGGGAATAGACAAGAAAGTATTTTTAAATGTAATATATTTGGGGGGAGGTGAAACCCTAATGCAAAATGAATCTCGGCCACATAATAGAATCGAATCTTGGCCACTCATCTTGTTTTTTGAAAACTATAAATAGGGCTCTTCTCCTCTCATTTTAAGAGAGTTGAGTTGTTGTAAAGGCATGCTGCAGAAATTATAAATAGCAAATACAATCATTTTCTGGTGTATTTTCTGGGTTTCTCAATATGTTTCATGATTCCTCTCCCTTTTAGTTATAGTTTTGCTTTAAGCTACTTTGCTGTTCTAGCATCTTCAGATTAGACTTGGTAAAATTAGTATGTTATTTCTGGTTTTGGAAATAGTTGTTGTGTGTATGCTTTCCTTGTCCATACTTTTGGTCATTTGCTGAAGGTAGATGACTGTGCAAAGTTAGTCTGGACTTTGATTCCATTGCTGCTCATTGAACTTTATCTTTATTCATGTTTCCATAGTGAATGAATGATGAACATTTGCAGTCCCTAGAAGATAACACAGATTTCATGATATTGTGAGAATTTTGATTAAATGAAATCCAGTTTAAGGAAACTGTCCACAGCAGAAACCTCCATGATCACTATTCACCGGTAGTTGCAGGTCCAGGAAACATCTTTCTTCCTCGCCCTTTCTTTTTTCCTTTTTTTTAGAAACGACTTGTGCCAAGGTTCATTGCACATTGTAAAGCCAAATCCAACGAAATAATGGAGTCTAAGATTGTTGCCTGAGCCTGCAGCAAAGCATATCAATTCCAGACCTCTAGAACTCCATTTATCGACTCAATTCTCCTACAGCTTAGACCACGTAAGTCCACCTTGTTATTCCAACAAATCACATAAATCAACTGAAATATTTCAAACATCGTCATGACCTGACATCCAAGAGACCTTGGGATAGTGTTCTACAATTTGATTGTGGAAGATTGTCTTTCAAGAGAGGTAATGCACCTACGTATTACCTGTGTTGAGAAGTGCATAAAAACACCATCAACAGTACTCATCTTGGTTGTAGGAGCAAACGTCTCCTTGTAGTTAATGCCTTCTTTCTGTAAGAACCCCCGTGCAACTAGACGAGCTTTGTACTTGTAAAGGGTTCCGTCAGCTTTGTATTTCACCTTATACACCCATTTGCAGCTAATGGGTTTCTTCCCTGGAGGAAGACCAAAAAGGACCCAAGTGTGATTCTTCTAAAAGCTCTAGTATTCAGACTCCATAGCCTTTTCCCACTCAGGAATTCCTTTAGCCTCTGAATATGTCTGAGGCTCATAGACACTGTGAATGTTGGCCATGAGAGCAAAATTAATTGTATGTTGTTGGTTGCTCTTGTTTTTGGATGATCTCCCCTCAATGAGCTCATCATCATGAAGATCTCCAGTAGTTTTAGCCCACCATTTAGGCCTCTGAGAAGAAGTGCCAACATCCGATGCAACAGAAGGAGCTAGAACTAGTTGTGGATCTGGAACTGGTTCAGCAGGTAGAAAATCAAGATCATTTAGAGGAAAATCAGGTTGTGCATCATCAAAGATAGAATCTGCATCATCCCATCTATCAGGTAGACCTAACAAAAGACGTACACCCAAATCAAAAGCCTTCAAAGGTTGATCCTCTGAATGCTGAACAAGTGAAGAAAGGTGAAACGGTCCTCGTTCTTCATCAAAGACAACATCTCGACTAAAGACAAGACAATCAATGTCCACATCAATTAGCCGGTAAGCCTTATGGTTGTCACTATACCCTGTGAACATAAGCTTTTGACTCTTGGAATCCAACTTAGAGCATTTGGCATCTAGAATCCATACATATGCCAAAGCCAAAAAAATTCAAATGACTGATCTGAGGTTTTCTACCAAGCCAAGCTTCCTCTGGAGTCTTCCCCTTAACTGCATGAGTAGGTGATCGATTAAGAAGATAGACTACAGTGAAAATTGCTTCTACCCAAAATTAGTTAGGAACACTCCTGTGTTGCAACATGGAGCGAGCCATCTCAACAATTGTACGATTGCGCCGCTCTACAACACCGTTTTGCTAAGGAGTGTAGGGTGTGGTTAACTGACGCTTAGTCCCATGGGTATCACAGAAGTTGGAGAATGCAATAGAACAAAATCCCCCCCCATTATTTGACCTAAGAGTGATTATGCAAGAACCAGACTCTTTTTCTACTAAGGCCTTAAACTTCTGAAATACATTAAACACATCTGATTTATGTTTAAGATACATTAAACACATCTGATTTCTATTTAAGAAAGTACACCCACATCTTCCTACTCAAATCATCAACAAATAACAAGAAATATCTACAACCAATAACAGAAGGAGTATTCATAGGCCCGCAAATATCAGCATGAATTAATTGCAGTACCTTAGAAGCTCGCCACGAGTCACCATCTAGAAACAGTGTCTGATGTTGTTTCCCGACCTGACAAGCGCCACACACGCTGTGATGCTAAGTCTGAATGTCGGGTAGACCAGCTACAAGTCCCTCCCGAGCAAGCTGAGAGAGATAGTGCACATTCAAGTGCCCATACTACTGATGCCATAAACTGGTGACAACAGAGTTTCTGGCTGCCATGGCTAACTCCAGAGAATCACCTGTGTCCACAAGCCTGTAAGACTATGATCCTCAATACCAACAGCTACTGCAGTGCGAGTCTCCCGATCAATAATAGAACATTTGTGCACACTGAAAACCACATCCAGCTGAGGAGAATTCTGCATGATCTGACTGACTGAGAGAAGGTTGAGTTCCATGCCAGGAATGTAGTACACATTGAGGAATATGAGATTCCTCTCGCCAGACTAAATCTAAACAGTGCCCTTACCGACAATTGTGTATTATTCGCCTCCTCCAAAAACAACAGAGTCAGTGAACGGAGAGAAATCTGTAAACCAATCACGCAGATGAGTGAAATGTCGCGAAGCACCTGAATCTATGTACCAAGCAGAGGACTTAACATGGTCTATGGGTCTTTTAGCCATAAAGGCGTAAAAAGCAAATTCCTTCTGCTCAGTATGCTCGGCAACATGGGCGTTCTGTTTAGACCCTCCCTACTTCTTTTGTTCAGAAGCCAAATGTGCACGGCAATCCTTCTTCATGTGACCAAATTTGTGACAATAATTGCACTGAATGTTCTTTTTCTTAGAGTTGTCCTGAGGCTGTCCTGAGCCTTTCTGCTGCGAAGGCTGACCTCTCCCTTTGTTCTTAAACTAAGTGTTAGCTGCAAAGGCCTACTCTATAGAGGATGATGAACCACTGCTACCAAATTGTTGTTTCCAGCGGTTCTACTGCAAGAGGATAGTGCAAAGTTCTAGAAACTTCAGGTCAACATTAGCAGACGTAATGTTGAGAATCTCTATGAAATGTTCATAAGACTTAGGTAGGCTTTTCAGAGTGATCACGACCATGTCTTCTTCCTCCATTTTCCGACCAATAGCCTCCAATTGATCTCGGATCTCCTGGATTTTGTTCAAGTGCGCCTGCAATGTTGTCTTCTCATCCATGACAATAGAAAACAGCATGTTTTTCAAGAAAAACACATGACTTTTGTCAAAAAATTCATGCAAACCCTTTAAGTGATCCCAAATCTCCTTCACTGTTTTTCCAAGTGAAATCTGAGGTAGCTGATCATCAGTTACTGAAAGTTTGATAAGCATCACCGCTTCACGATTCTGCTTATTGAACTTCTCCTGGGCTTTGTCTGCAGTGGTGGGTCGAGTAACATTGCCCAAAATCATCTGATCAAGGCAGCGGTATTCAAAGATGGTCACCATCCGCTGCTTCCAGGTGTTATAATTTTTGCAGTTGAATCTTTGACTGCTTTCCAACATAATGTTGGTCAAACTCACCATCTTCATGCTTTTCGAGGCACGAAAAATGAGGTACTGAGAAGAGGGTGAAAGCACAAAACTCGAGGCACGAGGTCCAATGTAAAAACAAAGGTAGATTCTGGTACAAAACTGTAGAAAGTACAGTGTACATATGGCACAAAATTTGAGGCACAGAAAACAATGCACCGAGAAAAATTCAAGACCAACCTAATTGAGCTCTCGAAAAACCCACCAAGAATATGTAATCAAAAAAAAATTCCGAAGTGATTTGACTGGTCAAAAACCTAGTCGAAGTTGCAGGATGCCCTAGCTGCCATGAAAGCTCAAAAAAAATTGCAGAAATGAGCTCGAATCTGCACAAAAAATTGACAAAAAGAATGTCAAACCCTAGGCGGCCACGTTTAGTAAAAAACCGAGCCCAAAATCTTTTTATAAAAACGCATTTGCAACTAAGAAAAACCAAAAACGCGACCAAAAAACCACGTCTTTTGTCCAAACGTTGCCATTGAACACACTTCCAAGAAGATTAAGAATGAACGCGCCGAAAATACGCGGCCACGAAGAGACAAAATGCGAGGGAAGAAGTCGCGCAAGCAACAAGAACGTGGGATTCAAAGCTAAAAGCACAAATATGCCAGGAGTCTTCAGATTCACGTTTTGCAAAAAAAGATCACGACTTTTCCAAAAAGAAGGCCGATCCAAAACCAAGAGCCTAGGGAAAAAAACGAAATCTTTCAAAATTCATTTTTCAAAAAAAAAAAAAATTTAAAGATTGTAGGCTCTGATACCATATTACTGTAACACAAGTAATTGGTAAAATTTGTATATATTTACTAATGATCAAAACAATCATGAAATAAAATTACAAAGAACGAAGTTTCCTAAAAGAAACTCGTCAAAAATAGAAAGAATCTAAATATACAAGATTTATAGAGTATTGACCATTAAACCAAAATAGAAACAAATAATACGAAGATATTATTCTAATAGTCCAAACCCACAAGGGACCGGGACTGGGGGGGGCAGCAACAAACCGGTAACATAGGTTTTGGTTGAACTTTGTTGGTATGATGGCATAAATGAGTCTGGCAAGTGGAAAGTTTGCTTAATATCTCATGTAATATGACCTTGTATGACAAAAAAATTAACAATGGAAAGATATGCAAAATTAGGGTTGGGAGGAAGGATTGTCTCTGATGCAACTCTACATGATGACCCTTGCCAGATGTCATATATTGTTTCCTTCCACAAAGGGAGAAAATCTTTGGTTTTTGCGTAAGCACAAATGATGTTTTTTCGATAAATACTGATAACGGAAATGATAGGATGTCTCCTCATGCACAGGTAGCCATATTTATGTGTTGTTGCTTGTACAAGTATTGTGTACTTATTATTAGACTCTTTGTATATCTTTTAAAGTGGAGAGCTTGCCAAGTTCAATTTCCCAAGTAATTAATTTTGGGGAAAAGCTATCTTTGATGCAACAGTAGATGATGACCCTTGCCAAATATGGTACACTATTTCTTTCCATAGAGGGAGAACATCTTTGGTTTTTCCCTAGCCACAAATGATTCTTTTTTAATGAACATTGATAACGGAAATGATATGGTGTCTCCTATATTAAAGTATTATTGTAATATTTAATGGTCATCTTAGCTTTTACTTAGTCGTTAGCTAGCTTCCAGTTAACTTAGTTTGCTTCAGTTAGCTTTTAGTAACTTTTTGTTATTTGCTTTAGTTAACAATTGTTTCCTTTTAGAAACATTGTCTTGTATTGTATTATTTAAGGAGTATTCCTCTCTTTGTGTAAAACTAAATAACAAATATCAATTATCATTTCATCCTAAAGCCCAAATAGCCAGATTTGTGTGCCAATGCTTGTACAAGGATCATGTACTTATTCTTAGACTCCTTGGTATAGCTTCCAAAGTGGAGAGCTTGTCAATTGTTCCCAAATAATTGATTTTGGGGAATGCACCATAGTAACACTCAACATTTCTATGACATCGATATACCATAGCATCTAGTTTATTCCTCTTCATTACCTTGTTTGATGAGATTGGTTTTGATTAGATGCATTTACTCATGCAGATTCTTTAGGTACTTCCATGCTGGTTTTTGCTTGCATGCTTTTCACTTCAGGATACTAACATAGTTCCAATTTCAAAATTTCTCCATTTTTGGCCTCAATTACTGGATATTCTATTTTTTCACCCTATAAACAAGGATGGGTCAAAACTGGAAAAAGGTGTTCTGCCCTTCTAGAATGAACGTGTGATCTCAATCTGCTCTTTCCATTTTGTGAGATGCTTTATACTGGCTCATCAATGTTTTCACATTCAATTATTGCTTCTACCTATCTCCGGACATTTAATAAGCCTCACATTAAATATCAAATTCTCACCTTTTTTGGTCTCAAAAACATGTCCAAGGTTTGAATCCTACAGAGTGGGATGAATGATTATGAGTTTCAAAATGGAAAATTGAGATTTGGCTTTTGAGTGTGGAACTGTTATTGGCCGTTCTCAGATTGGTGACATGGTTCAGGTTGGCTCATTGATGCTACACATTCAAGAATTGTTTTTGCATATCTTTGGACTTCAGTAAAAATCCACGTTAACAGAGTTCTATTTCAAAATCTCCTTTTTTGGCCTTAAAAACTTGATGACTGAGCTTTATAGAATGGATGTATGATTTGCTCTTTCGAATTGTTAAGATGTTTTAGGTTATCTCATCAACGTTAGCTTCTTCTTTCTGGACATCTAGTAAAAACTCTCTCCACCGCCTCTAGCGGTTTGTTTGTAATAATTTTATGGGCTACTATTTTCCATTGCATTTTACTTCTTTGGTGCAGATAATTTTTGCTTAGTATCTGATTGATGTTAAGGAAATACAGACTGTATGTAGCTTCATAGATTGGTTGGCCACTTGAGTAGCTATTTAGCATTTTTGTAGTATTTTGCTAATGTTAATTCTACTTGGCTTGTAAGATTTTGTGTAATTACCCTTGTCTCTGTAGATAATGTGATTAATTTTTTTCAACATGAAGTGATGTTGGGAATTGCCTTATTTACAAATACACTATGTTAATGGTTAATTGCTGGGGGTCCCCTGGTCCCAATCCAGGAATTGGGGTTTGGGGTCCGGATCTAGGTCCGGTCCCTTGTGGGTTCAGACAAGGTCCAACCCACAGACTATGGGTCCAGCTATGCCAAACCCAAGAGGACCCCAAGAGAATTTGGGTGTTATTCAACATTTTTTTTTGAGTTTTTTAATTTTTGAGTTTTTTTTTAACTTAAAAAAGCCCAATTTGCCCCCTAACCCTAAAATGATGTCCACCATGAAGGTTTGTGTGGATTTGAAGGTTTTAATTTGGGTTTTATTGTGAATGCAAAATGATGTACGCCATGAAGGTTTGTGTGGTTTTGGAGATTTTATTGTGAATGCAAAATGATGTACACCACCCCTCAACCCCACTGGGGGCTTTGCCCTCAATTACCCATTCAATTCATTTGATTTGCCATGTACTCTCCAAGTCCAAGTTTCCAAGTTTGTCTACAAGTCTTCATCTATAATATCATCATCCAATTGGACAATCTTTGTTGATGTTTACCTACAAGGAGAAATGCAGCAAAGTAGTTAATTTTAATATATAATATATATCATGACATTTGAGTTTGACTAGTTGACATTCTAAAGCTTTTTTTATGGTGATTTTGTTTATTATACGATATATATGCTATGTGTGGTATTTTGAACTTAATTACTGTTGAAAATATGTATATATTTTTTGTTTTTATATGTTTTTGTATGGACGAAGCCAACCCAAAAAAAGATTGCTCAAACCTGAACCCAACCCGATAACTTAGACCAAAACCTCAAGGATTTTCTCCAAACCTTGAATTAATTTCAGAGGTCCAAATCTATTTGACTGAACCTGCCAATGTCAGATAAGCATTTTAACTGTGACATCAAACCTCATTTTTCTCATGTAATTGTGATATCTAGCCTGTGTGCGAATGGCATTGGGTTTAGGAATTGGCACTGCTTGTGTTTTATGATAGTAAATTAGATCATGTAACAAGTTTCAACCCTAAAGAAGTTTGAGACATTTTAGAGCCTCATGGCACCAGGGCCTAAACTATAGTAATTCAAGAGCAAGTGCCACTATCTAAATCTTGCATAAGAGTATTATCAATTATGTACCAAATTTTAAAATGCTGTAAACATTGGTGATTGGAAGCTATCTTTTATATCATTTTCATGATTATGTATGTTATTTAGCTTCAAAGCTATCCAAAATTTGTCAAACCATTCACCTTCTCAAACCTGCCAAACTATTTAAACTTTGTTGCTATATTTCTCATCCAAACTCCCAACTGCATATGGCAACAAGATAGCCTATTACACTGTCTAGCAACCCATCACAAACAATGGGACTCTACAGAACACTTAAAATTAGAGTCAGGCAACACAGTTCCGAAAGATGACAAAATTTGTAGTTGATTAGTTGCCTGTCACCTACATCAGCTTCTTCCTCAGTTTTAGCTAGGTTGTGAAAACCTAGAATTAACTCAAAGCAATCAAACCCCATCATAAGACACTATAATAAAAGTATCTGTGATAAATGTTTGTAATACAAGCTGCATTTGCAGACCTGCTCTTTGACTGTCTTGTATGTTTGCAATATGAAAGAAATATGAAAACAACCAAACACAAAAAAGTTGGAAAAAATGAGCATAATTTTGAATTCACCAATTGATTTGCACATCTAGATGAACTAAAACTGCTTCAAAATTTCTAGTTTCAACAAAAACTTTCTAAAATATATATATTCTAAAATGCTCTCAAACAAGACAAAATCAAATATAGTAACCAGCTTAAATTTTTATTGCATTTGTCATTCTCCCAAACAATCGCTCCACAAAGATGGCCTTCTCACAAATGTCATGCTTCCAACATTTCTATGGATGGCATTGACTGTTCTACAAGAAATTGTTTCCTTGATTTTAAGACCAATTCAACTCCCATGCAATCAATGCATTACCCATTTAATAGAAGAGTGTCTATTTGAGCATGGCTCTTAATCTAGAAGAGTATTTGAGCCTCTACAGTCAAAATCTAGATCCAAAAACAAGTAGATGCCATAGAAATAACAGTATAGATAGAAGAATACCCAAAAGTTGAATTGAAATGAAAGATAAATTTTAAATAACAGAAAAAGTTAACAAATAAGCACGGCAAGAGAGGGAGCGCAGGTGAAGCGAGAGAGGGGTTTCAAATCTGCAGAGCGAGAACTCTGGTTTAGAGGACGATGATGATGATGATGACGACGGAGTTTCTGCTCCCACCATTTGGCTACTCAGTTTGGAGCTCCTGCGAACTTGCTCGTCACGTCCCTTCTTTTGTGTGGAGGGTGTGATTGGGTTTTGTCTGGAGTTGGAGGTGTTGTTGCTGATGAGGAAAATGTTGTGGTTGGGGAAGTTGTGACTATGGGAGGCAGCATTCTTGCTGCAGTTGGTTTCGAGCTTTCGTGGTCTACTCCTTTCCCTGTGCGTGGGAAAATTGTTCTTGGGCCTCCTTGTTGTGGATGGTGGATTGGCACTCCTATTCTTGGATCAGCAACAATAGTTGGCACTGGTTTTAGTGGCTCTGTAGCTAGAGTTGATTGGCAACCCGTTGTGTTGCACCTGGCTCTAGATGGGTTTTATGCCCTCTATTGCAAGGTGTGCACCCTTGGTCTCCTTGTGTTGTGCAGTGCAATGCTCGGGTTCATGACATGGCTTAACCGCCTCCCATGGATTCATTAACTCTAGCGGTTGTATTAGGCATTAGCAGGTCGATCTTTTGGTGCAACGGCAACCGTCTATGCAATAATTGGTATCAGAGCCTAGGTCACAAGTTCAAACCCCTTGGGGATTGTTGCAAGGTGTGCACCCTTGGTCTCCTTGTGTTGTGCAATGCAATGCTCAGGTTCGTGACATGGCTTAACCGCCTCTCGTGGATTCATTAACACTGGTGGTTGTATCGAGCATTAATAAGTTGATCTTTTGGTGAAACGACAACCGTCTAAGCAACACCCTCATCATTCCCCTGTTGTCCATGGCTAATGGGAGCACTGGAGCTTTCTTTTTAGGAATTTTTTGTGTGGGATACCTTTTGGTTTTTGCTTGGGTGTTTTTGCCTAAGTGGAGGTTATTTTGGGAAAGGACGTCTCATGCCTAGTCTTGGAGGCTTTATTTTTTGCCGAGTTTTGGGGTTGCTTCAAGTGGTTTACCCTTGGTGGATGGATCCTCTCTCCCATGTTGTTGTTGGTGAGGCCTATCTTGGGTTCTTCATCTAAAGTGATCAATTGGTGCAATTAGTTCTTTTTCTACCGATCTAGCTCATGAAGGTGGTTGTTTTGCTGAAGGACTGTTTTTTGGAGGGCTTCTCTATGACCATGTTGGCTATCCTAGAGTCTTCTATATCAGGTTTCCTTAAGGGAACTTTTGTTGCCCTTTTGTTGTCGGGCTGGTTTTCGGTGGGCTTCCCCAAGACCGTGTTGAATGAACCGAAGGCTTCTGGTTTTGAGGAGAAGACTATTCAGGTGGGCGATGATGGAGTTTCGTCTACCCAAGGTATTGGTTACCATAAGAAGAGCTTTTGTTTCCCTTTCCCCAGCTTCTTATCCTGCTTCTCCCATTGAGGTGGAGACTGTTCTTGCAAGAGAGGTTGGGGGTTTATATCTTCTTCAGAAGGCTTCTTCTCTTGCTTCTCCTATTGAGGTGGAGACTGTTTTTGCAAGAGAGGTTGGGAGTTACTGCAAGGGGGCTTTTGCTGCCCTTATATCAAATTTTATCCCTTTTTCTCCTATTGAGGTGGAGATTAAGGATAGTGATGGGATCGTGGATCTAAAGGTAGCGATTGAAAAGCTTTTAATCTACTGAAGGCTCTCGCTTGTAGTTTCTATTGGCTCAGATTGCTGTTTTTTCTGAGCTGGTTAGTTTTATGGCTATGGCCTTAATATTGGAGCAGTTAGGTTTCTCTTGTTTAGATTCTTTTTGACTAATGTTGTTTGGTTATTGGTTGGCTATGTTCTCTCTCTAGGCAGCATTCTGTTATAGGGTTTCGGGTCCCTTCAAAACCTGTTGGTTTGGACCCATTGTGGTCATTTGTACAAGGTTTTGGGGGCCCTTCAAAACCTGTTTTACCCATAATCAAATACAAATAGGCACTATAGTTAGCCAGAAAATTAACTTATAACATCCATCCACTCCTTCCCTGGTACTATATATGTGCATATATGGCATGTATTACCAACATAAATTTAAACATTACAATATAGTAAAAATTATTTTAGTAATAAAATGTATAGCTCTAGAATTGCACTGATAATATATTATAATGTTATCCACAACTGTTATGATAGACAAAATTATCAAATATAAAATGCTATAATAAATTTTCTATCTTAGCAATTGCTAAAGACAATATATTTTTATATTTACTATTAATAAACATTCACAACTGGAATAATTCTCCAAGTTGGTCTTAAATCAATAAATCCCCACTGATTAACCATTAAACATAGTCTTAATTTCAAATCAATGTCTGAAAGAATGCTCCTCACTTTGCAAGACAATGCTCCTGCTTCCAATGGTGCATTGTTTTGGATTCTCAACCAACTACTATTTACAGAAGACCAAATAATTGAATTTTAAATGCACCCAAGAAAGCTTTTGGTCATCAGGAAACAATCAAACTGCAAATCTCAAGTGTGTATTCAATTCAAAAATAAAAATCACTTATCAGTTATTTCTCAAGTAAAAAATATCAAAGTCTTACGATCTTCACTTGCCTCTGAGAAAAGCATGGGAATACACATACTTTCAATTGAACTCAGCAAATTTTAAAAAAGAATTTTGAATGCATTGAAAAAAGTTTTTGATCAAAAGAAAGCAATCAAACCTCAAATCTTAAGATAATTGAAATCAATATCTTTTTTAAGTTTTATAATTTTTACTTGCCTCCTACAAAAGGCATTGGAAAAAAATTCTTTCAGTAAAACTCAGCAAACCCAAACACTTAGGTTACAACCAAAAATAAACAGATGATTAAAATTACCTGAGATAGCCTCAATATTACGTGGAATGGCAGAGACCTGAAGACATCCAGAAGTGAGATTATGATGCATGGCAATGGCATCTAGAGATGGCATCGGTTCTGCTAGAAGGCCTAGTTGATTTATTACTGCCAAAAGGCCAGGCTTTGCTACAACCAGGGAATTGTAAATTGAGGAACCTTTCTCCCATGCCATGCTTTCCAGTAATCTTTCCTCTAAAGAGTTCAGATGTCGCTTTAACTCTCTTGGGAGAGTTGCCTCATGCCTTATGAAACTCTCTATCACCTTGCTCAAATCAAATGCAGTAATCCCTGCAGGTTCAAGAACTGCAGGAAACATCATTGTAACTGTATTGTGAGTTGCCAAAACAAGTTCTGCTGAGCAAGCAAGCATGCACCTATGAAATCTTTCATTAGTCAACAGGGATGTCAAGTTGCTGCTACATAATCTCTGTGATTCTGCTCTGCACATAGCAGACAAAACCCTGCAATATAGTTTTAATGCTTCCAGCCTACGCTGCTCTGCCCATATTCTATCCATCATCGCAGCACTTTGAAGGCTTCCAGTAACACATCTGTACACAGGTACACTACTAGGGAAAATTGCTTCCAATATTATTTGTGCTCTACGACCCACGTCTAATGTTATATCCCTCTCGCATGATGAAAGGAACTGCTCAAGCTCTGATGAGGGTTTTGCAGGAAGTGGTGCAATAACATTTCGAAGCCATTTTGCAGTTGTCATTGTTGTGCTCACTGGTGTAGAAGGTGGGGGCATCTTGGTTTTAGAGGGTGTAGAGCTCTCTTTTACTGGGGATGTCAGAGGAGAGTCTAGCAGAGATAATGGACTAGTTATTGTCTTCATAGGTGAAGATATAGCATCATATTTTCTCTGCAAAAATCAAATGCATACATCATATTAGTTCTACCATTGTGTGACAGCTTGCCATACACCCCAGAGCACCCTAATTCTATGCCATCAAAAACATTCAATAATTGTGTGACATTGCAGACCATATTTACACCATATGCTCAAAAACCTGTAAGTATTGGGCACAAATGTCAAGAAATCAACAAAGTTAGGGAAATGTACATACTACAAGCCAAGAGTATATATATATGCACATAAATCATCAATGTAATGGAAAATAATCCCCAAACCTAATATACATTAGAATCAGATATTTAGTACTATGAACATAGAAGCCAAAACATTATCACCATATTAAAGACATCAAAAAAAGTAATTTAGTCTGATTTATACTGGAAAGAAGCATTAAACAAGAGAAGACCAAAAAGAAAAAAAACATTGATTTGGATATCTGCAATTAAATAAAGAAAACAGAAATCCAGTAACAACTTGAAATAATAAACAAAAATCTTAAAACAGGTTCCATAAATTCAGAATATCCTTCGTTCAGTTACGTTTGGACCATATAAAGACCAACCTATATCGCAGCATGTTGGCACCATAATGTGCTTTCTTGTAGTGTATGTGGGTTTCGTAGTTAACTAAAAGTAACATGTGCATATCTCATTTTTAACTAAGAGTGCAGTCCATTTAACTGGAGCAATGCTGTGCAATTCACATTTTGTAAGATCTAGCTAATTGATTCTTGCCTATGCAGACGTAGTGATGTGTGCTGCATACACATGCAAACTAGAGTAATGTGCACTAGGGTAAGGTGCCTATAAAACCCCACAGATGCAACTATTTGAACATAATATGAATATATGAAAGTAGCATAGTTCTGCCATTCTATATGCATATTTGATAAAGTATTTTCATATCACTATGTAAGACACATACTTACATTAGACCTTTCACTGTGCTAATAGCACACAAAACTACCAAGACTTAGCATGCTTCAGGTGAGAGTGACCATATGCCAGCACACTTAGGAAGACTATAATAAAGTGTTAGCCATAGTCTAAGTCAACGCATTGATAAGTGGGTAACATTTTGGTTCTGTTGCCAGGAGGCCAGATAGCGAGGGATGAGATCCAAAAGTGGTTTGCTAGTAAGATCAAGAATTTTATCAAAGCAGAGATCCTTGTCATAATGAGGATCTGTCAATGGCAGGAGGAGCTATTAGATGTTGATTTATACGAGGAGGTCTTGGTCAAGCTACCCATGCAAATCTTTCATTGGCTCTTTGCATGGCTTCAACAACAAAGATCTGAACACCAACACCAAGACATTTGGATGTCAAAACCGATTTCTCAATTGAAACGCGCTGATCTCATCATGCCACATGCAGTCAATGTGTTTTTGAAGAGTGCAATTGACTCCTGCATATTGCAATTCATTGTGACAATATATACATCTAGAGAGAAGTGCTAAATTCATGTAACTTTGTCACTAGCAAAGCATAAAATTTTCAAACTAATCTCTCTTTGGGTAAAGATGTTTCTTGTAGAAAAGGGCATTGAAATTTTCCTGACAAAATAGTTTCTCACCACATTCAAGGGTGTGTGGGTAAGGCCATAACTAGTTTGTGATAAAGCACAAAAGCTAAGATGGAAAGTAGCAGTAGTAGCAATAATAGGGAATCCAAAGAAAGTTACGAAAAAATCAGTGTGAAGTTGTGATAGCCAAAATCTGAGGTAGAAAGATACAGATTCATACACAACATGTAAATAAGGTGGCACACAAATGGAAGCGTGATAATGGGAAATAAGACTTTGTGTAGATTTTAGAGATCTAAATAAAAGCCTCCCTAAAGGATCATTATCCCCTCCCCTCCATGGAGCAGATTTTACAAAGAGTCAGTGGGTCAGAAAGGTTTTCTTTCTTGGAAGGTTATTCAGGCTACAACCAAATTTTGGTCCAAGAATCTAATCAACATAAGACAACATTTACTTCCAAGTGGGGCACCTATGCTTATTGTAAAATGTCTTTTGGTCTAACCAACACAGGTGCCACTTTTCAGAGAGCCATGGATATGGTGTTTCAAGGTGTATTTAGACAGTTTGTTTTGGTCTATTTGGATGATATCACAATATTTTCAAAGCATGCAAAAGACCATTTTAGTCACCTTGAGCAAGTATTTCAGAAATGCAGGGAATATGGTATTTCCCTAAATCCAAATAAATGTGTCTTTGTCATTGACCAGGGCAAATTGATTGGACACGTTGTTTCAAAGGAGGGCTTGGTCATTGATCCTACGAGAGTAAAATCTATCTTAGCCATCCCACTTCGCAGTCATAAGAAAGGATTACAAAAAAACTTAGGCACAATTAACTTTGTGAGGAGGTTCATCCCAAACCTTGCTGCTTTGGTGAAGCCTCTTACTTCTATGCTTAAGAAAAATATAGTCTTCAAGTGGACAAAAGAAGGTAAAGATAGCTTTGAAGCTATCAAACAAGAAATTGCTCAGGCTCCTACCCTTGTCAATCCTAACTATGACAGGGATTTTATTCTTTATACCTTTGGAGGTGAAGCAAGTATATCAGCTGTCCTAACCCAACTAAATAAAGAAAATCTAGAGCAGCCCATTGCTTTCTTTAGTGAACGGCTCAAAGATTATGAGGTCAACTATAGCTATGTTGAAAAGCAAGCTCTTGCTACTGTTAGAGCATTGAAAAAATTTAGACGCATGTTGTCTAATAATAAGATACAGCTAATGGTGCCCCATGTCAACGTTAAAGAGTTCCTGTTAAGCAGAGATATCAATGAAAAAAGGGTTGGATGGATCACCAAGGTGGAGTATGATGTTGACATCAAAATCACCAAGCTAGTGAGAGGCAAAGGGTTGTGTGAGCAACTTGTCTCAACATTTGAGACTCCTACAGAAGCTGCCCTTGTGCTACAGGAACAACAAGCACCAAATGCAAACATACAAGGCAGCTAGGTGCATCATATGACTACCTTTCTACAGGAAGGTAGATATCCTTTAGGTCTAAATAGGACCAAAAGAAGACATTTCAGATTACAATCCATCCCCTATGTCATAGTGGATGGCATACTCTTCAGAAAGGATTTCAATTGAGTCCTATTAAGATGCACAGAGGCAGATCAAGTCAGCAGATTGTTAAATGAATTCCATGATGGCTCTTAGTTGGTCATTTTTTTGCAAGGACTACTGCTACAAAGATCATGAGAGCTACTTATTACTGGCCAACTTTGTTCAATGACGCTCACAAATGGGTGAGAAACTGCAAAAAATGTCTTTCTTTTCTGGAAAGCAAAGGTTGGTTACCCTCCCTCTTCACCCCATTCAAGTTGATCGGCCATTTACACAGTGGGGTTTGTTGGCATGATAAATCCACCATCAAGTGTTGGTCATAAGTGGATTTTAACAGCCATAGATTACTTTACAAGGTCGACAGAGGCTGTTGCTTTGAAGGACACCACTGATGCTTCAGTTTTAGAATTCCTTGATGGAATTGTTACCCGATTTGGCACTCCTTCCACCATTATTTATGATAATGCTCAGATCCTTGATTGAGCAATGAAGCATGGCATTTACTTGAAGACCTCGTCTAATTATTACCCTCGGGGTAATGGCCTATCTAAGTCTTCAAATAAAAATCTCATCCGAATTATCAAGAGGACCATTGAGGACAACCAAAGAGTCTAGCATAGCAAGTTGAAGATAGCCCTTTGGGCTGATAGAATTACTCCTAAAAGAGCAATTGGTAATTCTCCTTTCATGCTAGTTTATGGAAGGAAAGCAAGGTTACCATTATCATTAGAGCTTCCTTCCCTTGAGTTGACACATCAACTGGAGTTAGAGGAAAATGATGCTATGATAGTAAGGTTGGCTGAGCTCTTGGAACTGGAGGAGACAAGGAACAAATCTATGCAAGTCATAGAAACACATCAAGCACAAGTCAAAAGAAATTTTGACAAAAAGGCAGTTCATAGAGTGTTCCAAGAGGGAGATCTAGTGCTGAAATGGGATGCAGATAGAGCCAAGGTTGGAAGAAATTCCAAGTTTGATGCCATTTGGAGTGGTCCATATGTTATCACTAGCTACAAGGAGGCCAATGCATTCCATCTTTCCAAGTTGGATGGTGAGTTTCTCCCCATCACAGTAAATGGGATTCCTCTCAAACCTTATTTCTGATAAATTTTGATTTTTCATGTACATATTATAATTTTGTATTTTTTGTAAGTGCCTTTGCACACCCTGCATTCTCCTTAAGGGAATGTATGTTCCTAGTTGCCATGCTTTCCTCTGAGTGCAAGCTCGCACATGTAGATCTCCTTCATGACTCTGTGCCCAATGAACTAATAAGGCCCCTAGATTCCATGATTAGCAAATGATCATCCCACAGAAATCGCCAAAATGTTCACATATTTTATGCCACCCTTGGATGCCCATCATTTATATCGAATCAGAGAGATCCTATGTATGCATCCTATTGAAATCCATGTTTATTTGATGAATTTGGATCTTCGAGGTCTTGAAACTCCTCAATTGTATCCAATTAGGGTTTTGAACTTGCAGGTTGGGGCTTCCAAAACCCTCATATGCTTAAACCCTAAACCCCTTCTCTTGGCAGACACTTTTGTTATATTCCTTTGTTGACTCTCTGTAGCCGGTTCTCGGTCGTTTATTTATAGCTTATGTCCGTTGAAGTCATGTTTTGACCGGCCCCTTAAGCCTAGTATTCTCGGTCATCGCTCGTTGAGTTAGTTTAAATCATGCTTTATATTATGTGAGTCCTAAATAGTCACTTTTCCTAGGTCCGGGTTAATATTTGTCTAAAATCTTTTATATTGTAAGCCTAGGCAAATGCCCACACTGTAAGTCATGTAATAAGCACACACGCTTATTAAAAACCCTTAACAATGTTGGGTGGGTCCCACCGAACACCTTTTATTGGCTCACCGCTAGCCTGCAAGATTAAAATAAAAAAATTCAAAAACCAAAGGGATGGCGGGCAGGTGACACCTGTCCACCCTCTTGGCAAGCCCTACCACTTTTCAAAGGCACCGATGGCTAGTGAGCCGCATCAAGGTGACTCGGAATTTTTGACGAGATAGTGTTAGGGGTCTCTCTGACACACCAATGTCGTTTCAGTCAACGGTTAAGATGTGTTCTAACAAATGAATCTCAATCGTTCCCCACTAGCCTGCAGGGGACCCACTGTCAGATATGGGCTTGTGGAGGGATAGCGAGCATGAGCCACATGGCATCATCGTCGCCGTCCGCTAGACTATTGGAGGAACAGAAATATTTAATGAAATATTTCTCCATGACTATGGAGGGTTAAAGAACATGCTACTAAAAAAATATATGAGCACGCACAAAATTGTTCATCGAGATGTTCTAATCTCAACCGTCTATTTCTAAAGGAGGATACATGTTATGATCATCGGCCTATTGATTAAAAGGGAAGCAAGTTAATGGTCGCTAGGTTGATCTAGGTTGTTGCCCACTAGCCCACGATTGTAGATCTGAAACATGCAAATCTTAGAGCGATAGCAAGCAAGCAACATGTGTCACGGTGGGGCCCATTTCTTTGGTTGCTAGTGTGTGAGATGAAGATCGACAACCGCATTTTAAAGTTCATTTGGAGATCTAATCTCATCTATCCATCTCCAATCCAACGGTCAACTGCTCCTGTTCGTGACAAATTTGTAGAAGTAATGTCTCGACGACATTCTCAACTACCAATTGTAGAGGATGCAAGGAGGAAAACTAAATTTATCTACAATCACCCTTGGGTTCTTCACTTGATGAGGGACCACACCCAAGGGAAAGAATTGGTGAGATCCAGTGTGACAAGGTTTGCAACGGTTTTCTTAACATTGCAAAACATTCTTGGTGCATTGACGACTTTGAAACAAATGTTTGTGAGTCAAGCATGGCCAAACTCAACTTATTCAAAGAAGCCGGAAGGAGAGAGAGTTGCAAGCATTGTCTTCAACGGCCTCTTTGCACAAAGAGCTATAGAGAGTGTGAAGGTAACTTCAAAACTTTGAATGTAAATTCAAATTGAATAATTTTTTTAATGTCTTCCATTGTAAATTTGTGAATTGTAACTCTAAATCTTTTTTACATTTTTATATTGTAGGTGTCGGAGCCCTTAGTTAGAGTTCTCCACTTGGTGGATGGGGATAAACCCCCAATGGGGTATCATTATGAGACCATGGATAGGGCCAAGGAGGCTTTTAGAAATTATTATATGGGGGACCGCCTCAAGTTTGATCCCATTTGGGAGATTATTGACAAGGGGTGCAACCATCAACTCCACCAACCCATCCATGCAACAGGGTACTTCTTGAACTTCCATTTCTTCCATTCAGGCACCTATGCAGATCCTACTGGAGAGATTACAGAGGGCCTCACTACTTGCATTCAGAGGATGGCATCTAAGGTTGAGGAGGCAGACCTCATTGTTAATGAATTGCAAAGTTATAGAGAAAAAAGGGGTGCACTATTTTCATCAGACCTGGCAAAGAGAGCAATAATGAATCAACCAACAAGTATAAAATTTGAAATTTACAAGTTACAAAAATTGATAATTAGATAATTTGATAAAATATGTTTTGAACTTTTGACTTTCCTTTCTAAGTTTCTAACTCTTAAAAAAAAATTGTAGATGTTTGGTGGACAAATTGGGGTGGAAAACCCCCAAATCTTCAAAAATTTTCCCTCCAGGTCTTATGCCAGCCTTGTAGTTCGTCCAATTGTGAGCACAATTGGAGCTTGTTTGAAGCCATCCACACAAAGAAGAGGAACAAACTAGCTCAAAAACACCTCAATGACCTTGTCTATGTGCAATATGAACTTCGGTTGCGCAAAAGAAAGGTAGAGGAAATATCAAATAATCCAATTGATTTGAATGAGATAGATCCATACAATGATTGGGCAGAGCGAGAGGAGCAGCCTCCATTGTTTTCCAAGGATGACATTTATGATTTAGAGCGATAGGAAATGGATGGGAGTGGATTTGCATTCTCATTGGATGACCTTGAGGAGGAGTCATTGCCAATGCCACCACCACCAACTGCAACAAGATCTACATCCAGGATGGAGGTTGAGGAGCCACGGTAGAGTCCTATGACTAGACCCTCTCCCTTGGTGAGAGCTAGACAAGGGCAGAGGAAGACGTGAATTTGTAAAAACTGAAATATATTAATGTAGTATTTAGTTTTACTTATAGTTTTACAAAATCAATTTGCTATTTTCATTTTGATTCAAACTATTATATCAGCGCATTGAGCATTACACATGAGGATGCCATTTTGTATCTAATTTTCTTTCAAATCAATCAAATACAACTTGTTTCTTCTATATACTCATTATTGACTCAATGGATGCATCTTATCTTTGAATTTTGCAAAAAAAATGCATTTTTATTAAAGTTTAAGCAATTTTTTAAGTTGCCAAGTTTTTTCCAAACCGAGTTTTCCAAGCTTGTCGAGTACTTGCAATTGGCAAGTTTTTCAACTATGTATGAGTCAATACTCACAACGGTTATGCGCTTCTCGAGTGAGGAAGATGTGACTTGACATTGGCAAACGTGTGAAATTGAGTGGAACACAAAGGACATTATTAATAATGCATAGAACTTAGGTGGTCATTGTTTGCAGCCACATTGAACGATTGTGCACAAAATTAGTATACACATTACAACCCAAATGGCCAAAAAGATGATTTCGCTAAGCTCAAGATTACCTAAAGATGTCTCACCTAAATATAGCTACATTGAAGGAACTAAAGCAACAAATGGGTGAGTTTGTGCATGCATATGACTAGCAATTATGTAATGACCCTTAGCTAAAATACTCAAATCTAAAATACTCACAACAATTATTCATGTAAAATGTTCAAATCTGAAATATCCACAGCACATATAATAGATTTGCACATGTAACTTGTTGGAATTAAATATTTCATTCAAGTAACTTTCTGATGAAAAGGATTACAAAGATTTGCTTCTACAACAATTACAAATATATTATAAAAATACTCAAATACTAAAACCTTCCTAACTTGAAGTACAAATGCAATCTCCTTATGAAATTGCCCTTAGAAATCCAAAGGGGTCTCATCCTCCAAACTCCACGAAAACAACGGGGTTTCATCCTATGATCTCCAAAACCTTATGAGATCTTTAGGGTGCCATTAAATATTGTAAGCTCAAAGATTTCAACCACCTTTGTGAAAAGGTGGATGATGACTTGGAGAAGCAACTTGGTTCAAATGTGGTTGATGAGTAGACAAGACAAAAAAAGTGGCAATAGGATCCAATCGGTCAAATGCTCCTTCATCCCAAGCTTCTACGACTCTATAAGTTGCCCTATTTTGGCAACCTCTATCTTTTCATTTATTCCTACTTTCTTAATGGTGTGCAACATTCAAATAACGAGCCAATATTTGTATTTCCCTTGTCTATATTTGAACTCACCAATCTCCCATGCACTATGCATGAGAAAACACCAATAACACATGCCTTGATTTTGAAATTGCATGATGTGGCACATGTTTACAAACTAGTCAAAGTCACCAAAGTAACCACAATGTCAATGTGCTCGATATGAAGAATATTTGAATGTGCATGGCTTGCTGACTCATTAGCATGAGGCTATTATGCAAGTCAACCCCACATGGTGTTACTACTACAACAACCTATGTCGGCTACCATGTGGGAGCAACCTATGCCTTCTACCAAGTGGGAGTTAAAAAATCCATATATGACTATGCAAGATTTTTGACCAATGACATGATCTCCAATGAAAATGTTACACCCCATTGTGTTATTACTTATTTACTATTTACTTTGATGAGTTAAAATGCTTTAATACATGATTACGTTTTGTATATTTTGATGGAAAATGTGATGAATGAATGTGCAATGCAAAATGATACTTTAAATGATTTGAAGATGAAAATATATGATGCATATGAATGTAATGTTATCGGCTAACTACTATTGTGATGCACTAAGTTAGATGCAGGAAAAAAATCGAACCTCCAAAAAAGAGGGGGAATATCACTAAGGAGAAGAGTTTGGTTTGGTAACCCTTAATGTGCCTATTTGAGCTATTACACACTCACATCCTAGTTTGGTCAGGTTGAATCAAGATAGTTTGGAAATTGGTAAGTAAACCTTTGGTCATAATTTGGGAATGATTTGTTATGGTTTTAGTTTTGGTCTTTGATTTTGTGATTGTTGCTTAGTTTGGAATCTGGTTTACGTGACTAAATCTTTGTATTGAGTAAAAGTTCTTCATGTATTTATATTTATATATTAATCAATGAATATATACATAGAATGTATATATGTATGTGATTGTGATAACTCATACATGTGAGAATATACTTGTGTGTATACGTAAGTAGAAATATTTACGCATGCTCATACACAGATATATCATATGCATGAGAATATCGATTGGACATACGAGATATATATATATACATTTTGTATATATATATAGTGATCGATGAATATGGTTTTGGTTTTGTCTTTGATTTTGTGATTGTTTCTTAGTTTGGAATCTGGATTACGTGACTAAATCTCGGTATTGAGTAAAAGTTCTTCGTGTATTTATATTTATATATTAATAGATGAATATATACATAGAATGTATATATGTATGTGATTGTAATAACTCATACATGTGAGAATATACGTGTGTGTATACATAAGTAGAAATATTTACGCATGCTCATACACGGATATATCATATGCATGAGAATATCGATTGGACATACGAGATATATATATATATACATTTTGTATATATATAGCGATCGATGAATATGTATATATATGTATTTATTATGGATACTAAAATAATAATATATATATATATATATATATATATTAATATAATATATATGTATACTAATATATACGTAAAGAGTACGTTAATGTATACATATATACATACATATTAATATATGTATATATATATAATTTTTAATATATTTAAATGTCAACCAATGATTTTAATATATATATATATATATGATGACATTATAACATATATATACATATATATAATGTTTATATATATATTTGAAATGTTATAAAATAAAATTTAGCACATATGCAATGCGAACCATATAAATGGTGAATGGCTTGTATAAAGCCAGCAAGTATAAACCATATCATGTGCATATGTGAGGATGTTTAAATGCAGATAAAAGTGCATAGTACAATGCATTATTTGCAAAGTAAATGGTATTTAATATAGTTTGAGAAGCACTTAAAATCTGCGCTATGCAAAATTAAGGAGATGCATTTTATTGTACAGTTGCTAATTATATTAAATCCAACGCACAGCCATAAAGGGCGCATAATACGTAATATACTGCACCATAATATGAAGTATAAAGCAAATAGAAGTCAAAGTGTTGCGCTGAAAAGCCACACACAACTAAATAAGAATATAAGACTTTGTCAAAAGCCACGAGCTGTCTGAAACTAAGGAAGAAGTTGACTTGCTATGCAAATAAGAAACCTGTAGGTAAACATTTTAGTGTTTGACTCAATAAAATAGCAGTTGTTGTCAGTTAAAAAGGGCAACTCAGCCATATTTGAGAGACTGAAAATGCAGGGACTATTTAGGTGTTTGCATATCAACTGTTTGAACAGCCACATTTCACTTCAATGGGCTTAGTCGACTCATTTAGAGGAGAAGTTAGTTTTTGCTCTTAAGTGGTGGCAGTTGGAAGAGAAAAGGTGGTGGATTGTAGAGCTTGTTTGTAGCAATAAGTTTCTCAAATTTTAGTATAAGTAGAGGCAGCTTCTTATCCTTTTGGTCATTCATCCGTTTATCTTTCAATCATTCTTTTGAAGTTCATTGTTGTAGTTTTCTGTGCAAATAGGTTGTTGAGTGCATTAGTGGGAAAAGAGAGATTGTTTTGTGAGTTTGTAGTTTGTTGAGATTTTTGACAAAGGCTAGGATTGGAGATAGGTTGATCATAGAAGGAGCAACAAGCGTGATTGTGGAAATTAAGCTTAAGAAGCAGTATCTTCGTTGGGAGCTATAATTCCAGGCATGCTGATTTTACTTCTCTATTATTTTATGTTGAAATTGTATTTGTTTGTAAATGCAAGTGTTTGAGGAAAAGATGAATTATATGTTAAGTTGAGCTTGCTTGTAAGAATTTTGGTTATTTCTTATTTGGGTGAGCTTGCATGATCTTTGGTGAATTCTTATTTTGGTGAAACCTTATTGGTTGATACTTTTATTTATATTTATTCCTTATATTGGAATTGTGTAGTTGTTTATGCTAAACAATATAATCATAGCGTATTAATATAATACCTAGGTTGCCATAGAACATATGTATGCTTACATAGAGTATGAAATATGAGAATGATATTATCTTGAAGTACTATGTTGAAAATGTCGATTTGCAATACTATATGTACAAGGGGTTAGGATAATCCACGGATGGGAGTAACCTAGTGGTCACTTAGTTATGTCATCACCTTTAAAGTTGAAATTATGTTATGATTGAGAAGAGTATGAGTGGTCAAATACCAAATTGAGCTAAAGGGTGGGTGAACATACGACTATGCACGAAGTATTGAGCGATTGTATATATATACTAAATCTTTGGCCAAAGTAGTGTAAGTAGCCATTGATTACACTTGTTGGTTCACTGTGAGGCAGGTTTGCATAATTAAGCTTGGAATGTCATGCATGTAGGTTGTAGCTAATGTATGGTAGCTTTAGTTATGTAGGCCACAACACCATCCTCAGGAAGGCTAGTATTATGAGGTTACCAGACCAATCTCTTTGTCGAAGGGTAGGGCCATCTTACCAATTAGGTAGATGTGTGAGGGACCGCAGTAAGTCTATGGTTGACAAAAAAGCGCTTGAGTGATACTCTCCCTCTTACAGTTGGCAATCGAAAATTGAGGATATATGTCAGCAAGGACATCTAGACCATTTGCACTCTATTTCATTAAAGCTCTTGGTATCTATGTACGTATTCATGTACCTCTTATCTTTATGGAAATTGTAAATGGAAAAATGTTATCTTTACATAGGATTATGTAATATGAAATCGTTACTTGGGATTATGTAATGTTTCCTTATAAATGCAATGGGAGTTTGAAATGGGATTATTTTGAATGTGCATCTTGTTATTAAATTAGAAAAGAACAAATTTATTGCTTTGTGATGGTAAATATGAATTATTCACATATGGGTTAAAACTTAGGTAAAATCAATAGGTTAAACATTGGGCATGTTACAAAAAAAAACAAATGGGAGAAAGACATAGGTTTTCACAATGATGCACTCCTAATTTTACACATACTCAAGTACTATGGCATTCCCACTGGCAAACAATATCAATGAGGCAACAAACACACCAATTTCTTTTTCTATAATTATCTTCTATATTCTACTAAGTTGAGAGATGTTGCCAAGCATGATAAATTAATGGACAAGTGGGCAAGGGTGCTCATGTTGTAGTGTGCAAGAGATTATTGTGTGTCACCTTCACTCTTGGCCAAATTTATAGATGTTACCTTCTAAGTATATTGTTATCATTGCAAACTAATATATCATGATGATAGAGAAGAACACACATCTTCCTAATTACCCTATGTATTGGATAAGCACAATGTTGAGGCAAAACACCTCTAATTGATTAATCATATCCCATTCAATGCCTCTATTCCATATGTTGCCAATTTTACTCAGTACCAACTAACTGCTAAGGAAACTACATGCTAGGACAGAAAGCCCCGCAAAGGGAAAGGTAAGGCAACATCACCTCCTCCCAAACCAAAGTGCAAAACCATTTGAATTCATATCCAAACAAAAAAAGAGTGAGAGGCGGAAGTGTAAAAGATTTGTGAACAAATCAACAAGAAGTTGAGCAACAAACAACTACAAACCACAAAGCAAACGCCTATTGTAGATCACACAAAGGGTAGGGGCCCATCCTAGAGTCAAAATAGCACCAACCAACGCAAGATAATGCTCCATCAATTGCACCTCCATCACTTCAAGTTCTTATTTCTAGCCCTTTGGGCTCACCAATTTATGTTACATTGCCACCTCCATACACTCAAGTACCCATTCAACCTTCTCCAATCAAGGTAGAACATGATGTGCCACTCGCCTCTCAGTCTTCACAACTCATGTTTGTACCCTAGCCAACTGCCAACTTATCAATTTAAAGGTACTTCAACTATGCAATCTTCTTTTGATCACCTTCAAGAGATACTCACTCTTAGGCCTTTGGTCTACCTTCCAACTCTAAATGAGTTGCGTTGCAAGAGCAACCTAATAGTCACTCATAAATTCTTTTGGCATCCAATGTCATGACCAAAGGAAGCTTGACTATGAAGTCCTTGTTGCAATACCTAGCTTGAAGTTGACACAAAAAGGCAATTGCCAAAAAGAGAAGTTAAATGTACATTTAAATATAAATCAATTTCTCTAGCTGCACAAAACAAGGCACATCAAGTAGCACAAGGGTGGTGAGAGGCTCAAGCATGGGCAGATGTACTACAACACCAAATCAAGTCTCAAGATGCTCATTTGTTGGCAAAAGGAATTGCATTTGAAATACAAAAGCTTCCCAAACTCAACTGCAGATAACAATGCCTTATACAGCTGGTCACCTCCACATTTTGCAGCACAATAAGTCCCTATGAACACGGGTTTGTTTCCTTTGGGTCTTGCTCTACCAAACACCAATGATATTTTGATTGCACATGTCGATTTATTGGAGAAATTGATTTATGCATTGCTTATTTATCAGCTACTGAAAATACTAGCTGTCATAAAGGCTCAAACATTTCACAAGAAGCAGCTATTGGAGGTTCCCCACAACAAGAGCCCTCTAAACATGTCCCAACACTCCAAAATGAACTGATTTTATCTTGGGGCTAATCGAAATTGCTTGTAATAAGTTTGACAAATATGTGAGCACTTTTTGCCAAGTCAGCCAAATGGTTTTGAAGACAAGCTTTAATAGATGTGTGATTAGCTTTGTAGAAAGTAGCATTTGATGCAATTGAGCAAGAAGTCCAAACTACAAACCCGACACCAAAAGAAGTGGGCTTGCTAATTACTAATACAGATAAACTCCAAGCCCTAATCAAAAGAAAGAGCACAGAATATAAAGCAACATTACATCCACCAATGTCAAAGATAAATGTTGAGTTGCAATTGATGCTTGCCAAATCTCAAAAGTTGCACCAACACTTGCAAATTTTGGTTGATAAACATGTTTTGGTAGTAGAGAGGAAACACAGAGCATGGAGGAAATCATTGCAAGTGCAAAAGCTTTTATTAATACACCGTAAAAAATGCTAGAGTGCAATTGCACAAAACTTTATAGATTAAAGTTCTTCATGTTGTTCCTAAGGCTGCATTAATTCTCTCCTTGAACTAATGTACCTTTTCAAAAATTCCTTAAATGCTTTTTTTGTTGTTGTGTTTTGTTCTATTTTGCAACTGTTTGGGGAACTGCCAGGAGGTTGTTGGCACCATAATGTGACTTTCTCATAGCATGCATGGGTTTGATAGTTAACTAAAAGTCTAAAAGTAATAGACGCACATCTCATTGTTATCTAAGAGAGCAGTCTAGTTAATTAGAGTGTACCCACACAATTCACATTTTGTAAGATCTAGTTAATCGATTCTTGCCTATGCAAACACAAGTGATTTGCACTACATGAGCATGCAAACTAGAGTAATAGACGTTGGGGCAAAGCACCTACAAAACCCCACAAGTGTAACCATTTGAACAAAATATGAATATATGAAAGTAACGTAGTTCTTTTATTTTCTATGCATATTTGATAAAGTAGTTTCTTATCATTATGTAATACAATTTCCTATATAGACCTTTCATTATGTTAATAACACACATGACCTAATGAGGGTTACCAACCCTCAACATGCTTCAAGTGAGAGTGCCTATATGCGAATACACATAGGAAGGCTACAATAAAGTGTTAGCCATGGTCTAAATGCATGCATTGATAAATGGTTAACACAACATTCAGCAAGTTGACTAAGCAATCATTCCAATGTGATTAATAAACAAAGTTGACCAAAATACTAAATAACATCTAACAAAAAAAATGTGGAGAAATATTGGTTTCAAGATATTTTATTTACTTAAGAGTTATTTTATTTTACTTAAAAACTACTTAATTTACTACATGCATACATGGACACATAGATTTTAATTTTTAGTTAAGAATTGTTTTATTTTATCTGCGTTGTTTACTTTATTTTTATATGAAGAGCTATTTTACTTTTGTATGTAACTTAAGTGGCCATTCATTATTTCAATAATTATTTTGTTTTGTTTTTACTTTGAAAAGTTTATTAAATATTATATACGTATACACTATATGCGTTATTTTTTTAAAGTTTCATTTGTAAGCATTAATATATATTTTAAAATTTTGATGTCTTTATATTTTTTTTTTAAATTCTACTAAATGAAAAAAATAGTTTATAATATATATTTATTTTTATTGCTGATAAAATAAAATAAAAGTATATATTTCTTTTGTTTTATATGTATTCTATATTTATATGTTTTATTTCTATATTTAATTATGCTGGCTCTATTTTTAATTTTATAGTTTTTGTTTTCCTCAAAAATATATCAGCCACATTTTGGTTTTTCCGTACATGGTCACAACATGAGACCCCGTGCCCTGCTGCCACTGTCGAATGCCTCTCGTCATAAAAAATAACCATATTCAGAGAAACATTGCAGTTTTTTACAACCATTCTGCATGCATTCAAGGTTGTATATGTCATACCTTTCCTCCAGAAATATTTACAGCATCCCCTGAACCAAATAAACTATCTCCTTCATTTACAAACATTCGTTCATCAAATTCTCCTCTATCATGTATTGCATCTTCATAGTCCCTTTCCAGAATTTGAATGCTTGATATAATGGAGCTCTCTTCCATAAGATCCTGAAAATATGTCAAGCCATCTGCAACATCCAAAGCAACATAAAACATTTCATCATTGATATACTATTCCATGAGTTGATGAAAAAAAATGTAAGAATAAATTGCAACCTGTATCAATATCCTTCAACTCTTCAGCTTGGCATTCTGAAGCAGGATATGGATTTTTCTTCAGAATGTTAATTATCAGGGCATTAGTCTGGTCAATTGTTTTTAATAAATCATCTTCTGATGTGTGATAGCAATTGCACAGTGATGATATTAGATCAACTCCTTTGCCACCTTTCCTAACTGAATGAGTGGATATGTTAGTCTATATAGGATAATCAAGGATCAGAAAAACAACCTAAACAATAAACAGCAGACTATCACAATTATCTGAGTAAAATCCAAAAGGCATTACCAAATCGTGTAAAATCGTTAAAAGAAAAGCTTCTACATTGTATAGGAACATGCAAAATGAGAATAGCCTGTCATACAAACATTCCACCCATCAAGAAAAACTGGGGGCTGTAAATCATGTCAAATATCCAACTAATGTGCCCAAAAGTGAATTTGCACAAATTAATGGAACAAGAAAAGAAAAAATGAGCTCTCATACCTACCAGAATTGATACCAACCCATTTGTGCAAGTCACCAAATCTCTGAAGCGGCTAAAAACATGGATTCTGAGTGCCAGGAACAGCATCCAACCAAGCCTAAGATAGTTTGAAACAGGCTCCATGCTTTTAAAAACAGAGTCAGAACCATATGCAACTGTATCTTGACGACCATCCCCTGACAAAAAGAAATCCTGGTACAACCGTTTGTAGTACCTGAAAGGCATGATACAAAGATTCGGTAATGCAATAAATATAGGTATTGCTAGCCATTTCTCATTCAAAGATAAATCACAACACAGAAGAATAGACTATGAAAAAATTCACTTTTGGCTCCAACTCATACACTGTGGAACCGCGCATAAGGGTATAAAAAAAGCTCATATCTTGAATGATATTGTGTATGTTAAAGCAGGCTGCACTTCAATTCTAAAACTTATCAAGATAAATAATTAATAGATATACGACAAACCAAAGCTTTGTCTGACATAAACACATAGTACTAAGTTTCAACTAAGACTAGTCAGTAGGATAAAACAGGAAAAAACCTCCAAATGAAGATGAACCATAAATTTAGTTAAATCAGGTTAAGTACTTGCTTGGACAATGAAGTGAGTTGATCAAAATTTGCCTGAAGCTCCTTTGTCTACATGAACCAACATTGAATCATAATATTTGGCAGCTCAAAAAGTCATCTCAAATCAGCAGAACGTCCAATACCTTACTTTAAAAAGCATGAAAAAATATTGCATTGCTAGAACCTTAATAGTAGAAGTTAGACTACCTGAAGCCTTTTATCCCAATCATTGCCATAAAATTTGTTTATAATGGAACCTGCTTTGAGGAAAAATTGCGACATTTCCTTAAAGAAATCTGGGATACTGTTCAGAGTGCACAATTTGACAGACAGAGTGAATTAAAAAGTCACAGCAAGGCATTTCAAAAGGGATACTGTTGGATAACATAAAGAAAGGAAACAACTTCATACGTGAGCTTGGCGACTCTTAAGATCTGGGAAAGAGTAAAACCCATATTATTGCCTTCTTGGTTTACTTTACTAACAGTGTTGCCACCACTCAGTTTCTTAACAGAATACAGGACACAAGAGAACCAAAACCGCTCATTTTCCTCTGCCTGAGATCAAAACATACACATGGGTAAGCATAGTCCAAATGTCAAAGCTTTCGAAATTTTAAAATGCCGCCTAATTCTTTAAACTAACTTTTTTTCTATTTTTTTAAAGATAAACTTCCTAGTTTCAATGTGTAGAAATAGAGTTCTGCACAAAGAATTAAATTAGAAACAAAATTTTACAATAGGAACTACACAAACAATGGCTTATCAAAGAACAAAAAAATTCAATTTTACTTTTCTAATAAAAGATCCAATTTCATTCATGTTGAATGAAAACATATCTTTGAGATGTCGGATGAGATCTAAATTGATTGATACACAAAAATTAACCCAAATCACTAAGACAAATGACAGGCAAGATGAATCAAGCACAATACATTTCCATTGGCAAGGGATTCCATATTAGCCAGCAGAACATCCTTGGTTTCTCTTAACAAACGAAGTGCCTGTTCTGTTGTTTCCTCCTCCAAAGACAGCCCACTCTGTAACAAAAATAATAAATAATAAATAACTGCACAGAACAATAATTATGTAAAAACTAACTTTGTCTGTCAAATAAAAACCACAATCAAGTACTTCACAGAACAAGATTCATTAATGATTTTATTTTTTTTAAATCACAACCAAAACAATCCACAAAATACCTGGCAAAATCCTTTGAACCGAGCTTCCATGCCATCCTCCTCAGGATTCAATCCCTTTAACTTCATTGAAGGCTTGATGTCTTCCATTAGCAACGACCGAGGAATCGTGAAACAATTCGTTAACTTCTAATACTGCCTCACATCCTCAGAAATATAATTCTTCCCCGCAAAATCATTCGCCAAATTAGAATCTACACAATGCAAACACTATTATTACAGTTACCAAAACAAATCATCTCTATAAAACTAAACTAAATTGCCCTGCTTTATTTTCACAAAGCATCACCGACCAGTTTTAGCTAGAAAAAATTAACAATAGATTACCTTGGACCAGAGTAGAACTCGCCTAACCTACAGTCTCAGCTACAAAAACAATCCTAACCGTAACACATCACATAAACCGCCCTGTAATTCAAATGCCGCGCTTTTGACTTTTAAACGGAAAATAGATTCTCTTGCCCGGATTTTAGCTCAAAATCTCTTCGGTAAATTACTCTAATTGTAAATTAAATCAGCTAGAAAAAAATGCTCCTAATCTGAGTAATCAATTATACAACTCATAAAACGCCCTCTTCAACTAATGCCGCAATTCGTAAATACCGATTCCCAGGCCCGGATTCCAGCTCAAAATTTCTCCCATTAATTACTATACAATATATTAAACCACAAATCCGCGAGATCCTAAACATCAAAGCATAAACTCTTGAATGCGTGGCCATCATTTTCAACCAATTTCAAGCCAGCTGGAAACTTATTTTCTACGGATTCAACCGCGTCAACTATATAGACTGAAATTCGCAAAAGCAGAAAAGAAAAAGAAACCTAAAAAAAATACAGCTCTGAAGGAAAATAAATAAAAATTCCACGTACCTCTTTTTTCAAGGGTTTATGTTGGATAATCGTGGCAAAAAGGAAAAATAAACAGCGAATCGGAACTAAGCATGAGCGAGTTTTATGTCGACCAGAAGAGCTCGAGGCCTGAAACCCAACTGAACGCACAGCAATGAAGTCTGAGATGATTAATGGGAGTCTTATAAAGCAAATTTGTCGGCCATTGATTCGGGTTTTGAAGCTGCTTCTTGACGCACTAAAAATAGATAATTAAATGGTGTTTTCAATCACAGACAGTTGTGTTTTTCTGTAATAAACTTTCCTCTTCGGGAAATGTTGTTGTTCGTAGCGCGGGAAAAAAAGCATGAGATATACACATGACACGTTTGATCTATACACACGTCATGCGTATTTATATCCGTTGCGTATGTAACATGCCGGAATGGTGTATATACTATGCAGATGTATACACATTGTGTATGTACACATGCGCGTCTTACCAACGTTATGATGTATCATGGTATCTGGTGATAATTATTTGATCTTTTTTACTAATTTTTGCTTCTATTTATTTACTGGGGCGGCAGTCTAGTCCTTTTCTTATGAGAGTATATATTTGTGATGTTTTAGTAATTAATTTTGTTTTCTTAATTTTAATTTATATTTATTCGTTGAGACGGAACTCTAAAATGTTTTTAATAGTATTAGGTATACAAAATTTAGTAATTAATTTTGTTTTTTATTTTTTTATTTATTAATTAATTGGTGCAAAACTACACGGTTTTAGTATTTCTATCTAAAAATTTGTATTATTAGTGATTGTAAGAGAAATTATATTTATCATGGTAATTAATTTTGTTTTATTAATTTTTGTTTTTATTTGTTAATTGAAATTAAAGGTGTATTTATGATAAATACGTGGGAGATATTTTTAGAGTATGTTAAATTATGATATTTTATTAATCTATATTTTAATATGAACCTATATTTTATGAGTATGAGGTGATGTTCACAAGGGTGAAATATAAGACTTCTACAAAGATCACCCATCCCAATAATAAGCTTCACCCACTTAATTCGCTATCCTATTTTACTATTTTAAAAAATATATATATACTAGCAATTGCATCTTGGTGTGCAATGGGTACGCAGAAGATGTGTGGAAGGTCGATTAGGGAAAGTATTGATCCATTTTTTTGCATACATTTGTGTAGTATATATGAGGCCAATTGGTAAGACATTTAGAAAATTATGTTTGAGTCACAGAGGTCTCAATGGAGAAGTGATAGCTTCAAATCAACTATGCATCCACTTACACAAATCTGAACACAACTAAAACAAAGCCTTTGAATCAAGAAGAAAATCAAGTTTCATTATCAATAGGCTCATGTAATGATTGCAATAGGGGGAGAGGGAGAGATATAGGGGGGGAGATTGAGAGAGGGGGGTGAGAAGATAGAGATGGAGAGGAAGATAGAGATAGAGATGGAGATGTAAATGGAGATGGGGAGAGAGAGAGAGAGAGGGAAATAAGGAGTGTATGTATAAGATAGAGTTGGAGATAGATATGTATAAATAGATAAAGGGAGGGAGATGGAGGGAGAGAAATAGAGAGAGAAGAGAGGAGAAGTAGAGGTATAGAAAAGAGTGATTTGGATGGAGGGAGAGATAGGGAGAGAAAGAGGGAGAGACAGATATAATGGAGAGATGGAGAGATAGATATAACTTAGAAAAGATAGAGGGGGTGAGAGAGTAAGAGAGACAGACAAAGAAAGGGAGAAAGATAAAATATATAGGGAGAGATGGAAGGAGAGAGGAAGAGGGAGAGAGACGAAGATAGAGATAGAAAGAGGGAGACAATAAAAGAAGGGGAGATGGAGTAAATAAGAGAGGAAGAGAGATAGAGATAATGAGATATAAATAGAGAGGGATAGGGAGATATGGGAAGATAGAAATAGAGAGGGCGAGAGTGAAATATAAAGGAGTTGATAGAGACAACTAATAGAGATAAATGGAGAGAGATAGAGAGAGGGGGGGAGATAGAGAGATGTAGATAGAGATAGGGAGGGAGAAATGGAGAGTGTTTGTGCGAGAGTGAGAGAGAGATATAGAGATACATATAGGGAGGGAGAAACAATGTGTGTGTGTGTGTGTGTGTGAGAGAGAGAGAGAGAGATATTTTGAGATATATACGAAGAGGGATAGATATATATATATATAAATAGATAGAGAGGGGGGAGAAAGAGGGAGAGAATAAGAGAGATGATAGAGGAGTAGTGTTATGCCCTTAATATGGGTGTACATCGGGTTATGAATAGTTGGCTTGTGGCTATCTTAACTCTTAATTAAGTTATGTTATCATTATCATATTATTATTTAGTTAGTTATATCGACCTAGGGCCTATATAGGGGTGTTTAAGTCGGCCTAGGTGATATCCTAGGCATAAATAGGTATATATAGGAGGTTGTGAGTCTTATTTCATCATCATATTGTGAATTATGTTCTCATTGGAGATATTTGGAGGTTTGTCCCCTTGAAGTGGCTTGTTATTCTCAGTTATTATCAATTATTTACAGAATATTTCATACCATCTTCTATAGTGCGAGTTATTTCATTGCAAGTGGTATCAGAGCATGATCTTGGTACCATAAATGCAAGGTATTTTCTCAATATTGGAGGTGATTTTGGAAAGAGCATATCTTTTAGATTTTGGAAAAAAAATCTAATTTTTAAAGGATTTTTTAAGACCATATTGAAGAAGCTACAATCCAAATTTCAAAGGAATTGAAGCAGAACTGAGCAAATTATTGCAGAATTAGGGTTTCTACACAATTTGTTTGGAATCTTCATATCTCTCACATCCTACCAAATTGGAGCTTGATTTTTAGTGGGTTTTTGAATACATACAAAAGGAGCCCACAATCCAAAAATTGGATAAAATGAAGTAGAAATAAGTGAGTTATTGTAAAATTAGGGTTTCCACAAATATCACTCTCAAGACAATAAATCTGCTTATTTCTTGGAGATTTTTCTAGGTGAGAGGTATTTTGGCTCTGGTAAGTTATGGTAAGAAATTTAGATAATTTAAGTTTCATTTGTGTGATTTATTTCAAAATTATTGGTTCCCGTCATGACGAGGCCTGCAACAAGGGGCAAAAAGAACGTTGTCACACTGGGGAAGACTCATGATAAGGATGGGGTAGCAATAGAGGTTATTAATCCCAATGAGGAAATCAATAAGATCAATAAAGACATTTCCTCAATGAAGATGGATATGTGTGACCTAAGAGGAGATATTTTGGATATACAAACCATGTTAAGTGCCTATATGAATGAACCAAGAAAGGAGTTCTCAAGCAACCAAGGTGAAGCTTCCAAGTCAACTAATATTGACACAAAATTTAATATTCCTATGGGATCTAGGAATTGGTTTCCAAAGGTGGATATGTGCAATTTTGATGGCAAGGATCCTCTAACATGGATAAACCAAATGGAGATTTTTTTTGAAGTACATCAAGTCCCAAATGGACATAAGGTCACAATGGATTCCCTATATCTAGAACTAGATCAATTCATTTGGTATCGGTGACTTTGTACTCATAAAAGGAAAAGGGGTCTCATGGTCAATTTTTATGGAGGAACTCCAAGCACAATATAGCAGTAGTGTGACAGACAACTTCTTTAGCCAGCTTGTTAAACTTCAACAAACAAGATCAATTAAGGATTATATTCAGGAATTCCAAAATATATCCTTAAGAGTGGATACAATTATTGAGGAAAACTTGAATGATTTATTCTTGGGTGGTCTCAAGGATCGCATTCAACATGAGGTATGCATGTTTGGTCCTAGCTCTATAAATGAATATTTTATCTTAGCACGTAAGGTAAAGGAGAAGTATTTGATTCCTAAGAAGCAAGAGGCTAATGTGACAAGAGAGAAAGGATATTCAACACCTTCTCTTCCTCGACCTACCAGGTTGACTCCACAACAAATTGAGGAGAAAAGATCAAAAGGGTTGTGTTTCATTGTGATAGCAAATACATTTGAAGACATAAATGTAGTGAAAAGAAATTGTTCTTTATTGAAGGTCCAAGTGAGGAAGAAGGGGAGGAACCCATATGAGAGGATGAAATGGAATCAAATTAGGAATTACATCATTATCAACCAATCATTTCTTGTCATTCACTCACAAGTTTTAGTGCTCCACAAACTCTCAAGGTGGTGGGTTTCTTAAAGAAGCAGAAAGTAACAATGTCGATTGACTCAGGTGGTACTCATAATTTTATCAACAAAAAGTTGGCTACTCATCTCAATTGTTTTATATATCTAGCTCTAAAGTTTCAAGTTTTGATTGCAAATGGTGGTACATTTAGTTTTTTTGGTAAGTGTCATGGCATTAAATTATCCATGGGAGATTATTGACTTGATACCCCAATGTATGTGATATCCATGGGTGCAACAAATATTGTTTTGGGAGTGCAATGGCTTACTACATTAGGAACAACTGAGATGAACTTCCAAGAACTATTCATGAGATTTCAATCAAAAGGAAAGGTAGTAGATCTAAAGGGATTGAAGGATGAGTATTCACTAAAGGAAAGGTAGTAGATCTCAATTTAATGCTCCTACTCATCCAAATTTATAAGAAATAATTGATCATCACTCAATGGTTCTTAGAGATATGTCTAAAGGACTTCCTCCTAAGAGGGATCATGATCATTCCATACAACTAGTTCCAAGGAGCCAACCACTGAACTTCAAGCCTTATAGATATCCACACATACAAAAAAGTGAGATAGAAAAAATTGTTAAGGAGATGCTAGAGGCGGGAATTATCAGGCATAGCCAAAGTTCTTACTCCTCACCTGTGGTGATGGTACACAAGAAGGATGAAACTTGGCGCATGTGTCTGGATTATAGAGAGCTCAACATGTACACCATTAAAGATAAGTTTCCTATTCCGGTCATTGATAATTTGCTAGATGAATTGAATGGATCTATATATTTTACCAAGTTAGATCTTAGATCTGGTTATCACCAAATTAGATTTAGGAGGAAGATATTTGTAAGACAACATTTCAGACTCATGGGGGTCATGAATTTTTGGTGATGTCATTCGGTCTTACGAATGCACCATCTACATTCCAAAGTTTGATGAATTCCATTTTTAATAAATTTTTGAGAAAGTTTATATTAGTGTTCTTTGACGATATATTGATTTATAGCAAGACATGGGGAGAACACTTGAAAGTTGTATATCAAGCATTAGAAGATCATCAACTCTATGCTAAGCCATCCAAGTGTGCTTTTGGTCTTAAGGAGGTTGAGTATTTGGGACACATAGTTTCACATGGAGTAAAGGTGAACCCTAAAAAAATAAAGCTATCATGGATTGGCCTATTACAAAAACCATTAAGTAACTAAGGGATTTCTTAGGGTTGATAGGGTACTATGGAAGATTTGTGAAGAATTGTGGTCATATAGCGGTACCCCTCACCACTCTATTGAATAAGGATTATTTTCATTGGAATGAGTCCACTAATGTAGCATTTGAGAGATTTAAGGAGGCTATGTACAACTTCGATGCTTGCCACTCTTTACTTCACCAAGGAATTCATTATAGAATGTGATGATTCTGGAAATGGGATAGGGAGCAGTTCTCATCCAAGAAGGTTGACCAATTACTTCTGAGAGTCATCAATTAAAGGGTAAGAATCAACTCAAACCTATTTATGAGAAGGAAACTCTAGTGATCCTTCACATGGTTAAACAATGGAGGTCTTATCTAATGGTAGACACTTCAAGGTTAAGACAGATCATGATAGCCTAAAATATTTTTTGGAACAAAGATTATCTTCTGAAGAGCAACAAAAATGGGTCACTAAGATGTTAGGATATGACTTTGAGATTTTATATAAGAAAGGGAAGGAAAATATTATGGCAGATGCACTTTCTAGGAAGGATGCGAAAGGTGAAGCCTTATTGTGTGCCCTTTAAATATTACAAGCAAATTGGGTGGAAGAAGCCAAAATAGAGTGGCATAATGATGTTGCGACAAGTAATCTCATCCAACAATTAAAAAGTGATCCTAGTAGTTCATATAAGTTTTGTTGGAAGGGAGATACTCTTTGGTATAAAGAGCATTTATATCTCTGCAATATTCCCACTCTTAAACACAATATTCTCACAGAACTGCATGAGTCTCTAGTGGGTGGTCATTCAGGATTTTTGAAGACATATCATTAGGTCAAGTAAGATTTTTTTGGGGAAGGGCTAAAAGGTGACGTTCAAATATTTGTAGCTGACTATTTGGTTTGTCAAAGGAATAAAGGGGAGACAATTAAGACACCAGGTCTCGTGCATCCCTTATTTATTCCTAGCTAGCATTGGGAAGAGGTATCCATGGTCTTTATCATAGGGCATCCCAAATCTAAAGGTCATAATGTGACCATGGAAGGAGTTGATCACCTCACTAAATACGCACATTTCATTGCATTATCACATCCTTTTACAACAAGTGTGGTGGTAAGAAAAAATTTGGAGAATATCCAAAAGCTACTTGGTACACCTAAGGTTATTGTCAGTGATCGTGATCCTATCTTTACTAGTCACTTTTGGAAAGATTTATTCTCATGTTTGGGTACTTAATTGGCTCATAGCTCTTCATACCATCCTCAATTAGATGGGTAAACTGAGGTTGTTAATAAGTGTTCAAAAGGATATATGTGTTGTTTCACTTCAAAGAAACAGTGTCAATGGGTAGATTGGCTACCACTTGTAGAATGGTGGTATAACACTTCTTTTCATAGCTCATCAAAAATGTCTCCATTTTTGGAAATTTATATATATCATCCTCCTTCCATCACATCATCATTAAAGGTGTCACCAAGAGTTTAGGAAGTAGAGGACCACTTGCTTCATCAACAATAGGTACTTTCAAGACTCAAGGAGAATTTAGCCATGGCACAAAATTGAATGAAACAACAGGCATACCAACATCGTAGTGAGAGAAGTTTTGAAGTTGGGGATTAGGTCTTCTTGAGATTGCAGCCTTATAAGTAAATCTCACTAAAGCAATAGAAAAATAATAATAATTTTTCTCCAAGGTATTATGGCCCATACCAAATCATGCAAAAGAAAAATAGTGTTTCCTACAAGCTAGAGTTTCCACCAACAACAAAGATACATCTAGTTTTTCATGTTTCTTGTTTGAAGAAGGTAATTGGGCATAATATTCCAACTCAAACAGTACTACTAGAGCTCGGTGAAGAAGGAAGAATCATTTTGGAACCATAGTGTATTTTTCAAACACGCACAAAGAAGCTAAGGAATAGAAATCTCATTGAGTATCTCATCTAATGGAAGAATTTACGAGTTGAAGATGTCACACGGGAGGATGAGGAGTTCATTCAAAAGAATCCACACTTGATTAGCATTGAGGAAAATGCTTCTTTGAAGAGGGGGCATGCTATGCCCTCAATATTGGTGTACATTGGGTTATGAATAGTCAACTTGTGGCTATCTTAAATCCTAATCAAGTCATGTTATCATTATTATATTATTATTTAGTTAGTTAGGTTGGCCTAAGGCTTATATAGGGGTGTCTAAGTTGGACTAGGTGATATACTATGCATAAATAGGTATATATAGGAGGTTGTGAGTCTTATTTCATGATCATATTATGAATTTTTTTCTTATTGGAGATGTTTAGAGGTTTCCCCCTCAAAGTGGCTTGTTATTCTCAGTTATTATCAAGTATTTGCAACATATTTCATATCATCTTCTTCTATTGTGCAAGTTATTTCATTACAAGTAGATAGATATAAAAAGAGAGAGTGATAGGGAGAGAGGGAGAGAGAGGCAAAGAGGGATAGAAAAAGGGAGATATATGGATAGAAAGAGGGAGAGATAAAGAGATATAATAGTGGGAAAGATAGAGGAAAAAGAGAGAGATGTAGGGAATGGTAAGGATATAGAGATAGAGAGGAAGATAGATATGGAGACAGAGATGGAGACGGATATGGAGAGAGATAGGGGGGAAGAGAATGAGAGGGGGAGAGATGGAGGGATAGAAATATAGAGATAGGTAGAGAGAGGGAAATATATAGAGAGAGAGGGAGGGAGAGGTATATATGGGGATTTATATAAAGAGGGATAGGAAGAGAAAGAGATATATCTCTTTATATCCATGTCTCACTCTCTATCTTTACATTTCTTATCATCTATCAATATCTCTCGTCCTCTCTCCCCCCTATTTGTCTTCCCTTCTCTCTTCCTCTATCTATCTTTCTTTGTTTTCCTCTCTTTTGTCTCCTTCTCTCTCCCTATCTCTCTCCTCCTTACTCTTTTTTCTATCCCTATTTATCTCCCTTTCCCTCTTTATCTCTTGATCTCTCTACATTTATATATATTGTTGTCTCGTATTTCTCTATATCTCTCTATTTCCCTCTCTTTATGTGACTATCTATGTCTCTCCTTTCCTCTATTTTCATCTCTCTTTCTTTATCTATCTTCCTATCTCTATCTCTTTGCCTCTCCCTCTTTATTCCTCTATATCTCTACCTCTATCTCTCTTTTTATCTCTTTATATCTCTTTCTCTCTCTCTCTCTTTGTATATATCTCTCTATTTTCTCTCTTTCTATTTTCCTCCTTAAGTGTGCAATGGGTACATTGAAGAGGTTTTGAAGGTGAATTATCATCTCCTTAAGGAAATGGCATGCTACCATGAGCATAACTCCCAAAGGATATGTGCTATCCTTGGATTTCTAATCAAAATTTAGCTTCTCTCTCACTTCATAAATTTTGATTCAAATTTTAAGTTTGAAATTCATTTTATTATATAAATTCAAATTCAAAATAGAATTATTCGACAATAATTACACTTTCAATAATAAAAATAATTATAAATTAAATTAAATTAATAATTTTTAATTATTATTTGTAATTTCTTGAAAAGATAAATAATATAAAGAAACAAATATAAATTAAAATTTAAAATAAAATAAATTATATACAATGTAAAAATATATCAAAATCTAAATATTAATAAAAATAATAATTTTAAGTAACACGGTTTACAAAATTATAACCAAGGTAATAGCAAACAAACTCAAACTGGTGATCAATAAGGTAATCTCTGAGGAGCAGAGTGGCTTCATCCCGAGAAGGTCCATTGTAGAAGGTATAATTGTGGCCCATGAAACGATACATTTAGCAAGGAAATTATGGTTGCCAAGCATGGTACTAAAACTAGACATCCTAAAGGCCTATGATTGGGTGGACAAACAATTCTTGTTAGACGTAATGCTTAGGTTTGGTTTTGGTAGGAATATTTTGGATTGGATTAGCAGTTGTATTACCTCCCCCAAATTTTCAATTTTCGTCAATGGGGTGGCCCAAGGTTTCATCCATTCTTCTCGTGGCTTGAGATAGGGAGACCCCCTTTCACCTTTCCTATTCATCATCATGACGGAAGCTCTGGGCAGGAGAATTGGCCAAGCTAGGCTAGACAGTTCTTGGAAGGGTATTCAGGCGGCTCCAGGGGTGGGAGCAAGCACACATCAACAGTTTATAGATGACACCATCTTATTTGGGTAGGTCACAAGATCAAAGGCAAGGAAGATCAAGGAATTGTTGGATGACTGTACAATAGTGCCTTAGGACAGGCTATTAATTGGAGAAAATCAAAAGTCTTTTTCTTAAATGTACAACCTAGCCTTCAACAGGTCCTTTCACGGATACTGGGCGTGAGAATGGCCAGTCTTCTTGGGCGGCTCCTTGGCATGCCTTTTTTTGTTGGGGCCAACCAAAGAAGCTTTTGGGACAAGCTTATTGACAATTGTAAGAGGAATATGGAGTTGTGGAAAGGCAAATGGCTTACTTCTGCAAGAAGGCTACTCATGGTTAAAGCCATATTGGATGCCATCCCTATATACTTGATGTCTTGTTTGAAGCTCCTCAAGGGAATTTTTGACCAACTTAACCAAATCATGTGAAAGTTCTTTTGGAACGGTCCAGATGTAACGAACGGGATTCCACTGTTAGCTTAGTACAAGGTGTGTGAACCACAAATGGCAATGGCAGGTGCATTGGAATTCGATAATTGAAGGTCATGAGTCAGGCATTGGGGGAAAAATTAGTGTGGCAAATGTATACCGATAACCAAAAGTGGGTGAGAATCTTGAGGAGAAAATACTTGGATTCAGACGATCCAGTGAGTATAATTAGAATTCTCAACCTGCCAAGAGGCTCACCCATTTGGAATTTCATTTGTGATTACAAAAATATTATATCTAAGCACGTCACGTGGGAGGTTCACAACGGGCAAAATACCTCCTTTTGGAACGACTCCTGGAGGATTCCCTAAGTTAGGAGATATGGCTCATCTGGTAGAAATTAGGGTAGAAGTTGTTAGAGTGTGAGGCCCGAAAGTATGTGATTACAACAAGAAGGTCTAGAGAAACAGAAGGCACCATTGGACCTGAAAAAACCTCAGCGAGCTTAATACTCTTGAAGACCAAAAAAAGGCCCTCAAATCAATTCTAAAGGAAAGAACGATACCTGATGGATAAGGGGAGGATATTTTGAGGTGGGGGCTTTAGCGGATGGTGAGTATAAGGTCAAGATTGGGTACAAGCTCAAAGAAAGGGCAAATTTGGTGCAAACCTAGCCAAATGCTCTCTTTTGGGGAAAGGATATTCTACCCAAAGTCGGGGTATTCACCTGGTTGGCCACACAAAATAAAATTCTAACACAAGACAGGTTGGCGAAATTGGGTTTCAAGGGCCCCAATAGATGCATACTGTATAAAGAACAGGCGAAAATTGTGACCCACCTTTTACTCACGTGCCCCTTTGCTAAGCACTGTTAGAAGAACCTTCTTGATCTCTTGGGGTTTCAGACCCCACTCACATAGAGCCAATGGGACTGGTTGTTAGCATGGTCAAAAAAGTTTTCTAAAGGTGTTTTTAGCAGCATCTAGCAAATTGTGTCATCCACGATGTGCTAGGAACTTTGGAAAGAAAGGAACAGGCAGATCTTTAAAGAGCAATCTATGGGTAGGGAGGTGTTGGCGAGACGTTTGGAAAGGGCAGTTGTGGAGCTTGTAAATGCAACTGCCAAGAGGTTAATCTTCCCAAAGAACGTCTTCTCCATTAGGGATATCGAGCTCTCTAATAGATTTGTGGGTTTGATCATTCCTCCTATTATGGGTGTCTCAGACGTCATCCCGAAACCTGCAATTAGAAGGAAAACGGTTCCGCAGAAACCAACATCAAGGTGGATTAAGGTAAATTTTGATGGGGCCTCGAATGAAAATCTAAATGTGGCTGGTATTGGATGTGTGGCAAGAAAATTTGAAGGCATTGTGGTAGCACAAAAGGCTAAATACATCAGCCAAAATACAAACAATACGACATAATTTTGTGTCGCCTTGTGTGGGTTGGAGATGGGGAAAGCTATGGGAGTGGCGAAGCTGCATCTGGAAGGATATTTGCTTCTAATAGTAAATTCCATAAAAAATAACTCCACCCCCAACTGGTTGTTGTGTAGATGGCTTCCTTTGATTAGGGGTCTCATCAACTCCTTCGAGGAATTCCAAATCAACCATATCTACCATGAAGGAAATTTTGAGGTGGATAGGCTGGAAAAATGGGTGGTGGCAGAGGCTAGGAGGGGTCATGCTAATGCTAGCTAAGCATTGGCCCATGTGAGGAGTTAGTGCCTAATGTGGTTCTGCAGTGGTCATTTTTTTGCAGTAGATAGGATTTGCATTTTCCTAGGTCGATTCATATAGGTTGGTGGGATCTGGCTGGTGGCTCATATCTCACAGTCTAGGGACTTGCAACTTGTATGTTCGATGCTCCTTGGAAACTAAACTAGCTACATGTGGCACTAAACTATCCTGGCTAGATATTGGCAATCCACTCAAGTCAGGTAAATGTCATCTCAAACAGAACAACCTGAAGAATGTCAGACCTAAGCATTTAAGGCATTTCGTGTGAAAAGGCTACGAATTTAATTCGAATCCTATTTTATGGTGTGCAACTATAAGTGTGTGGTGGTGGCCATGGGGAAGCCACATTTGGCAAATTATATTTGAAGCATCTAGAATCATGGATATGTCGGTGTGCTTGGAAATGACCACGACAATGTTCCCTTTCTAGGGAGAGGTGATGGATGTCAGGCTGAGGGGGATCCTCTTTGTTAAAAACAAGTTGGTAATACACGTAGTGAAGGAGGTCTTGGGTTGGGAATTCATGTGGACTTACCACAAGCATCGACTCAACACTGATATTCCAGCAATGTTCCTGGCTCTCATTCTCTACAGAGGTGTGTCGAAGTAGAAGGTAAAGAATCTGTGCCAAAGACTCTTCAAGAATATGTATTTGGGAGAGATTGATGTGGTGTTGGACAATGTAGATGATAAGGGGGTGATCCCTGTACCTCAACACTATTATTTGACCAAAAGGTGGAGGTTTAGGCCAATTTCGAAGTCTCCACTCATTTCTACAGTCAAGCCTGAAGACCTGGAGGTGAGAGGTGGGGACGTTGACAGGAATCTCGACTTCCTAATGCATATAGATGTCATCCTTTCTCTTATGACAAAGGATGAGTTGGGGAATTTCATGACATGCAAAGGTTTTGAGGTGGAGAGTGAGAGTGAGAGTGAACAGGTGGAAGATGCCCTAGTGGAGCCAGTGTTGTTAGATTCGGGTGAAGAGTGGGAGGAGGAGGATGGGCGAGACGTAGAGGATATAGACAATGACCCTGCTCACCGAAAGTGTAAGTTGGAATGCTCAGTCAAAGCTTGTGCGGCCCATGCAAGGCAAATGAGAAAGGAAGAGGAGAAGCGTGGCTCAGGCTAAGAGGTGTCAAGTCCCATTTTCACTACACTCTGTGGTCCTAGGAAAGTGAAGAGAAGGAAGTCTTGATAATCCCTGTGTTGTTGTAGTTTTTTGCATATATGTATATGGATATTTTTTAATATACTTTGACATATCAGGTGTTAGGATGTCTATAGCTAGCTGTGTTTAATAGGGTGGGTATGGCAGTAATGTGAAGACTGGATACAATAATTTTGTTATGTAGTTGGGATTTTTGCATCTGTATGAACTCAATATTGTAACTTTTGATGCTTTTTGATCCAAGACAATGGATGTTGGCCCTACCCAGCTATTAATCTATAAAAAAATAAATAAAGTGGTGGGGGCCTTGGCTCGATTGGCTAAAGCATATTGTTGCAAGCAAGAGGTTATGAGGTCTAGTCTCCCCTCGTCCCCGTAGTAATTAAGGGCGTGTTACGCCATCATCATCAAGCATATGAAAAAAATTTACCAAACACATCTAAAATAATAATAATTAAGGGGTGGGGGCCTAACTTTATTGGCTAAAGCATTCTATTGTAGGTAAGAGGCCACAAGGTCTAGTAAAAAATGTTACAATTCAAATTTTGAAGCTAATAGTGGATAAGAATGTAATTATTATTTTTCTTTAATTATACATGATAAGAATGTAATTATTACTTTTCTTTAATTATACATGATATTTTTTAATATTTTAGAAAATTTAATGGTTGAGATCATTTCAATCATCTTACATCTTTCTTTTCAATTTTCAACTGTTGATATTCAGAAACAAGTCATCCACTTCATATAGGAATGCCTTCGACATAATAAAAGAGCCCAAGAGATATATTTTACATAGATTTTTCTAAAAATGAGAAATGATAGTTTTATTTACTAAAGAAATATTTTTGGAGTATGTTAAATTATGATACTTTATTAATCTATATTTTAATATGAACCTATTTTTATGAGTATAAGGTGATGTTCACAAGGGTAAAACATAAGAATTTCACAAAGATCACTCATGTTAACTGTTATCCCTAAAATTTTCTACCCTATTCTAAGATGCAAAACTAACTAATGATGCATTAAAAGGAAAAACACAAAAAATACTATTCAAGATTAGCCTAAGGAATATCTATGCAAGAAAGATAAACAAAACAAGAAGATAAATTGTTATACCTTTTGTGTTGTTGATTTCCTTGGTTGGCCCTTGATTTTTGAGAGTTTGTGTGCTCCTTAGATGGCTATGGAGGGGAATGGATGCAAGATGCAAAATGTGATAAGATGCTAGTGGCTAAAGGATTTGGTGGATTGATGGAAAACGCTTGCAAATGGCTAAAATGTTGCAAATGAAAATCGACAAGAATTTGATAGCTAGAATATCCTTCCTCAAATGAGAGAAATGAGGGGGTATTTATAGAATAATTTAAATTCTCTAGAGAATTCAACGGTTGAGATTAAGCCAACAAGGTCAAGATGGAGGACTATGGTGAGTTGAGGACTCACAAGCCCTCATATCTTGACATGTGGAATGTGAGATGGCTTAAGGTGAGATGATGTGGAAATGAGGTGGAAGAGATGTAAATTATGTGGAGGAAGGACAAGTACCTTGTAGGTACTTTGGGGGATGAGAAGATTTCCTCAAAAAGGAACTCTTGTCCCTAAATGAGAATGAAAAAGACATTTGAGAAATTTTAGAATTTCTTAAAAATCTCCATGGAAAATGGGAAAGTGGTTGGAGAAATAAATGTGAATTAAAAATTCACATACTTGAGAGAGTCTAACGGATAAGAGAGGGTTTCCAAAAAGATGGGGATTTGCCACATGTGAGTGATGTGACAAGTCAAAAGTTCTAGAAGTTCTTGGCACATGTAAAATGACAAGTCAAGTCTTCTAGAACTTGCATGGGGATAGGGTAAACCTCGGAAGGATAAAATGTGAATTAAAAATTCACATGGGGAAGAGAGGAGCCTGGGATGAATAAATATGAATTAAAAATTCACATGGGAAATAGAGTCAAAGCAAGAAAGGCAAGTGAAAAGGTTGACTAAAAAAGGTATGTTAAATGTGGCTAATGACCTTGATTAAGGTTGTGCAAACATCAGATTAAGATTATTAATGAGAGATTAGAAGTAAGTGGGAGATTATGGAGGATGTGGCACTAATCTTGATTAAGTGGTGCACATCTTAATCATGGATTAATTAATTTAATCTCGATTAAAAGAGGATTATGGAGAATGTGACAAGGAGAGAGAAAATGAAAAATAAAAAATTAATTTTAATCAAAAAGATCAAATGACTAAATTAAATAAATTGTCCTATTTATTTAATTTAGAGAAGAAAAAGTGTAAGATAAAAGTATTTAATTATTCAATTACATATTTTAGGAACCTTAGGCATAAAATGAAATAATGATTAAATAAATAATTTAATCACTATTAATGAAATAGATGAATAGAGTAGACGATTTTGACCATGTGGAAGTGGTCAAATTTAGATGTCTACATTAACTTTGCCCACTTAACTCACTACCTTATTTACTATTTAAAAACAAATCTATATAAAAGAGCTCAAATACATCTTTTACATTGTTTTTTCAAAAAATGAGTATGCTAGTGTTATTTACTAAACAATTATATTTTTGTTAATATTATTTAATTTATTTTAATTTAAAAAATAATAATTACTTTATAACTATTTAAATTCATTTTATTTTAATTTACTTAATGATTATTTCATATTATTACATTGTTTGTTTTATTTTTATTTTAAGAGTTACTTTACATCTATAAAAAAATCTAAAATTCTTTTATATTGTATACTTGAAAAGTTATTTTTATTTAAGTTATTTAAGAGAATTTTAAAACTATTTAAGAATTATTTTATTTATTAAAGACTTTATTTTCTTAAATATATGTAAGTTCTCTAATAGTTTTTTTAACACACTCACATCATTACATTTCACCTCTTGATGTCACTACAACATCTTTTAATAGTTAATCTTGTTTCACTAATTTTTATTTGTACTTATTAATTTGGGTGAAATGTTCTATTTGTAAAAATCCAATCACAAAAGAACAAAATGAAGATAAAAACCATCATGATAAATACAAAACCATTTTAAATCAACAATATGAATATTTAGCTTACTCAATTATACCATAGTGTATCAAAGGATCAAAGTGCAATGTTTATAATATATGAGTACCTAGAGGAGAATAAGAACTTGGCTAGTCATGAGTAGCATCTTGGTTACCTAGGTATTTGTTTACCATCCTCATGGTACAACTAACCCAACCAAGTGAACCATTGCCCCATCCACCCCAACTAGGTGTACCTAACAAGCCATCCCAGAGAACAATAATGTGATGAAGGATTCAAGATCATGGACATAAGTGATGACTAGGATTTTCCAATGATTAGCTGGGAAGAGGAATTTGATGTATCCCATATTATATCAGAGGTCCATCCTCAAACCAATAGGGCCAAGTAAACAATTGGACAACTAGGAAGAGGATTTATTTATCCCATACTACATCGAGGTTCCACCCTCAATCCCAAATGGTCATATAGGCTTAAGAGAGATTTCAAAAAGTAGTGAACCTATCCAAACTAGAGGATTCCAACTTCAATTGCTTCTAGGCCATCGACAACGGGTTTGTCCATCCAAGAAGAAGTGGCTTGATTTATACCACCTTGTGACCTTAGTGATATTGTTAGCTAACCCCTTCACAATATGGGTAACACTTGCCATTGATCACCTTTGTGTTATAGTTGAGTACTTTCCAACCCTCTTGATACAAAAACTACCTTTGATTGTCATTATCTACACAATAAGGCACATATAGGGTAGCCCTTGGTAATCCTTTACCTCTATGATACAAGTGAATTTTGGCTAGTCCTTAAGGTACAATAGCAACCCCAAACATTGATCATTGGCATAGTCCAATGAATTCCTATAATTATCCTAAAGGTTCACACTTGGGTCATCTCTAGCCAAAAACTTACTAGAATTTTAGTTGTAATTGACTCAACCTAGTGGGAATTCTAAGGTGAACAATGAGTTGATTGAGGAAGCTAAAGGTAAAGTGTTATAAATCCTTTCGAGCACACAATGAGAGGAACTATAATTATCCAACCCTTATATTTTTAGGTAACCCAATTGTTTACCATGTACTTCTTAGGGAGTATGAGGATATGTGTGTGTGTGTGTCCACTTGATACACCTATTACAATTATATAAATCATTAAGCTATAGTTGTAAGCATACCATTTGAATATAGTCAATGCCCTTTTTATTTGAATGGTGTTTCTATAAGTATGCACTTCATAAGTTCTTACCATGAGGATTTTGGGCAAGAGAATTACTAAAATTATTGAGGTTTGTTACATTTAATCGATACATAAGTATATGAACTTATTTTTGGTATGTGAGGTGTTATTTTCATGATATCTAGTGTTGTTTTTGGTATTAAAATGTTCGATTATCAAGATATATATTACTCATCTTCTAATGCACATTAAATCCTAAATGTTTTTATATCATCTATGGAGGATATTTAGTTTCCTTCCACCAAGCTACAATGTCGCTTCTAATAAATAATTTTAGATCATGATATTCAGAGTTCATCCTTCTATATACATTTTCTTGGTGTTATCTTCTTATGTTTTGTAGTAATCCAATAAGAATTTATATCATTGAGTTTTAGTTCACTATCATTGGTAAGTTTATACTTAAGCTTTAACTCAGGGTTTGTAAGGAATATTCAAATTTAATAGTTCATCATCCTAGTGTAGAGCTATAAGATCATGGAAATGATGTCATAAGCATGTTAACACCCTAATCCTCAAGCAGATCAAGATATAATTCAATAGTAGACCAAGTCGCATTGTTGGAAGAGTTATAAAAATTAAGGACATGATTCCTATTGTTGAATAAATACAACAGATCTCATCACAACTTAGGTGCTATAGAAAATTGAAGGGAAAATTTTCTTCTATTGGTTTCAAACTCACAAAGCCAAAGAAAGATAAAAATGAAGGTGATATAATAATAATGTGCTTCCAAAACCTGCAGTCGATTTAAACACTCGAATACTAGAAGATTATGCTTTTCCCCCTCAATATAAGACTACTTGCCTATGATTATAGTATAATTAGGAGTTCATAAATTATAGTTTGGTGTTAATTAAAAATTGGTATATATCCATTTGTATATCATATTTCACGAAACATCAATTTGTGTATGGATATTTCACTTGACAATATGCAACATCTCAAATGGAGATACTTTTTGACATGATACAAAGTTTGTGTAACCTCTAAAATAAAATGTCGGTTACAACATTTTAAATGTAAGTAATAGTGGTGACTTAAAGTTTTGGTAGAAAATAATTTTTTTAATATATATTTTCATTGTAGTAACCTTCCAATTAGTATAATAACAAAATGGAACATAAAGTAGGCATCTTATAAAATGCAACTAAATTATTTTTCCCTTTCACATGTACTTTTATGTCAAAATTGTAAAATTGAACCTTACCCATTTTTGTTGCCTATCATCCAATTCGTGTTGGCCAAGGAAGAAATTTAAACTATTATGATTTATATTTGTTAGAAATCTCCCATTAACCAAGTACTATCTACATTTGTCCAAAGTATGTGTAATGGTCAATATTTCTTTATTACAGATGATTTTTAGCTTCCTACTTTGAAATGTTGTAAGATACTCTTTTTGTACTAGCATTGCTCATATTCCTTCACCTAAAGCATCACACTCTACAATAAATGGTTATGAGATAGAAAATGGTAAGTACTAAATATGAACTCATTACCTCTTTGAGTTTATTAAAAACTTCTTGTGTTGCCTCAGTCCATGTATTTTTTTTGTTTTGATCATATCAATTAAGGGGGTTGCTATTTGATAAAATCCATTAAAAAGGCTTGTAATACTCACAAAGAACAAAGAATCCTCCTAATTATTTCAATGTAGTAGGATTTGGCCAATCCAATATGGCTTGAATTATTTTTGATCCACTTGGGCATCTTAAGCAGTAATGATACGACACAAATACATAATCTATGTCACACCAAATTCACATTTTGAATTCCTCTACAAACATAGCATGTTGCACTAATATTCACAAAACTTTATCTACATGCTTCAATTGTCCTTCCCAATTCTTGTTATAAATCAAAATTTTATCAAATAAAACTAAAATAAATCTTGTTAATAGATTTTTGAATAATTGATTCATGCATGACCGAAATGCAATCAGTGTATTTTTCAAACCTAAAGGCATGAAAAAAACCTCAAAGTGTCCAAATTGACATTTAAATGTTATTTTTTGCACATATTCATCACTTACATAGATATAATGGAAGCCTAATCTCAAAAAAAAAAATTAAAAATACTAAATTCCATGCAACTCATCAATCTTAGGAATGGTGTACCTATTTTTGATAGTCTTCTATTCAAAAATTTATATTCAATTAAACATCTACATGGTGCCACATTTTGTCTTAACAAGAACCATGAGATATAACTAGATCTTATGTGGCCCATTTCCAAGAGTTCCTTTATTTCCTTTTCTATCTTCTTATATATTCTTGTGTGGCATTAAGGAGTGGTCATAACAAACTTGGATCCTAGTTCTAACTCTATAATGTGCTATAATCCTCTATTAGATGATATTCCTAGAGTTGAATCACTAAACACCACAGTGTGATTATCCTAGATATTTTAAATATTAATATGATAAGTGCATTGCTTACTCATTGACGAACTTTTAATCATCACCAGATATCTTGTTGCCCATAAAACTCACTCCGAAAGGATAACCATCTCCAAAATTTTAGTTTGTAATCCATTTAAGATACCTCTAAGAACCACATATTTCCTTTCAAGTTTAAAAATAAGGTCCATTGATTGATATTTTTGTGACAATTCATCAAAGAAATGCAACCATTGTACACCCAAAACTATGTCAATCTCTTCTTATCCCACGAAATAAAAATCATCATACATTGTGATCTCTCTTAGCTATGTTAAGTTGTCAAATTATTTTAGTAATAGAATGGTAAATCCATCAATAATAATTACATTAAATCCTTTGAAATCCTCTACTTTTAGTCATCCCTTGAACACCAAGCCTTCATCAATGAAATTGTGCATAGCCCCACTATTAATAAGAATCATGATCCAATATCTAGATAGTACTCTTCAAACTATAAATGGTTGGTATATATGTGCTCCTATAATAGCTACACGTGTACCTCCATATGTGTCTTCATCCTCCAAATTTTTCAAATTTATGATCTTATATAACTATTTGTGGCTTAGGTTCTTTAGGATTAGAAGTATCATCAGATATTACCTCAATGGAATGAACATTACTTTTTTCAAGGAATCTAGGTTTAATTTTTCATAGCTCCTTCTAAGATAAACAAATTTTCTTCCCTACGAGCTTATTTATATTTTCTTCATCTAATTCTTTTTTCTTTGAGGCATGAACTTATGTGGTCGTGCATATGGCCTTTTTTCACTACCTTAAGGTAGCTACTTTGGAATGATTTCAAAATTTGTTCTTAACTATATATGTCTTAAGTATTAAATTTATTTTTATTGCTTCTTGCATAATAGAGAGTACAAAACCTTTAACAATTCCTTTGACATATTCAAACAAACCCTCAACAAAGATAAAGTGGTTCTCTTTTTAGAAATGCCAGTTACCATTATTGCAACATACTAAAATTCTATAACATAGGGTTATATTTAGTTTTGTTATCTAATCATTGCAATATTTGAAATTTTCATCTTCATCTTTATGTTTAAATAATTATAGATTCCTTTGACTAAAATCATCAAAGGTTTGCACAAATCTATGTCCTTCTGCGGTTGACCCATGATGCCATCAATAATAAGAAACACTTCTAAACGTAATATAATAAATCATATGATTTATTCCTCCTACATAAGTTTGAGAGTAAAATAAGTTTATAACTTCTACAACCAAGCCCAAGTAGAAATTTAATTACTAATATCAAATATAGGAGTATTCAATTTATCATTTTTTTGTTGCAACACCTTTTCATTGTTCTCGTTGTCATTTGGATATTCTCCATTAGGAACTCTTTTTCCAAGGATATCCAAATAAGTAACAAATTAAAATATTTTTAAAATCTTCAAACTTACTTTGGTATTCTTGAAAAACTCTATCAGTTTCATATATAGAAGAGCCCTTGGGCTCTTTCTTCTCTTATCTTTTTAAGAACATAAGCTTCAATGGATTGGGTATGAAATTAATCACAACTTATATACTTCTCAATGTACTCCCTTATATTGGGGACACTTTTGGGGCTTTCATATTTTGGGAGAATAATTTATTACATGAGGGTTGTTGATTTATCATGTCATTGGTTAAGTCTAGTCAAGGTTTTATGGAAGAAATATGCTCTTTCATCATCCATCAATTTGTGATTTCCTCTTCCTCCTATCATCTCTTTTTTATTTGGATCTTTTATTTTAAACTTCTTTTACTCTCATCCAAGATATTAGATTCCTCTTTCACTAGAAACCATGAACCACTAATTTGACCCTACAAGTTGACAAGGTCAAAGCTTTAAGGCCCAACTATTGCTTAGTCAACTTGGTGTTAGACACACAATTCAGAGGCAATTCCTAGTTGAACAGTTCACCAAACCCTTGCAAGGCTTCATTTAATTATCAACTAGGGCTATGTAAAATTTTGATGATGTTGCCACTATATGTACATCCATAGATTCTATGCTTCCTATATCATCAATTATAGGTAGTTTACACATGTGCATGAAAATGGGAAATACTTGAAAAATGAATAAAGCTTAAACCACAAAAGAGATTCAATAGCTTAGTCTAGCACCTATGGTATAGGTACTCTTAGCTTATAGCTTAGAAATATAACCAGTTAATTGCTAAACTGAGCTCTACAATAAACTATACCACTAACTATTGACTCTTCACAACTCAACTAACTAACTACCCCCAAGGCTTGACTAAAAGTAACGTTACAACATGCATACAATCATGAATCTATTCTGAAATTATTGCAACATGAAACATCTATTATAACAACATAAATTTAAGTGGGTGGAATATATATTGAGTGACCCTTGCTCAAGGTGTTTTTCCCACAAGATAAACCAAACATGAGCTACTAAATCAACTAATCATAACAGTAGACTGAAAACATCTTTATTGCATTGAAAACTGAACACTCGTGATATAATAGGAATCTCCAATAGATTTCTCATTGAGAAGTCCATATTAGTTGGAATAACAAGCTTAAAAATTGTCTCGCTAATGATTTGTCTATTGTTGGGGGTAAATGCTTAAATAATGCGGCGTGTGATGTGGAGGCTACAAATATCCTAAAAAATATGTAATGTTGTTGGGTGGGGTCCTACTTTTTTGCTAACTTTTTGCTACACGAACTTGTTGTGGTTAGGTTGTTATGCTTTAGTTGATTATATCTTTCATTTTAGCTTCTTTTTTGTGTAAAGGGTTTCAGGTCCCTTCAAAACCTATTTTTTACCTCTAATCAAAACAATTGTCTTGCTAAAGCATAAAACTGAGAATACACTTCAACTATAATTCTAACTATATTTCCAACTAGATTTACTCCTTAACCATCCATCCCTAGATATAGGTGTGGGAGGAGATTTATTTGAATAAGGATTCAAAACAAAAACTGAAACAAAAAACTAAATGCTAGTGTCCACTCTCCTCATGAATAAGAGGTAAATGAGTCTTTGTAACATAAAATTTAATTAAAAAGAAAAGTAGAAAATAATTAGAAACATGAGTCACGCTCAAACAATTTTGATAGTGACATAGTCAAACTGTCATGTGAGCCCAACGATATTGACCCCCCTTCCTTTGTCATGTTTATTTATTGTCCTGGTGACTCACAATTTGTCCTCTTCAATGATCACCTTTATTTATTTTGGAATTGTTGTACATTCATCAATCTAGACTCTTCCCTACTACTCGTGATCCTTTAGCTGCGAGCTAAGCTTCCCAACTGTTGTGGGTTATAGTATGCTCGCTCTAACTTTTTGGCTACTATAAGTTAGTTCATCTAACATATACACACTACTAATAACCATAAATTAAGCATAGATTCATATTGCATTCCATACACATTCACATATGTAGTGTAGGAAAATGCATACCCTTATATTTTGACACTTGTTTGGGCCCACTTTGCTTTATTTATCCCTATTTATGTCTTAATTGTTGCTATTTTTCATCCACAAGCCTTATAAACTATATATTTTCTTGGAAAATCCCAAAAAACATTAAGGGATAAATGATAATTTAATGATTCTAGTTGAGTGTCCTTGATTTTTGGGTCAGGACTAAGATGCCACCTAGGGAATCTTTGTCCCCCCGAGGTCTTGGGACCCCCTTTTAGGTGGAACCTTAATTGGATCCCTTTTTGGATTTTGTGCCCCAAGTTTTTAGGACTTGGGAGTAAGACACCACCTAGGGCGTCTTAGTCCCCCTTAAGTTTTTTTTCGGGTAAGTATAAATACAAGGTTAATTCACTCATTTTCATATCTAAGCAATCCTAAGCACTCAAGTATTCAATTTTATGAGATCAAGAGCAATTCTTCAAGCATTTGGAGCCATCATCAAGATTCAAACATCATATCAACGAGATTTTTGCATCATGCGTATTTTTGAGCTAACATTTATGATGTAGGGTTTTGATTCAAGAAAGCAATTCAAGTCCATATCTATCAAGCTTTCAAGCATTTCAAGATCTACATTCAATCTATCCATATCACATAAGTTTGTAGATTTCACAACAAGGGTTTGGTGAGTTGTAATATTGCATTTTGTTCATTCATCATTTCCCTCTATTTCATTCCATTTCAAAGTTTAATTACCAATAAGAGGTTTGATGAAGGCAAACCCCCATTTACTAACAATCAATTTATTTTTTCTCCTCTTGTGTGTTTGTGATTGTAGATTTAGGTTGAAGACTTCAAACTCATTTGGAGTGCAAATTTGCATCATAAAGTTGTCATCTTCACGAAAACTCACCTATAGGCCAGATCCGAAAGTTTTAGAACCTAAGATCTAAGAAGAAGGAAGTGAAAACCTTGGACCTCAAGACCACATTCAAAGATTTCATAAATTTAGAATGGGACTAAGTTGTCACCTAGGGCGTCTTAGTACTCCTTAGGTCATTTTTTAGAAATTCCTTCAGATTCAGTTCTGACATTCAAAGACTCTGAATTTGTCTCGAAAAACAAAGTCAACAATAAGGACGTCTTAGTCCTCCATAACACCTTTTGACAATATTTTTTGCATTTTTAGAATCCTCATTGCATTTCCAGAACTTCCAGGTACACATATCCTAACTTGTTGTTGCATAATTTCATTATTTGCATCATTCATTTAGCTTGCATTATTAGATTTCGTGACTTGAATTCTTATTTGTCTTTTCCAAGCTTTTGCTTGGTGGTAAACCCATCAAAACTTAAAATAACCCCTCCTAGGTCCTCCTTGTTGAGACTTGACTCACCTTTAAGGTTGATAGTTAATCTAATTAGGGTTCCTAGGACAATATTGAATGACCTAGAGAGAATAGGTGAACACATTTACCCTATTTTAATTTCAGTTCATTTTGGTGAACCCGACTTCTTTGAGCATTCATTTTTTGATTTGGATTCCATTAAATTCCTAGATCTAGGTTGCATTCATTCTTGCATTGCATCTTGTATTAGTGAAATTGCATCTAGGGTTTCTTATATTTGCATTAGTGAAAGTGCATATAGGTTGCATTTTTTGCTTTCTTGCATCATCTTATCTCATTAAAAATCTAGAAAAAGTGCATTGTTAATCATTCTAATTACATTTAGGAACATTTTTATTGCATTCAAAATTGAGAAAATTGCATTCAATTGCTTGTCACTAGTTCATTTTGCTTAGATTAATTTGCATAGTTTTTTGTTTCCAAACACCAATTCCCTGAATAGGCAATCCAAAATTTCCTATTTTTCTAACAAAAACCTTTGCTAGGACTAAAACACCCTTGTTGGCGTCTTAGTCCCTTTCAGGGTTTTTGGTTCAAAATCCTCTCTATGTTGTTTGTTGTTTGTTCCAGTCCCTGAAACCTCAAAATCATACCAGTAGGACCAAGACACCCTTACTAGCGTCTTAGTCCTTGTAGACTTTGACTTTTCCATTTTTCAGGTTTGCAATTGCTTTTTTGTGTTTTTACTTGGCTACCTTCAATTCTTTGTTTTAGTTTGCAGAATTCTTGTTATTCCAATATCTTTCATTTCAAGTGTAATTGGAAGCATAGGATATTATTTTAATTACACTTTTTTTGGTTTATCCCTTGCATGATTTGTACTAATTGGTGTCCTACTACTAATTATATGAGCGTGAATTTGCAACCCTAATGAAAATTCCCCTTTTACCCCCTTACATTTTAAAAAACCTAAGGCAAAGGCTTAATTCCACTTAAACCCACTGTCCACACCACACTTGGCACCCTGTTTGTGTGTTGGTGGAGGCATTTATGTCAGGGACGCTCACATGATGTGTAGACGTCTGTGCAGAACGCTTACGTTCCTAGCAGATTCCTACGACTGGAGTCTGCAAAGACATTGCACTTTCGATTGGAAGTTGAAGAGTAATGCATCCTTTCGGCTGGCCGACCCGAATGTGATCATTTTTCACCCTTTCCTTCATATTCTTGACCGTTCCATCCATTGAGAGGTTCAACAAAAGTTTGGAAAGGTCAAGTCAAGTACACTCTCCACTCCATTCCATTTACTCAAGCTTTGTAGAAACACTTTACACTCCATTGCAACAATCTACTACTCCATCACTCCATAGTGCAAATGCAAGACAAATGCCATTGGAGTAGAGGCTTGAGCTCCTCTCATTTTCTCCTCCACAAGCCTTGAGCGCTTTGGAAAAAGGTGGTAAGCTCCTCTTATCTTCTCTATCATCTTGGTTGAGTAGGCATGTACTATTTTGTAGTGTCTTTTATTTACATAGCTTTTATTCTCTTCTTTATCATTATTTCTCTCATTGAAAACTTGGTTAACCATGGAGGTGGAAACAACAAAATGGGGGTCTGACTGAGGCAAACCCCTATATAGCCCCCTAGAATTTTCCCATTTTTTTGTGTGTAGGTGGAGAGACCTTGTAGCAAGCTAGTGAAAGGATTGTTGTATGAAATCATCTTCGTCACCCTTGCAGAAACATACTTCCTTTATCATGTTCGTCTACATGTTTCACTCTTCTTAGTCTTGTTTTGCACTTCCTGAAACTTCTAAACTAGGCTATTAGTCCTTTCTTAGAGCTTTAACCTTATCTCTCTAGTTTTCTAGTCGTATAGACGCCAACGCACCTGTGAGATGCCAGCGCACTGCGCTGTAATCCCAGAACTGCACTTTTGTCCTCTGATAGAGAGCTACCAGAGACGTAGAGTTGACTCTGGAAAGTGACTCGTTTGGTCTCCCTCTGACTCCTGGGTTTGCAGAATGATCAAAGGACTTCATAATGCTCATCATCCTCATTGTGTCTATCCTAAACTTCCTTTAAACTGACGTAAGTTAGGGCATCCATGCCGCTCTTGGCCTTTCATGACCTGGGGTCTTGCAGTAGTTGGTCCCCCTCTCTTACACTAATATTTTGGTTAGATGAAGTGCACAACTCATGGAATCCCATGATAAAACGGTCATTTTGGATCTTGGGTTATCAAGCTCTCTTACTCCTAGTGTTGGTATTAGTTCACTAGGTATGGACCATACCTTTGATACCTCTTTTGCTATGCCTACTTTACCTACAAGTGCTATGCCAAGTGTTAATACAAAGGTTTATCATATCCCTCAAGAAAACATAATGAAAATACATGAAGACTTATCCCATTTACAAGATATTGTGAGTACTAAAAACATTTCAAACACTATTATACCTGCCATAGATAAAATTCACCACATGATGGAAAGTGATGAAGGATTGGAAGTTGTGCATAACATAGCTCAAATATTTGAAAAACATCTTCCTCCCACCACCAATGGTGCTCAAACTTCAAACAATGTGCAAAGCCAAGGAGGAAATAAAATTCCTCCCTCTTCAACCATAACCTCCATTCCAACCTATACTAATCCTCAAGTGACCACAACAATGCAACCAACTATCAATATCCTTCCTACCTTGAACATTTCCACTAGTGATCCTTATACTTATGTGGCATCTAATCCCATATCTCCTCCTATAAGCAATCCATTCACTAGACCTTCCAACACATGCACAACACCACCATATTCACCTCCATCAAGCAATAACCCTATCATTAACCACCTTTTACAAAGCCTTTCATCCATTCAATGTCAAGTTTCCACCATCAATCAAAATCAAAATGGTCCACCTTCATATAATGTCAAAAGTAACCCACTATCCTTTGAGATATTGAAAACTCCAGTGCCACAAGGTATAGAGATCCCTAGATTTGAGAAATATGGAGGAAAGGGAGATCGTGCTAATCATATTAATGCCTTTACTTGTTTGTGCAGTGACTTTATCTTTAAAACACATTGCCTTGGATTGGTTTTTTTCATTACCGAACAACTCAATTCATTCATTCACTAAAATTTTTGAAGCCTTAATTAACCATTTACAAGTGCATATGGTTCTTGAAATGACATTAGCCGATTTGATAAGATCTAAGCAACATGACAGTGAAAAGGTCACTAAATTTATTTCCTGTTACCAATTGCTTTATTCCCAAATCAGCCTTCAAAAAATGTTCATAGATAATTTACAAAGTAAGCTAAGAGACAAGATTACCATGATGAAATTCCCTTCCTTCATGCACTTATGAACCAACCTTCGAGACTATCATAATTTTTTAGGTAGTTGTGAACCTAAATCCACCTCTACCCATCCTGAAAAGTCTGAACCTTCAAACCAAAACACCTACCAGCCTTTTAGAAGACAAAGAAAAAGTTTCCTTCAACAAAATTCTACCTCTCAACCTACCCAACAAGTTGATACCCAATTAGTTTCTAGAAAAAAGAGTAATCCCATATATCTTTGGGGATCCGCAAAGGAAATTTACTCCCTTACTCGACTCACTTCAAAATATTATGACTCAGCTATTAGACAAAAACATGCTTACCTTACCTCCCATTCGACCTCTCAACCCTAGAAAGCCGTTATCTCTGAGCTTTAGACACAATGCCTATTGTGCTTAGCACCAACAAAATGGACATGATACAAAACATTGCACGTGTCTTAAACATATTGTGCAAGACCTCATTGATTCCAATCATATCCAAATTGGAGGTGTGAATGAAAAAGGCAATAAATATATAGCTCCTCCTAGCCAAAACTTACAAATCTTTACCAATCCCATGCCTAACCACAATATTTCATTTGTTAAGGCTGGTGAAACTAAGCCCAATGTGATGAATGTCGATACAGATAATGATAACATGAGCAATAATGAACAAAATCCTATGGATGATGATGATCAAATTTCTATGGATACTAATGACCAAAGTACTATTAATACAATTATAAGAGTGAATTATATCGAGCCTCGTAAACAACAAACCAAAATGCCTATTAATATTACTTTCTATTTTGAACAAACAATCGAACATGTACCTAATGGTCCTCTTTACATAGCCAACATAATCAATAATAGGCCTACTCCTAGGATTTAATTGATCTCGTATGTGGAGAGAATTTTTTCATAGAAGAACTATTCTATATGCATGAACTCAATCAACATATGATAAACTAAAATCATGGATTAAAACACATGATGGTTTTTCTCATGTTACAATGGGCTTGATCGCACTCCCTTTACAAGTAGGACCAAAGAAATTAAATGTTTCATTCTCTATCATCTCTAATTTGAATCAATTTAATGTGAAGTTAGGCTACAAATGGCTTTTCTGCATGAATGTGGTCCCATCCGTTATCCATAAGTGCTTAAAGTTTCCAATCGACAATGAAATATTCACCATGAACCATAGTGGGTTTAGATCTTCGTCTTCTTGTGGAAATTTTTCCTTAGATTATTTTTGGCCTAAGCCCATGGAACCTATAACACCCTATGAGGACTTCCTTTTCCTATCCTACCAAAGATTTAAAGCGAAATTCATAGCCAAGCTATCCATTGAAAATTTTCCTCCACCCATGCTTGAACCTCCACCACTTCTAGAAAACAATATTGAGCCTAAATCCCTTCCAACAATCCAAGACCCATCCATCCAAAATCCTTTACCTATTTCCTACAAGATACCAAGAGAAAACCAAACAAGCCCTAATCTACCTCCTAAAAATTTTTATAAAGCCAAAGAGAAAGTGGTTGAACAACTTTATGTTGGAGTGAAAATGACACTAAGGGGGGGGGGGAGTGGGTGAATCAGTGTCTTAACATATTTTACCATTTTTCAGAAAATAAACCAAAGCACACATTTTTTCTCAATATTTCAATGACAAGTACATTCATGAGTTGAATGCAATCATTCATAAATTGAAATGAGAAATGTAATAGAAAAACAATAAACAATACAACATTATCATAGTAAAGTAGTGAAACCACAAATGAACAATGAGACACAAGATTTGTCAAGTGGAAAACCCTCATGGGGTAGAAAAACCACTCTTGAAAATGTTGCCTTTCAGGCTCTTATTTGAAAACCACTGTAAACAATGCCTTATAGGCTAATTTTTGAGCACCAACTCAAGGAGCACCAACCCCTCATTTTGAAACATCAATTTCAAGGAGCACCTTGGATTACAGAGTAACAATTTCACAAAGGATCTCTCTATTTTCCAGATAAACTCATAGAACCCCACACCCTAAATCTATCTAATACCCTGAAGATTCAAAATAATGAATCCCTAAAATATTAAATAAATTAAGTATACATCTTTGTTCTGCATCATATTTTGTATTTTGTATTATAGAGCTTTTTCAACTTTTTCTTTTTGATACAGCAACAAGTTACAATATCAACAATAACATCAAAATATCACAGTGATGAAACACTGTATTTATATGTTTTCAAAAATATAGATCTACTGAAAAATGAGTCTTCAAAAATGTCATTTTCAAAAGAATCTCTTACCCAACTAGTTGTTGGAACCATTTTATTTCAGGCACCATAGAATAATAATAATTATAATAGATCAAAATAAAGAGCATATTTTGTTTGTAACAACCATACAAAAGGTCATACTTAGATATGAAACTGAAACAAAAACCCATTATAGTAAGCATGTCTATCAATTTTTTATCACCCATTTCCTGAAACCCTCTTTTTCAGAATAAAAAAAAGAAAGAAAGATGAAAGTAATGATAGCAAGAAGACAACATTTTCCTTTTCAAAATGGTTTTGCAGACTACCATTTTTGAAACCAAACATAAGAAATGCATTTTTCCAAAATTCAAGATTACCCATATGCCAAATCTGAGAATAATCAAACTTAATAAAAAAACCCTCACTGCAATGACAAATAGGAAGGATATTTTTTAGAGCATCTTTCTATTTTGTAATTGAAGAGCAGATAGCCATTTTTTTATTAAAAAACTGATACTGAATGCAGTGACATGAAGAGCATAGCTACAAAAAAATGAGTGGAGATGATAACTTTTCAACATATGCTACCAACCCTTTTAACTTTTCCAGATTTGAGCAGAAGAACTAGTAACTGACTTTTGCAAATATAAACACCAAATGATGGAAATGATACCTGGACAAGTACGAATCTGAAAAAGAATGCATGTGAACCTGTAACGAAGTATTTACCAACCCAGAAGAATGAAAACCAGCGAATCTCCTTCCATGCTCGAGCCCTCACCCAATGAGAAATGATAGACCAAGTCACCAACCACGACATAACTCTTACAGGAAGCTCAAACTTCTGTCTTTTTAGTTGCAATAAGTAATTATCATAGAAAGAGCAGTTACACATTCTTCATGGTGGCAGTTAGGGTTCTAAGATCCTATAAAATAATGATAAAAAATGAGTTTTCCCTAGATTCCATTCGATTCACCAAGACATTCAAAGACTTCCCAAAATGAAATAAGATTTGTAGTTCGAAAGACTAAGTCATAAGTAATAAAAACACCATAATGAATTTTGGGTCCACTCCCTTGGAGACCGACATAATAATGACTTTGATTATTGCTTCTATTGCGTCGACTCAACATTATCACATGAAACATTATTTCATGTCCACAATTTTTTTAAATGCCAACAATGACAATTAGAAAAGAAGGTTGTCGATGCATATTTCAATATTTTAATCAAATTCATTCACCAATGCAATAAGGCTCGATACCATTGCAAGTTATCCTTTTAAAAGTAACACCCAAATCAACATTACCTTTTTGCCAATAATCACAACTTCCAAACCAATGACACAAGAAACCAATGTGACTTTTTCATAATGCCTTTGAGCCACAAAGTGACTTTTACCAAGTCACATGAATTTAAACATATGATATAACAATGATGCCAAATTCGTGAAAATACACTAAGTACCAATGGTGAATTCAAAAGAGCAAACCAACTTCTCATAAGTATTGACAAGCCAGTATGTCATGTTGAAACACTTTATCTGCTTGAACCAAACTGAATATACTACAACTTGATAAATATCAATTAAGACAAGATCAATATGAAATAATATACATGTCATGCAATAATGAAGAACCATCCTGATAACATGAAACCATTTGACAAACTATAGCATGATCATCTTGAATGACCTATAATAATTCTTTATCACACTGTCAGTTACCATAACCATCTGAAAATATATTTCATTCATAAATTTGAACCAGAAGCCACATGAGCAATATCACACTGAATATCAACATGAAAGACTTGAATTATCATGAAAATCCAGAATCACCATAAACATGAATAGAAAAAATAAATCCTCTGAATGATTATTTGAGATACCAAAGAGAATGCCAATTGATTTTTTCATCAAGGACAACCAAAGACAATTGAGAAGTCAACACTTTCCATGGTTCCTCCCATTCTTCCCTCACAAGAAGAAAAGGTACATACTATTGACAAACCCACTCCTACACAATAACAACTTGACAACCATAATAAAAGGATCCGAAATGCTAGAGAGCGCAAGAATAGATGTCGTGCTATTGCTCACAAGATGAACGTAGAGAATAACATTGAAAATAAAGATCTGAATTTGAGAGAAGCGATAAACGATGAGCCTCCTCAATTACCAAAATAAATAGATCCTATGTCTCCAACACAACAAGGACCAACACCTTCTATGGATATTATCATTCATCCTCCTATTGTGGTTAACTTTAATGACAATGAGGAAATAGCTAAAATTGATGAGCAAGTGCATAAAAAGTTGAATTTGTTATTTTCCTCTTTTATGAGCTTAAATGATAACAATCATGATGATCCTCCTTGATCGAGTGTTGCACCATGTGTTGAACTTGGTGATTCTCCCAGTACAACACTTTATGTTGTCCCTTTGACTAGTGATTTGCATTCCACATACACTGAACGAGATTGGGATACAGATGACCCGTTGGATGGTTGACTCGCATGTGCTTTACTAGTCTTTTTGCTTTCTTTTTATATGATTGCATGTGCATAATGTGATCCCTCATGATGTTTTATTTGATGTTCCCTCTCTTTGTGAATTCCTCTATTTGTGCCTTCATTCTTGTATATGTCATAAGCTTTTGCCTTGTCATTGATATTTGCTTTTCATTTTTCATTTTTGTCTTGTGTTTTCCTTTTGGGGATGACTCAAGCCATTGAGACACCCTATGTCTCTTCCATATTGACCCAAAATATTTTTCCTTATCTTTTATTTTCATTTTCATCTGTCTTGTGTTTTCCTTTTTGGGATGACGTAAGGCGTCAAGACACCCTATGTCTCTTCCATGTTGACCCAAAAGGATTTTCTTTGTTTTCGCTCTTTTTGTGTTGTTCTTCCAATTCTATGTGTATTTGGGGAATGATGACAGTTTTGAACTCTCTAATATCATTGCAGCAAAGACAAATACTAACCCTGAATCCATAGATCCCTTATGTGTTTTTGGGGGGAAACCCTCTTTTCTATTCTCTTTTTCATGTTTGTCTACTTTAAGGTAATTTCTCATATCATGGAGTTTAGTAATTTCTTTAAAGTGGGGGCATACATTGGTATTACTTTGGCATGATTTTATTTGCATGTTCCTTGATGTTGTTTTCTTACTTCATGCAATGTGCTATTCTCTTTGTCGTGACATTGAGAGTAATGTACTTCAAGAGTGTGATCTATCTTAGCATATTGCATTCCTCTTAGTGGTGATGCAACACACAACATTCCCTAAGTTATGAATATTTTATCCTTTGACTAGTATTCTTTTGGAGACATTAGGAACAATGTCTCCTAACATTGAGACCTCATATGAACTAAGAAAAATCCATTTGAACATCCCCCTTTCTTGTTGCGTTGCATTTTCTCTTTGTACCTTATTAAAGTTATGGAGGTATGGATTTGATATGGTTTCCTGGGGCTCACCTAGTGGATAACTAACTTCACTAGCCATTGTGAGCATGCATTTTTGTACCTTATTAAATTCATGGAGGTATGGATTCGATATGGTTTCCTAGGGCTCACCTAGTGAACAACTAGCTTCACTAGCCCTTGTGAGAAAGCATTTTTTTCCTTATCATAGTCGTGGGGGTATGGATTTGATATGGACCTCTTGGGGCTCACCTAGTCAATAACTAGCCTCACTAGCCCTTGTGAGCATGCAATTTTATTTGCATAGTGGAAAACGTGTTCCACTTGTAAATTTTTTTGGACAAACAACCTACACCCGGTTCATAGCGTGTTGGATGACCAATTGAAGCTTGATCCATTGCATTTTTCTTTATTTTTTGTTTTTGTTTTTCCTGTCTTTGATGGTGTATGTTTGTGATTCGGTTATGGCTTCATATATCATCCACAAGTGTGTTCCTTTGTGCCTATGTTGGTTTTCCATAGTATCTTGATCCCAAGGGCTTGGCCAGCCTCTTGGTCTTTGTCATCCTATCTTACTAGCATTTGTACATTTGAACCCCTCTTGATTGCATGGTTGGTTACTTTAGTGTGAGTTTGAAGCAAGTTCATCCTCTCACTAAAGTGGGAGCTAAATGTAATGTAGGAAAATGCACACCCTTGCATTTCCACACTTGTTTGGGCCCGCCTTGCTTTATTTATCCCTATCTATGTCTTAATTGGTTCTATTTTGCATCCACAAGCCTTATGAACTATATCTTTTTTTGGAAAATATCAACAAACATTAAGGAATAAATGATAATTTAATGATTCTAGCTGAGTGTCCTTAATTTCTAGGTTAGGACTAAGACGCCACCTAGGGCGTCTTTGTCCCCCCGAGGTCTTGGGACCCCCTTTTCAAAGGAACCTTAATTGGGCCCCTTTTTGGAGTCTATGCCCCAACTTTTCAGAATTTGGGACTAAGACACCATCTAGGGCGTCTTAGTCCCCCTTAAGCTTTTTTTGGGATTTAATTTCAAATTTTGGCGAGATTTGGCCTCCTTTAATTAATGATTTCATATGTCGGCTTGTTGTGTTATATTTTCAGGATATTAAGCATGGATAAGTATAAATACAAGGTTCAGTCACTCATTTTCATATCTAAGCAATCCTAAGCACTCAAGTATTCAATTTTATGAGATCAAGAGAAATTCTTCAAGAATTTGGAGCCATCATCAAGATTCAAGCATCATATCAAGGAGATTGTTGCATCATGTGTGTTTTTGAGCTAACATTTGTGATGTAGGGTTTTGATTCAAGCAAGAAATTCAAGTCCATATCTATCAAGCTTTAAGGCATTTCAAGATCTACATTCAAGCTATCCATCTCACACAAGTTTGCAGATTTCATAAGGGTTTGGTGAGTTGTAACATTGCATGTTGTTCATTCATCATTTCCCTCCATGTCATTCCATTTCAAGGTTTAATTACCAACAAGGGGTTTGACCAAGGCAAACCCCCATTTACTAACAATAAAAAAAAAAATCTCCTCTTGTGTGTTTGTGATTGCAAATTTAGGTTGAAGACTTGAATATCATTTGAAGTGCAAAGTTGCATTACAAAGTTTTCATCTTCATAAAAACTCACTTATAGGCCAAATTTGGAAGATTCAAAACCTGATATCTGAGAAGAAGGAAGTGTGAACCTTGGACCTTAGGACCACATTCAAAGATTTCATAAATTAAAAATGGGACTAAGTCACCACCTAGGGCGTCTTAGTCCTCCTCAGGTCATTTTTCAAAAATTCCTTTAGATCTAGTTTTGACATCCGAAGACTCTACATTTTCCTCGAAAAATAGTAGCAGGACTAAGTCAATAGTAAGGGAATCTTAGTCCTCCACAACACTATTTGACAACATTTTTTGCATTTACAAAATCCTCATTTCATTTATAGAACTTCTAGGTACACATAACCTAACTTGCTATTGCATAATTTCATTGTTTGCATCATTCATTTAGCTTGCATTATTAGGTTTCGTGAGTTGAATGCTTATTTATCTTTTCCAAGCTTTTGCTTAGTGGTGAACCCTCAAAACTTAAAATAACCCCTCCTAGGTCCTCCTTGTTGAGAATTGACTTGCCTTTAAGGCTGATAGTCAATCCAATCAAAGTTCTTAGGACAATATTGAATGACCTAGAGAGAATAGGTGAACACATTTCCCTTATTTTATCTTTGGTTCAACATAATTAACTATGCAATTACCAACATATCATAGTCATATTTCCATCCATCAAAATATGGTTTAAGTTGCATGAAGGGTATAAAAAGGTATATAAGTTTAGGAATGCATATGAAATAAGCAGCTTTAAATGTTTGAAAGATATGAACTAAACAAGAGAAAATAACTGGGCTCATTAAAAGCTATTATACCATTATAGTGATCTAACCAAAAATATTATAATTTTTTTTTTAATTTAATATAAAATGTGTTGGAATTTTAAATACCCACAACAATTGAAAAGATATGCATAAATCCACTAGAAAACTAACGTACATTGTTATGCTCAAACAACTAGTTTTAACTGAAATTTAAAATGAAACTCTAAAACTCACAAAAAACATATATAATATAATTTTATCATTTTTTCATCACTAAGAACTAATTAGGGTGATTTGAGAGCGTACGATGATAAAATCAATTTAACTATGCATATTTGAACACAACTACACCAAATTGATGAACAATGCTTGCAAATATGAAGCTAGAAAAATGCCAAATACTAGAGTTCCTCTATTATGATTAAATAAATAATAAAACATTGATACATGGTAGAAATTATAGAAATATCGATACATTTGATAAATTGAAAACTAATTTTATAAAATACTTATCTCTTGCTTCACAATATTGCCATGATCTTGATGACTCAAATCCTTTCAACATAAATACAATCTCTTGATGAAATTTTCCTAAGAAATAAAAGAGGTTTTGTCCTATGATATCCAAATCGAAGAGGTTTCTTCCTGAAATGAATAGATGAACACATGGTCAAAATATTTTGATTTTTTTGGCATAATAGATAAATTTACAAAAATAAAGACATTGCCATGTCCCTTTTTCAAAAACAAGATAAAAGGTTGCTCACCTAGGGAGATGTCAAAGTTAAAGACTCAAACTTTCCACTTGGCACCTACTAGGTATTTTTTAGAGATCGAGGATTGACATGCTACATGAATCATGTTGAAATATTATCAAGTATCAAGGTTTGGAGATACCGCTTGACCCATGCCAAGGACTTGTCAAAGGTCGAGGATCAAGGTTGTTTCTCGACACATGCTAAGGATCTATTAAGGGTTGAGGATCGGGGCATTTTGATGCATTCCAAGGACCTATCAAAGGTCAAGGATTGGGGTTGTTTCTTGATGCATTCTAGGGAGCTATCAAAGTTTAGGGATCGAGGTTGTTGCTTAATGTATGTCAAGGAGATATTGGAGGTTGAAGATAGAGGTTTTTATTCGACACAATCCAAAGAGCTATTGGAGGTCAAGGATAAGGGTTATGACCTAGAAAATGCCAAGTCAAAAGGAAGGAGAAGGTTTGAACCTCCAACAAGAAAGTCTGTAAAGCCTATAAGGTCGACTTGTGATGTAGTGTGTATAATTCAAATTTAGGCCTTGGTTCCATTCTAAGTCCAAGATCACTAGTTTGATATTTTGGATGGGTAGCATATAAAAATAGGAAAAAAATCAATTGTAATTATCCATGTTATGTTATTTTATCTTCTAGAAATTTTATATTGAAGTGATATTTTATGGATGAAAACCCATAGAAGACTATGATCATTGGACGGAAACCCATTGATTATTGGAATCAAATGATGAAAGCCATTTGTTTCTTGGGGGAATTCTCACTTAGGAAATGCATTGAAGATTTAATTTTACATTATAGTTAGGTTCTTTTGAGATTGCATCATTTGTTGCACATTTATTGCTATTTTGTTATAAATTTATTATTTATAAATCTAGGAAGGGACACTAAAGTGGTAATAGAGCACCTTTCCTACCAACTTGTGAGTGTGTGGTGATGCAGGTTCATGTAAAAAGTGACATGGAAATAAAGCACTTGCAAAAAGATAAGAGAAAAGAAACAACTATGGGTGATAGAGATGAGGAATCCCACTTCAAGGAGGTTATTATGATTGAAAACAAAGAGTTAGCTACAAAATTTAAATCTACCCTAAAGGAGTCTATAACAGAGATGGCAAGGAATTTAAAATATATGAATCAACAATGAGTTGTTGCAAAATATACTCCAAATGGATTGAAAATAAGTAATTTAGTGAATTCAATTAACCCAACCTCGAAGTCATTCAAAGCTAAATTTATAGAAAGAGGTGAGACAAAAATCCTAGAAGAAGAACAACCTATACACCCACAATAATAGGATGACATGAAAAAGTATCACACTTAATATAATTCCCTAGATCAAACTATATTTCATGACATGTATTTTATTGAGTATTATGAGATGAAGACAAGAAAAAAACATGGAAGGAGAAGGTATGAGGAGCATCCCTATAAGGACATTCAGTAATATTTAGGGAAGATCAATAGAATCACATATGATGGATTGGGTGATTGTTCAGTCAGAGTGTGGTTACAAAATTTAGATAAATATTTCTCTTTAAACCCATGTTTGAAGAACATGAAATTAAGTTTTCCAATTTATACCTAGAGGGTGTGGCTCATGAGTAGTGGTACTATGGCATGCTAACTCAAGGACATGGTAAAATCACTACCGTAGAGGAGTTCAACCAAAGATTGATGAAGAGGATTGAGATGAAGGATCCATATATTCACTTTAGGGAGTTCAAAATTTGAAGCAAGAGGGTATAATTGAGCACTATGTGATAAAATTTTAGAAGTTATCACTAATGGCTCTAGCTGTGATAGAAAGAAGACTCATAGTTATTTTTTGTAGAGGGTCTAACTAAGTCACTCATGAGTTTGTTAAGAGTATTTGATCAACATTTATTGCAAGAAGCAATCAAAAGAGACCTAATTTTGGATGATTCAAGGACCAAAAATAAATTATAAGCTAAGAATGCACAACCAATATCACATCAAAAGCCTCCTCATAAGAACCTCCCTTAACCTAAGTCATTACCTCCAAAACTAGGTAAAATAGACGAGATGAAGAATGATATTTGTTGGCATATAGTTGTCATTAATGTCAAAAGGGAAAATTTGGCAAAGGAGATCAACTGCATCATGACAAAGGATGAGCATGAGAGTAGTGGATCTGATGGTAGATTCGAACTGGGTTTCTTGAGAACTTTCGAGTTGGGTTTCTTGAGAACTATAGAGAAAGGTACTATGCAAGTTGAGGAAGTGAAGGATGCAACCAAAAATGTTTTATTTATTCTCTTAGATGTTAGGGTTTATTAGTTAAACCCTAAGGATACTTGTAGCCATAGTGTTCAAAACATATTTCTAATTTGGTGTTGACCTGGTATCAGTGGTTGTCAGTTGCATTAGTTGCAACTTATGTCTTTACAGTTGTAAGGGTGACTGACCCCTCTGCCTAGTGCCTTAATGTCATACATCTCCTTTTAGATCAATGTGACAGTGCATGGTCGGAAAGAGTGAATGGAGTCATGGGATTCCAAGTTTTCCTAACCTATGTCACGGTGTTCTTAAGTTTCAAAACCTCCCCACTTGGTGACTTAGCTAATGGAGTGATAAGGATGAAGGTGAACTCTTTGTTGTTGGTGATGTTGCAAGTTTTCAATAGTTCATAACCTTTGACAAAAAGGTTCTAGAGTTTAGGTTTTTGGAAGCTTAGCGATGGAGTGATAAGAAGGAAGGCAGCACTCTAAGTGGAACTCAACCATAATGATGAATATGACATGTGGCACGATGGGATTGAGTAAATGGTAATCCACATCCTTGTTGTGGATTACAATGTAGTGGCATGGTGATGAGGTGGACATCTGACGTTGTCAATGGCTTTTGTCGACATGACTAATGGTCATTGGTGAGACCTGCTCAGATGTCTCCTCAACAATTTGATTCATCATTGAGACATTGGTAGTTTAGTAGAACTTTGAAGCATGTCTCTTCGACATGATGATAGGAGAATGTGATGCTGGTTTATTGGATCTTAGTTGTGATCATGGTTTTTCCTTGATGACAAATCCACTTGATTTAGTCTCATGGTTTGACTGCTTCAGATTTGGTCTCTCAGGATCTTTATGCTCTTCATATTCAGTTGTCTTGACATGATATTTACTAGATGGCTCTTGATGATGTCAGTTGCTTTACATGGTCTTCTCATGACATGTAGTTTCATATTTTAGCTTGTTTTGATACATGATGGTTACAATTGGTTTATATGGTGATTCACATGGTTCATGGCATGCACTTTCAAGTTTTAGTTTTTTATAGGTTGGTACTAATATTTGACATGGTGTTCATTATGATAGGGCATTCATTTGTTTCAAGGCATGCATTTTGCTTTAGATATATATTTCATTTTTATCTTGAAAGGTCTCAGGATCTTTATGCTTCAGGTTGTTCATGTTCTTGGTGATTTAGGTTCAGGTATATTCAACAGGCATATTATTTTAGCTAATCATTTTTTAGGTTGATCTTGGTTTGGCACTCAGTACATAGTCATTTGATTCTATATCATCATGAAATCTTTTTATTTCCATGGTATCAATGGTTACGACACATTGACTGATATATATATGGCATATGAAATTTGGTTCATTGTTTATATATATATTGCTTTAACAAGCAATTACCCTGTCTAAGGCTTCAAGCATTATGGTTATTGACTCACTTTGCTCTAAAATTCTTGGTAATTGGCATTCTATGAATCTCGGTTCATTTCAAAGGAAAGCTTGAATGTCACATGATAGTGACAAAGTATTTGACATCCATCATTTGTTCTTGGTTCAATATTTAAGTCTTGATTTGGAATAATGATTATGCAGGTGTTATCACTATGACCTAAATTCATAAATGTATATTATCAAAGGTAATTTCTTTTAAAGGTATAGAGGATTCGGCATCTAAAAGGAATTAAACCCTATCAAGTTTCCTTATACTTTCATTAGTGGTGATAGTGAATTCGACTAAGTGAAAATTTACTTGGATATAATACTTGGCAGCCATCATTTTTCATAATCTATGTCGGTATTTTGAGAATCTTTTTCTTGGAATAAAGTTTATTGAGTGATAATATGAATCAACAATTTGTATGCAAAATTTGGAGGTAATAATGTGGTCGACATCCTTGGTAATTGATTTGACAACAAAATTATAAGCATATTATTAAGTTGATTATTATTATGCTTTGTATCTTCAGACTTCAATGAATCATTAACTTTTGAAAAGTCATTGAATGACTTGTGAAAAGATGGATCGATAAGGGCAAAGTATTTTGGTTTTTATCTTTGCTACGGTTTGGAACCCTAGCTGCCATGGAGAGAAGGTAACTGCTATTACTTTGATGATTCTGCTTGTTGCAACTCTAAATAAAGTAGGTGAAGCTCACTGTATGAGCTATGTCATGTATGGTTACTTGGTCTGTTGTTTTTCATTGGTTGAGGGCTCAAGTTTGGAAGGAGATTCGCTAGTTTTTCTTCTGATGGGTTGGTAAATGCTTTGATATAGGTCATCATGCTCTATTTTTCCAGTTTCATTCATCATATAAGGTATTCTTTCCTCTACTTGATGAAATTTTTATAGGAGTAGTTACTTCTCTTTGATCGAATATAGAAGAGTGTAAATGGGTTGTTAGAATCTTATGTTAGGACATCATTCTTCGCATTCAATTTAATTTTCCTTCTCCATTTTTAGTATTTTGAAAAGGTTGTTTGCTTTATTCAGGCCACATAAACATGATGATATGTAATCGGTTACATTCTTGATAGGTTTTGGGAGTGATAGTTTCTTTTTGTCTTTATTAGTATGGATAAAATGTGTTGTGAAGAAAATAATGTTTTGGGGAAATATGGTTTCCACCTTTCACTACTTTTGAATTTTTTTTGAAACATATCCTTAAGTGCATTTTGATCTATCAAATCACTTCGAAATAGACAAATGAAATCATTGGTGCATTCATTAAGTTTTTTTGTAATCTTAAAAATAACTGATATGGCATTCTATTAGTTTTGAAGAGAGTGTGTGCATTTTGTAAAAGAAAGAAAATTACAGTGATTGATCATTGTTTTTGAGATTGATGGTTCTTGAAAAACTCAAGTGAAAATTTATGTAATTAAAAATCTGCAAATATAATGCAGGGGATAGTCTTGACATTTTAATATGTCTAGTATTTTGAAGGTTCAATTGAGAACCTTTAGGATATTAGGGGTATTAGATTGAGAGGATTTTGTGAGTTGATTAAGATAACAGAGAAATCCTCTGATATATGATTGTACTAAAACTAAATGAGGGGTTGGTGCTCCTTGAAATGGGTGTTTCTAAATAGGGAGTTGATGCTCCTTAAGTTGGTGCTCTAAAATTAGCCTGTAAGGCATTGTAAACTGAGATTTGAAAAGATAAGCCAGTATGGTAGCATTTTAGGAGTGGTTTTTCTACCCTAGGAGGGTTTTCCACTTGGAAAATAATTTGTCTCATGGTCTCATTTGTGGTCTCTTTACTTCACTGTGATAATGTTGTGATGTTTATTATTTTACTGTGATACTTCTCTTTTCAGTTGCTTAATGGTTGCATTCAACTCATTAATGTGTGTCATTGAAATATTGAGAGCATAATTTGTCTATGTTTTATTTTCTAGAAAATATAAAAAAAATTTAAGACATTGATTCACCCCCCCTCTTAGTGTCATTTTCACTCCAACACGATTGTGGGACACGACAAGGTAAGGATGACATGCATTGATGAAACAACAATGAAACAAATGAATCTATGACACATGGAAGGAAATAATAATGGATGGTGACATATGGTAAAATGATGGTGCGGGGAACACTTTTCCATAAAAATGATAAGCAAGATAAGATTTATTCATGTGACAATACCATATCAGTAGGAGTTTGGAAGATGTCTCTTCGACAAAGTGATAAGGGGAAAATCTAAGTGAGAATCGATGAGAAGGTGACGATGTTGGATGGTGATGAATGCTGACAAATGGTGAACAAAAATTTATCAATAGGTAATTCACATCCTTGTTGTGAATTGTATGGCATGTGGGCCCATGTATTGGTGGTAGTTTATATCGAAGATAAAGATGGACATCGATAGAACTGTAGTGAATGTCTCTTTGACAAAGTGACATGTGATATGCCTTGAGATAGAAACACCGAGATTAACGATGATGATTTAAACATCTCATTATCCAACAGTCGGGGTTAAAAGGTTTGATGATGAATAAGATCTTGGCACGAGAGAGAAGATCAACGACCATAATTCAAAAGTAGAGATCTACAACGAATCAACAATGTGAACAAGGATATCAATAACCAACATAGGAAAAAAATTATATCATTTAGCTGCTCCAATGAACAATTAATAGAGGAGATCTAATCTATTGGTTGGCAGCACAGAGAGCCATGTTGTTCAAGATCAAATTAGATCGAATTTTAGGAGAATGTATTGATGCATATCAGATTCTAAGGTTTGACAAAGAGCTAATTTGGGAAAATTCTTTGAAATAGGATTTAATGTTGCATGGATCGATGCAAGGGATGGAGATATTTGAAAATCCTATCAGATGTCTTATTGATGAGCCAAATAGTGGTGTGTGGCTCGATATAGAGAAAACTTGCTGAAGAAGGTAGCAAGTGAAAAACCCTAAGAAAGATTTCATTATGTAAGAGCTAAAATAAAAGAAAATTAAGAAGGGTTGGGAGTAAGAAGAAAATGTGTGAAGACAAGGTGTCTGCAAGTTGAACTAGATAACTGCAACAAAAAGTTAAAAATCTGAAAATACATGAAGCTGGTTACAGTGGAGTAAGAGAGAATAGCGAGAGAGAGCTTATGTACTAAATTGATATACTTTAGGTTGTGCAGATCCATTTTATACATAATTCATTGCAAAACTTTGTAAGAGGTTGTATTGTCCATTTACACTGAGTTATAGCTCAAATCAGGGTGTTGTAGCACCCCCAAATTTGTTGATTCTAAAATAGGGAGTTGAATCTTCCTTGGGATAGTAGCCCTTAGAACTTGTAACTGAACTTTGATGCTTGTGAGGCTGGATTAGGACAATAGATCCTAGCAACATTTCTCACAGTGGTTTTTCCATCTTGAGTTTTCCATGTGCACATGTTTTATGTGTTGATCTCTCGTGTGCTTGTGGTTATCATATCTATTAGTATTTTGATCTGCACATTTGAGTTTAAGGTTGAATTTGTACAAGTTTTTAAGAACTAAAAGTTTCAAGAACTACTGATTCACCCCCCTCTCAGTAGATCATTGTGTTCTACAATATCAAGAGGAAGAAGTTATGTTTCTCTTGTAGAGAGTTGTGGACTCCTCAACATAGATGTTTGGGTAAAGGACACATACATTACATTGAGCGGTGTCAAATAAAAACTCAAAGTAAGAGGATACACCCGAGGCATTTGAAGATTTTTTTATCATAGTTTTGAAGGGGTAGAACATGAACTCATAAGATAAATTACACTTTTCATTCTCTAAGGAGGCCCAAAATATCTTCCCTTTAAGGTTTGTGGAGTACTAGAAGAGTAGAGGATGACTATTCTCATCGATGATAGGGCCACACATAAATTTATTGATGAAGGTTTGGTGATGAAGAGAGGCTTGAAGATAAAATAATTTGAAGGTCTCATTGTCATAGTAGCTGATGGATTCAACATTCCATTCAACATAATAATCAAGTAGCTCAATATATCTCTTGTAAAGCATACGGTATGTGAAAAATTTCATGTGGTTGGGTTGGGAGCTATTGACATGGTTTTGGGTGTACAATTGTTTCATTCTCTAGGGGAGTATTTGTAGAACTACCAAACAATGAAACTTAAGTTCACAACAAGTGGAAAGAAGATTTTCCTTAGAGGGATCTCAAATAGATCTCCATAGGTGGTGATAGGGAATAGGATAGAGAGAATATTTTATAGAGTCCAAGTAGCATGGGAATAAAATTGTTCAATTCTTCCCACAAAGCCTCCATCAAGCAAGAAAGTTACTCATAATATTGATTTCTAGAAAATTTTGGATAGTCATTATTTAGTTTTTAGTGACATGCCTCCATGACTACCATTGGATAGAGGGTTTCAACATGCTATAGAGTTAGAAGAAGGGGCTAAACATATTATCACTAAACCGTATCATCATCCAAGAGAGTACAAAGAAGACATAGAGAAGGTTGTCAAAGAACAAGTCTTGATATGTGATTCATATGACCAAGTCCCAATCTATTTGAATCCTTAGTAGTTCTTGTGAATAAGAAGGAGGGAAATATGAAAATATGCATTGACTATAGGGCCTTGAAAAAGAAGACCATCAAGAATATATATCCTATTCCAAGGATAGATGAGCACATAGATGAATTCCATGGAGTTGTGTACTTCTCCAAGATTGATTTGAGATTAGGATACCATCAAATATGCATGAAGAGCAAAGATATTGAGAAGACAGCCTTCCAGTGTCATTATAGGGATTTTGAGTTTTTGGTCATGCCTATCAAACTTACTAATGCTCCAACCACTTTCCAATCATGTATGAACTATATATTTAATAATCAACTTAGAAAACTTGTACTTGTGTTCTTTGATGATATCTTGATGTAGACACTAAAAATTGACCACTTTTGTCTAGTCAATTTACTCCTAATTTGACCAATTTTGTATTCTCTATATTAATTAAATAATATCTTTGTGGCTTCCAAGTGGGAAGGGCCAGATTTGGTGTCATCATAAGGCTGAAAATATAGCCTTGGTTGGTGTGGGTGCGTTGGAGAATTGGGTGACAATGGGTAATTAATATAGGAGGGTGGTGGAGCTTCTTCATTGACCATTCGTTCGACCACTTAATTGTGACAGCCTGTTTTAGAACAAGATGTGGGAATTAGCGTTGATGGGATGTGGGTGCTTGTTTGAGGATAAATGGCCATATGGATGTGTTTGCTTGGCATTCTCTCTGATGGAATTGATGCAGTACCCCATTAGCTTGCCATTTGGAATGAATTTGTGGGAATTTTATGGGAGGGTTCGATATGGGCATTTGAAGTCAGTATTTAAAGTGTGGGATGAGTTGGTTTTAGGTACGACAAAATTTTTGTTGGGAGAGGAGTTTATGTGCTTGTCTGAACGGTGGTAGATGAACGTCAACATTGTGGCACAGTTCCTTGCTACGCTTCTAGACGTGGAAGTTTCTCGGGCCATGGCGATGCCAATTGTGAAGGAATTGGTTTGGGAAAACCTTTTGGAATGGGCCTTGGACGTCATAATAGTTGTAGTACCGAGTGTGGGGGTTCCGCGTCCACGAGATTTACAACGTGCTTTGGTTCCTAGGGAGAGGGTGGAATTATATCCATTTATTATAAATATCATTGGCGAGGAGCTTCAACATCACCGTGAGTGGGCGAGGTACAAACTGATCTTTCTTAAACATTATATATATTTGGAGCGGACGAGCGAGGTGGACTGGCGTCATCTCTTCTGTGATTTTTTGATTGTGGAGGGTGCGTTATGGGTGGATTGAATTTTTGGTTTTTTTGCCTCTTAGCTAAATGTTCATTTTTTGTAATAGGTTGTCTAGTATGTGGGGTGGTGTAGTGTCAAGGTATGTAATGGGTGTAGGGTTGGATAGTCTGATTCAGTGCTTTGCTGGGTTTTGTTAGCTACTAGGTGGTTTGGGGCTTTCACTTGGAGCACCGTTATACTTCTGAAATTTCTAGTGAGCACACATCCTATCAACAATTGTAGGAAAATATACACAATAGGAGGCTCAACATCTAAATTTATATTGGTTTGAGCTTTCTATGCCTTATCTAAGTGTTGTTTTGATTTTGTGTTTATTTGGTTTTTATTAGTTAAATCATTAATTTTGGAGCATATTTTCACTGCACACACTTGATATGTAGTATAACTTGGGAGGAGCAGTTAGAAAATCTAGATGAAGTCTTGGGTATTTTGGAGTAGTAGTATTTCTTTGCTAAGTTGTCCAAATGTGATTTTGGTTTGGAATAAATTTTGTATCTAGGACATGTCATAAGTACCAAGTGTGTTTAGGTGGATCAATAAAATATCAAAGTGATTCTAGATTATCCACCTCCCAAATATCTAACACAATTGAAAGGATTTTTGGGATTATGTTGCTACTAAAGGAAGTTTGTGAAAGGATTTTCTGAGTTGGTTATTGCTTTAACTAATATAAGAAAGAAGGGATATTTTGAATGGTTTGACAATTCTCAAAAACTTTTGAAAAGTTGAAGGAGGTAACGATATTTTCCATGTACTTTCTATTATTGGTTTTCCATTCCTCTTTTGTTGAATGTGATGCATTTTGAGAAGGTATTGAAGTTATCTTAACCCAAAAATGACATCTTCTTGCATTTGAAAGAAGAAAATTAATCAATTTAGAGAAGGGATATTACATTTATGATAAGAATATGTTGGTAATTATGCATGCATTAGAGAAGTTTAGACAATACTTAGTTTGTGGAAAAAAATTTGTGAAGACTAATCATAATAGTTTTAAGTTCTTCTTGGGTGTAAAGTCATAAATTACATCCTATGAAATTTCGCATTTCATAAGCCTCCCCTTTAGATAAATTAAATTGGATAATGAAATATCCCCTTAGTTTTATCCTCAACCCTTTCATTCTTGACCGTTAAGATAATTTTTTGTCATGGACGAATACATGTTGCACAAACATTTGTGCATCATGCGAACATCCCCAAAAGATTCACAATTGCAGTAGCCATTTGGGTGTTACACTTCTTGTCTACCCATAAGTGTAACACCTTTGCAACTTGTAGCCACACCATAACAACCCTTTGAATGCCTATACCCTCTTCAAACCTCTCATTTTTTTCATCCATTCAATGTATATCATTATTTCCTGATTTCCATTTCAATATTTAACATTCCTTCACTCTTCTCAAGAATTTTCACTCTCTCTTGCACTTTATACACCACCTTCTACCATCTTTGCATTTTGGATCTCCACATCAAAGCTTTGGCACTATTGGAATATCATGTATAACCTCATAGATCACATCTTCCTTTCAACATTATCATTCACCAAATGAGGGTAATCATAATCTCTTTATTATATTATCATTTTATTTGGATGATAACATATTATTCTATCACTTCTATTCTATCTTCTTGTCCTATCTATTTTATTTATATCTCTATCTATTTGGTTATTTGTGGAGGTGGGAACACCTACACAGGGGTTTGACTAACGCAAGCCCCTAAATAGCCCCCAAAAATTTCTCATTTCTATGTATGTAGGTATTGAAGTTGTAACTTTTTAGAGGCTTCATTCTTGGAACTCTTGTGAGTATTTCCTTTCTTCTCTTTCATTTTATCATTTCCTTTTCATTTAATTTAGTTTATGTTTGTCCCTATTATCTCTATTACTTTAGTGCACTTTCGAGTATTGATTCATTGAAGTTGTTAGTAGGTTCTTGGTATTTTTTTGTGATAAACTCAAATTTTGTCCATACAAGACTACTGTTCATCACAGGGACATTTACACACTGCACTATTGTCCTTAGCCAAGAGCTTGTCAGTTTGTCCAAAAGACCTCTACAACTTGATCTTTCAGTTTCTAAAACTCTCCAATTTTTTAAATTTTATATAAAACATAAATAAACCTCTTCTTTATCTCATCCCATCATCTAAGCTTTGATCCTTGAGGTAGTTGAGGACTATTCACCCCTTTATACCTCATCATCTTGAGGGTATCAAATCTCCTCCTATACATTTTGGTGAACTTGATGTGAGCTCATCTTTTCTCAAGTCTTTGTTGAAGGTTTTATTTTCTCTTATTTTAAAGTTCATCGAATTAAGTGTTGTGATACTCCTATAGTTTCATGACCTAGTCTACAACTTTTGGGCATGCAGTAAGAAGAAGCCTCTAATGCTTAAACATGAGTTCAAGAAGATAATTTAATCCAACCTGTCAAGACCCTGAATTTGATCAGTTTATTAGATGCATAGGACAAATAAGAGGGAGGTGAATCTATTTTACATCAAAAAATTCAATCCCTTATTAACTTTAAAACCCTTATCAAACTTTAAACACTCATTAAGCATTAGAAAAATGTAATATATGTGAAACAACAATGCAAACATACTCATACAAAAGAGAAAACTAGATTTACATGGAAAACCCTAAGTAGGGAAAAACCATAGTGAGGATTAGCTCATATATATACGAATAACAACAACAAATACATTAGGTTCAATACTAAGGGCTCACTTCCCTTAAGAGAAGAAAGGATCACTATTGGGTGGCTCACTATTAAGAAGAAAGAAGAATAGAAGGAATTGTTATAGAGAGATTCACTATCTTAGAGAAATAAGAAAATCCACCACTGCAAATTTGCACCATTCACAACCTTTGGCTCATTTCCTCCAATAACTTCAAGCACACTAAAAATGTAGACACCTTCTACTCACTGCATCCAGATTCATAAGCATTTAAGCTCACACTCAGATCACCACACTTGATCACATTTGCATATTTTGCACTTTCCACACCACTTTTAATGTCATAAAATTGCACCCCTTGAAATTTCACATACATTCTTGTATCCATTTTAGTGTCCAATCTCTTAGAACTTGTGTAGGCTCATTTTAGCCCTTGCATAAGCCTTTTTTCCCTCTCAAGATGCTCGAGACCCTTTTTTAGCACCTACCCTCATGCGTCAGCTTTGCATCAAACCTTGTGCTTTTCCCATTCATGTCATTTTGTAGCGTGATGGGTCTGGATACTAGCACACCACATAGACATCTACATGCAATTCTAGCATCCTACAACATTGCAACATTCAAATGACCATTTTCAAGCATTTTTTCCACTTGTCATCTACTTTTTTCGGTGGTAACAACATGGGATGCCTTGTAACCGCTTGGGAAGCTTCTTTTTGCTTCTCTTCTCTCCTTAAATGCTATATTTTCAATTAATTTTGGTCTTCTAGCTTCCTTCTAGCCTTGTATCTTGCATTTCTCTCTTGTTATCTTGCTTGCATAACTCCATACAGCTTGTTACAACAACACTCTCAAGCCATTACAACACCCTCTACAACACTCTTGGTTCTTGAAACTCTCTTTGTTTCCCTCATTGGATTTCCAAGCCTTTCATATGATATCTACCTTGTGCCTTGAACCTTTGATCATCTTGGGATTTGTCACATATCCTATTTACTACATCTCTACTTCATGATACAGGTTCTCCTCCTCGAGCGGGGATTGCTTTTATCACCTACATTTTGTGATATGGGTTCTCCTCCTCGAGCGGGGTTTTCTTTTATCACTCATCTCATACTTTATTTCTCTCTATATAACTAGCTATCTATGGAGGTAGGAACACCAAAATGGGGGTTTGACTGAGGCAAACCCCTATATAGCCCCAACATTTTCTCCAAATCTTATGCATGCAGGTTTTGAAGACATTCACATGCTAGAGGCTTCATTACTTACGTTTCTATGAGAAGTTTTCTCTCTTATTCTCTTACATTATCATTTCTATTTAAATTTATTTCAGTTCTATTACATTATGTTACTTTATCACATTTTGTATGTTCTTAACAATTAAATTGTTGGTAGTCATTTAGCTATTTTTTGTGATAAACTCACTTTCTATTTTTTGTTCTTGAATGCATTACAGGGCTCTTTAAAACATTGATAGCACTTGTATCATCCCACAAGATAAAACTAGGTTCATCATATTATAATATGATATCCTTCAATATTTACTTCATCCATAACACCTATGTACAGCATAATGTTGCTGCAATATATTTTTCCTCTACAGTAGATAATCAATTCTTACTCGACCAAGAAACCAATCTACTTTCAAGAAATAAAGCACCTCCACTTGTACTTCTTTTGTCATATGCACAATCTGCCCAATTTGCATTTATATATGCACTCAAGGAGAAACCAATATCCCTATGATGCCAGAAACCAAAATATAAGGTGTCCTTCAAGTATCTAAATATCCTTTTACTTTTTGCAACATGTGACTCTCTGGGATCTTCTTGAAATCTTGCAATAAGACAAACTACATGCATGATATCCAATCTAGTAGCAGTTAGATATAGTAGTCCACCAATCATTGATATGTACTTTCTCTAATCAATATTAGGAGATTCATCATTTTTTTCTCAACTTACAACCAATAACCATATTAGACATTGGTTTAGAATCCTCCATTCCAAACTTCTTCAACATTTCCTTGACATACTTTGACTGAAAATGAAAACACCTTTTTCTAATTGTCTGATTTATAATCCAAGAAATTCATTTCCCACACATTGACATCTCAAAATCTTTATGCATCTCCTTTGAAAACCTCTTGCACATACCTTAATTTCCTCCAAAGATAATGTCATCCACATACACTACCACAATCAAGATTTTTTCTCCTTCAACCTTGAAGTAAAGATTGTTATCCGCAATACCTTTTTTGAATCCTTGCTGCAATAAGTACTTATCCAACCTTGCATACCAAGCTCTAGGAGCATGTTTGATTCCATACGATTCCTTCTTGAACTTTCAAACCATATCAACATCTTTCGATAACTGAAATCCTTTTGATTGTTCAATGTACACTTCTTCTTCTAACTCACTATTCAAGAATGCAAACTTGACATCCATTTGATATACCCTAAATTCTTTATGTGTTGCAAATTCCAAAAACTTTATAATGGTTTCCATCCTTGCCACTTGATCAAGAGTCTCTTCAAAATCTATTCCTTCCACTTGTGAGTAGCCCTTACACACAAGTCTAGCCTTATTTCTGACAAATTTTCCATCCTCATTCAACATGTTTTTAAAAACCCACTTAGTTCCTATCACATTTTTATTTGCAAGTCTTGGGACTAGTTCCCAAGTTTGATTCTTCTCAATTTGTTCCAACTCTTCTTTCATAGCCTTGATCCAATTCTCATCTTTTCATGCCTCAATTACTATTTTAGGTTCCACCTTTGAAAGTAAACAAAAGTTTACTCATTCCTTTGTCAAAGTAGCTCTTCTTCTTGTCAACACACCTTTGATTTTATCACCAATGATACAATCTTTAAAATGATTCTTTTGTACATACTTAGGAGTCTTAGGGATATTTTTCGGAGGCTTCTTCCTCTTTAACTGCCATCTCTTTTTCCTTTTCTTCTTCACTACAAGGGGTTCATTAGATCCATATCCTTCTATGAACACAAAACTCTGATGTGGTTCTTCATCCACTTTGACACTTACACTTTCAAAAATCTTCTCCAACCTTTAATTATAGCATCAATAATCATTGCTTCTTGTAGAGTATCCAAGGAAGATTCCTTCATCAGATCTTGCATCAAAATTTATTGTTTTCTTCATCTCTTTTGATATAGAATTCACTTCCAAACACCTTGAAATATTTCATAGTAGGGGGTTTTCCATACCATAACTCATACGGAGTCTTTGAACTATTCACTCTTGCTTGGAATCTATTAAGAATGTGGACTATATAATGATTATTCTCTCCAATATAAATTTGGTAGATTTGATTCCTTCATCATTGTTCTAGCTACCTCTTGAACTGTCCTATTATTTCTCTCCATACTCCATTCTATTGAGTAGTCCTAGGAGCTAAAAAAATGTCTCTTTATTCCATGATCTTCACAAAAAAATTTAAACTCATTGGAGGTGAACTCACCACCTCTATAAAACCTCCAACACTTGATTTTTAGATCTATTTCATTCTCAACCATAGACTTAAATTCTTTAAACTTATCTAGGGATTCTGATTTTTCTTTGAGAAATGTCACCCAAGTCATTCTAGAATAGTCATCAATCAACAACATAAAATACCTGTCACCTTGAGAGCTTTTTATTTTGACAGATCCGCATAGGTCTATATGCACCAACTCCAAAGGTCCTATGGTGGAATTTTCTTTATTCTCGAACCTCTTCTTTGTTTGATTTCTAAACTGGCATTCCTTGCAAATTGCATTGATAGGCTTTGTGATCTTAGGCATATCTCTCACAATATCAATAGAACTAATCTTTGCTAGGATATCAAAATTAATGTGACCTATTCTTCTATTCCATAGCCAACTTCCATTGATTTGAGACATAAATCTCTTAGCACCATTACCCTTGAGCTGATAACATTACCTTCTATCATTGTCCTTGCAACAACTAAAGTTCCAAATCTTCCTTTCCTGATTTCACAGCCATCATCCTAAAACACTAGATTGTATCCTCTACTACACATCTGTCCTACACTAATAAGATTATGTTGGAAACCGTTGACATAAAGAATATCATCTATTTTATGCTTTCCATCAAGACTAATTGTAACTTTTATGCATATCTTAGTAGATGTATCATCACTAAACTTAATAAGACCACCATCATACTTTTGAAGTTTAATAAACTTACTCTTATCACCTTTCATATTATTTGAGCATCTATTGTCAATTATCTATTAATTCTTCTCCTCTCTTGCATGAAAATTAGTCACAATATTTCCTTCAATGTTATGACCTATTTTTGGAGAACTTTCTTTCATACATCTTTCAAAATTAGTAGAATTAGTTCTAACATTTAGAGCCAAGAACAAGCATTCATTATTGTCATCGTTAGGATAGTCTGATACCTCATCATTAGACACACTGTTGTCTTTTTCAACATAATAACTCTTCTTGATAAACTTTCCTTTACAATCCTTATGTTTTTTATTTGCAACTATGATTGGACATTTAGAGGCATAATGACCTATCTTTCCACAATTGAAACATTTAAAGGGTAACTTACCTCTGTATTTGTCAGAACCCTTTTTCAATATGCTTACAAAATTTTCTTCCACCACATCAAGATCATTTGGATCTGATTCGTCATCCTTCTTTTCCTCGAAGACTTCAAAAATCAGTTTCTTTCTTTATAACATCTTGACCAAACTCTCTTAATTCAAAGAAATTAGAGCACCAAACATATGATCTCTAGAATATTCATCTAAATTCTAAGCTTCCTTAATAGAAAAAACTTTAGAACTATAAGTTTAAGGAAGAGTTCTTAGCACCTTTTCCACAAGTTCACTTTCTTCTAGCTTACCACCAAGACCATTGATGGCATTAACAACTTTATCCACTCTGAGCATGTAGGTTATAATATCTTCATATTCAAACATCCTCAGTGTTTCAAATTTGGCTTTGTAATTCTACATCTTCACTTGCTTGACTATATCATCGCCTTCATAAATACTCTCCAACTTTGTCCAAATCTCTTTTGCAATTTCCAAACTTATCACCTTTCTAAGTTTAGAATAAAAAAGACCACTTAGGATAGCATTCGTTGTTTTTCCATTGTTCTCATATTCCTTAATCTCATCATCACTTGTTGGACCATTAATAGGCATAGTATATCCTTTTTCAACTAACTACCAGACACCAAATCCAAGAGAAACAAGAAAGGACTCCATCATGGCTTTCTAGTAAATATAATTCATTCCATAAAACATAAGATCTTTGAAACCCTTCCAGTATGCCATTTGGATCTACCTCAAGCAATTAAGATTTCTTTAAGGAACCACAACTTTGATACCAATTATTATATGCACAAGACAACTGAGAGAGGGGGTGAAACAGTTGGACATTAAAACATTCAATCCCTCATTAACTTTCAAACCCTTATCAAACTTTAAACCCTCATTAAGCATTAGCATAAGTAAAGATGTGAAAAACTAATGCAAACACAATCATACACAAGAGAACACCAGATTTATGTGGAAAAACCTAAGTATGGAAAAACCACAATGAGAATTAGCTCACATATATATGAATAACAATAGTAAATAAATTAGGCTCGCTGCCCAAAAAGAAGAAAGGCTCACCGTTGAGTGGATCACTACCAAGAAGAAAGAAGAATATAAGGAACTATGATAGAGAGACTCACTATCTCATAGCAACAATAAAATCCACCACTACAACTTTGCACCATTTGCAACCTTTAGCTCACTTCCTCCAACAAATTCAAGCACACTAAAAATGTAGACACATTCTGCTCACTACATCCAGATCCATTGGCATTTAAGCTCACACTAAAATCACCACATTTGATCACATTCACATATTTTACACTTTCCATACTTACCACTAATAAATCACCTTGCATTTATACCATCTGCAACCTAAACAATCTTAATTATGTTAGCCTTAATGAAATGTATGCACCTCAAACATGCAACACCAAATAGGTCGGCACCAAAAACTTCCATGATGGAAAGAATTCAAGGCAGACCTTGCCAAGGGTTAACCATGACCCAAATCTATATCAACATGCTACTCCTAACAAAGATAACTTAAAGGATGATAAATTCTAAACAAAGATATCTTTGACTTTAGCAAAGATAACAAAATTGTTTAAAGTATGAACAAAGATAACTTTGAATTTAAAAAAGATAACCACCTCCATAATTAGTGCTAGCACCTAGGTTAGCCAAAACTACACTAGAAGTAACAAGAAACCACATACATGTCTCTCCAAGTCTAAAAACAACATGCAAACCACAAATCAACACTTCACAACATCCACACAACATCTTAGAATATTCCAACATCATTAGAATATTTTACAAAACTATCACAACCACTTGAAATAAAGATTACTTTCATCCTGCATGTTAGGATGCACTACCATTGAAATCCAACATAAGAACTGAACTTGCAGAGTAAATCAACACCAAAAACTTTGAGGGAAGATAAATGCAAATAATATAAGTATTTTCCCTAATTTTCAAGACATGAAACAACAATGCAGAGAAATGTGGAGCAATCTCATTTCTCCTAGACAACCTCTTATATAGACAAACACTTTGTCAAACACATCTACCACTATTGTATGATCCATAATCTGAAACTATGGATATAGAACCTTTGAATACCTCTGATCATCACATCCAAACACACAAGAATATCTTCAACCATGAATAAATTTGGATCACAACATTGAATACACCTTTGCCAAACTATACTCTTTTATTTAAATTTTCTCAAAAGCACTTAGGAACCAAATGAACTAGTTGCATCAACAACACCAACACAACACTATAACACCTTGTCATCATAACTACAAAATTTGCAATACCAAAAATTTCCATACTAGGGGTTGACATCAATGTTACATCAATCCACAACACAGACAACACCACCAACAACTCCAACACTAGAAATCTCCAACAATCTCCATATTGTTGACATTAATGAGTACACCAAAAACATACTTGAAACACAATTCACCACTCATTTGTCACCTAAATACACACCTCCTTGTGTTTATGTTCATCCATATATAAAGGTTCAAACAAGTTCTCAACTAAGTACTCCTTTTGGCTCTTCTTCTCCTATAAACCATGAATATGCTCTCAAGATTCCCTTTGAGCAGGTTCAGTCTTTAGAGGAAATACTTAAAGAATTTGAGGAATTTATAAACAAAGATAACTTATATATTCAAGTTGCTCTTTTGTCTATGGTTTGAGGAATCTACTCATCCCAGAATATAAGGGTCTTGAGTTGATCTATGGAATAACTAATTTAGTAGAGACTCATGTAACTTCATACACATCAATCTTGAACCACCCTCAGGATACCCAATCAGATATCATTAGTACACAGTTGAAACTTCCAGTTCCAGAGGTGTTTGTTCACATGGTGGATATAAATCCCTTTATACATTTTCTCACTATTGCTAGTAACACAAACACTACGCCCCTTGTCAATCACCGAGTCAATGTGAATCGTATTCCTTTGGAGTATTAAATTATTGAATCAATATCTTGAACCTCTATTGATGCAACTAATCCACCCCCATCTTCGCTATCCAATCCCATCTTAAACACCCTATTACAAAATATAGGTCGAATTCAGTCACAATTAGCCAACCTAACTAGTACTGCTTCTCATTCCACCTTGCAACCCTATTACAGTCACAATCCCTTGGACCTAAACATTATAAATTTCCACATTCACCAAGGGGTGTAAATTCTAAAATTTAATAAGTATAATGACAAGGGTGACCCGTAAAATCATGTCTCATCATTCACTACCATGTGTAATGATTTTTTTTTATTAGGATGCATTATTAGCTAAACTATTCCCACGTTCTCTTAAGGACACTACATTGGAATGATTTTTCTCCCTTCCTGAAAATTCTATCTTCACCTTCGAGCAATTTCTTAATCAACTCTTACAGTAGTTCCAAGCTAACATTAGGCTGAAGGTCACCTTTACTGATCTTTTACACTATAAGTAGGGGACTCATGAGAAGGCAAAAAATTTTATTGCTCGCTACCAATCTTTATTTTTCCAGATCTGTTATGCCTTGCCTGATTCAGATGTCCAATGTGTGTTCATGGGGAATCTACATTGGGTATTGAGATAAAAGTTCTTCTGATGAAATATCCCTCTTTTTCCCATTTGTGTACTATTCTTAGAGACTACTAGAAGATGGTGACATAGTACAAGGGTTCCTCCTTGTCCTCCCATCCTAATAATTAGATGACCATGTCTATTTTCAGAGAGTTCAAAAATAACAAGGTTGTAGCGAATGTGGTTTCCCTTCCTATTGAAAATAACACTGCAGGGCATAACAAAATTTTCATGAAATTATCTGAATCTTACTCCAGTGTTCCTCAAAAAATATTAAAATATGTCTTAGTCACTCTCCCAAAAATTATACTACTACATCATGAAAAATTGTATCCTAGTTGGTATGATGCATAATTTTTTTGTCAATATCACCGAGTCCCAAGCCATGACATTGAACATTGTGTGTGTCTTCGACATGCAGTCCAAGAACACATAAATAGCAGTATCATTTGACTTGATGATAGAAATAAAAAAAAAAAAAAATTGTAGCCGAGGCTAATATCCAAATAAAAATTTATACATATCCCTTTCCTTCTCATTCTGTTAATATAATCACATCTTCTTCTACTTCTTCTGAACCTAGTCATTGTGAGTATGTGAACACAATCTCGTTCACTATTCCTTATAAGAATCATGTGGATAAGATTCCTTATATAATTTTTATTCCACATGACCTCCCCCTTAACAAGGAGCCTTCTCCTCTCTACATCCCTACTCAATTCAATGATAACATCACGATCGGTGTTATGGTTGACCCTGCCAACTAGGTCAATGTTATCACAAAAGAGATACTTTTATTAACAACTTGTACAACGATAAATATTAGGAATCAAATCCCATGATATGTACTCATGATGGCTTCTTTATGCCTCCCATTTTTTCTATTTCCTTTTTGGTCTTGGTTGGACTTGAGTCCTTGGATATTCCTTTTGTTGTGATTCTTGAATTCAACCTATTTAGGGTAAGACTAGGCATTCCATGGATAGTCTCCATGAATGCAGTTGAATCAATAGTCCATAAATGTTTGAAATTACCTCATGATGACATAGTGCATACTCTTCGTGAAACTGGATACAAACCCCTTATATCACATGGGGGCTTTTCATTAGACCATTTTTGGCCTGCCCTTGTTGGACCTTTCCTGCCCCATGGAGATTTGTTCTATAGGGCATTTTTCAGGTACACGAAAAGAGTTGCAACCCTTAACACTATTTTTCCCCCTTCATCTCATGCAATTTCCATGAAAGCATCTATGCATGCAGAACAACACACTCTATCCTCTGCACCTTCCTCCTTAAAGGCTATGGACAAACACACTCCTATACATAGACCTTATTCAACTATTATTTCATAACCTCCAATGATGCCCTCAATTCCTTCTACTGGATACAAACCCCTTATGTCACATGGGGGATTTTCATTACACCATTTTTGGCCTGCCCTTGTTGGACCTTTACTGCCCCATGGAGATTTTTTCTATAGGGCATTTTTCAGGTACAAGAAGAGAGTTGCAACCCTTAACACTATTTTTCCCCCTTCATCTCATGCAATTTCCATGAAAGCATCTATGCATGTGGAACAACACACTCTATCCTCTGCACCTTCCTCCTCAAAGGCTATGGACAAACACTCTCTTGTAGATAGACATTATTCGACTATTATCTCATAACCTCCAATGGTGCCCTTAGTTCCTTCTACTATTCCTTCCTATCACAGGAAATGGAAAGGAACCCATGTTGATGAAATCTTGCCCATATTCCTTGCCTTCTTATATTGCCCCTACATATTGACCTTCAAGGCCTCCTCCCATTCCTCCACATGCTTCCAAAGTAGAAAGAGGAAAGGATCATGTGGTTGAGATTCCAATCTCTATTTCTGTAGCACGTCTCATCCATCCTCAAGAGCCTAATCTTCCATTGCTAACGTCTGTGAATATTACTCCTCTGATATAGCAAGACACCCCATAATCTCTTCAAGCTTCTTTTCTTGGTAGTCATTGTTGGTAGTGGTTGTCATTGATGTCAACACTGATTGTTGGTTGTCATTGATGTCAACACCTAAGGAAGATTATTGGCACTGGTTGCCATATTTTGGAAGATAGTTTCTTGTTGATTGACATTAGTTTTTATTGTTGACAACATTCTATTTGAGTTTTCATTGTTTTATGATGGTGTATTGTTGAAGTTCATGGTTGGATAGTTTGATGTCATGTAAAGAAGTATTGTGTATGGTTATTATCAAAAGAGTTGTTTTCATAATGATATATTAAGATGAGGATTAGAAGTGATGTTAATGGTGGAGAGATGTTGTTGATGATCTACAATATGTTGTATGATTTCTCTTGATGCTCTCAATGAAGCATATGTTGTTGCAAGAAAGTTCTGACCTCTACAAGTTGTTGAAAGATTATGTTCCTAAAAATTATTGAGAAGACTGTTTTGGAGAATGCTCTGCATTCCTCCATTGTAGATATACTCTTGCGATTTTGGATTCAAATTTTATGTTTTGTGGATGTTGCATTCCTATCTTTTTAGGTCACTAGTGTTGTCGAGGAGGTTTTTATGAATATAGAAGGTTGGCAGCATTGTTGGTTGTTTGGTCTGGTCTAGAAAATGCTCCACTTTTCTTTGCATTGATGTATTTGCTCCTATAGCTTGGTGAATGTGATATTAGTGTTTGTGCAGTGTTTTAGTTCCAATTTTATGGGGTGAAGTGGTCCACAAGTTATTATGTCATTATTATATCTCGTGGCTATGCATTCTATGTTTTTGGGAAGAAGTATTTTGTTCCTATTTTGTTTAAGATAGATTTTGATGGCATGAAAGTATAAAAAAAGTATTTGGAAGTGTTTTTGGATGTTCAAGGAACACCCCTTTGTGATCCATGGTTGATCTTTTTTGGTGTTGAATTGTGTTTGAGTTGGTCTTCTAGGTAATTTTTAGATATCTGGTCGACAAGGATTGTCATCTTGCTTATGCTTTGTGTTTGAGGGTTTGTGCCAGCATATGAAGTTGTTTTAAGAAAGATTTGGGTCTCGACCTATCTTGGTTAAGACCACATTGAGTAAATTCAATCAAAGTTATGTTTTTGGGCTAACTAGTTTTTTGCTTCACATTTCATCTACACATTTCCCTATTGTTGACTTGGTTTGATGTGTGTTGGCATGTGAGTTATTTGGGGTCAGTTTAGAAGATGTAATAAGTTTTTTTTTGGTCCTCTCTATCCCTTGGATAGGACTGCATTGATGTTTTGTAGCCAACTTGTTGAAATAATTGTTTATCTTTCTTCTAGATGACCTGGTTGATGTTGTGTGATGTTGCAGAGGATATAAATGTAAGAACATTTTAAATGCAAGAGGCAAGAAATTATGGAAGGGTGATCATGGTGGTATGTATTGAATATCTTATAGAAGAAGAGTGAAAGTGTATGAAAGGAAGATCGGATGTGCTTTAATGCCTCACTCAATAGAGTGGTGTTGACAAATATTGTAATTTTTCTATAAAATTCTTGTATCTTGCTCTGAGATAGTGAATCTCATCAAGTACTTATATCTTTCCCTTGAAGCTATGTGTGCTTTAGTTCTACAAGTCCCTTGTATCTTGCTTTAAGGTTGCGTTCCTTAGTTTGTAAGTCCTTTTTGGTAGTGAGCCTTTATATTAGTTCAAGTTCTGGAGGGGTTCAAGTTTTTGTGGATACTGATTCACCCCCCTCTCAGTATTCGGTGTGCTTAATAATCATAATCATCGAATCTGACTTGCACATGAGTGTAAGCATCACCAACGAGCATTGGCTTGGGAGTGTGATTCCTTGTAGAAGACCAAGGGTGTGACTTTTGTATTTGTTCTTGTGTTTTTGTTTTCATTCCTACTTCCATTCCCATCACCTCAGTTTTACTCCCATATTCCTTGATGGATCCAGATGAACCTCACACTAAATGAGTATAGGTTTTCATCGCTCCTTATTCGGAGCGTCTCTTGATCACTTCCTTACCTAATCTTCCTCCTTTTCCCAAGCCCTCAAATATGCCACACATAAAGGTCATATTTATTATGGATCCTTCCACTTATTACACATTTGATGAGAGGATTCCATATCCTCCTCTTAAGCGAAAATCAGAGCATATCCTCACTCCAAAGGGAAATTGTAAGAAATTTTCTTCCTCTTCTTCATCTTGTTCTAGTATGGTTTGTTCATTCCTATGATGGAAGAGTCTCTTGCTTCTTTGGAGTTTGTCACTCTCTTCTCCAAAGGAAGACAATGAATCCTTTATTCATCCACCTCTTTCTGTATAGTCATTAAACTCCCCCGAGAAGTGCATGTTTGACTCAATAGAGGACATACAGACTCTATCCTCCATCTTTGCTAAGTTAATGATATTATCCTCACAAGAGCTTATAGATGAGGTCATTCATTCAACCTCATCATTATATTTGTTGTAATCAAGTCACCCAAAAGTAATCTCATTGTCTCCCCTTTACAAGCTTGTGTTCCCTCCCCTTACAATGATCTAGAATGGGAGCAAGATGACTTGTAACAAGCGATGGACTAGAGAAATACCTCCTCTTATCTTTAGATTAACTTTTCATTTTTCTGTGTTCCCCCATACTTATTTGTTTTTTTTTATGCTCTCCCCTATGGGACCCTCAATACCCTTATAGGTACTTGGATACAAGAGAGAACATTTGTTGTAAAATTCTTCTACATGTTTCCTCATTCTTCAATTTTTCGTAAAAAAATAATGTCGGGAAAGATGCAAAACATGGGGGCATTTAGGCCTCTTCCATATTGAATCAGATTTTTGTTTGACTTCATGTGCTCTTCTTCTCGTTCCAATCTATTTCGTGGAGGTGATGATAATTCATATAATTTACACTATTTATATATACATTTATGATTAGTTCTGACCCTGAATACTTGGATCCCCCTGTGCTTTCACTCTCTTTTCTTTCTACCTTTTCTTGATGTTGTGGATTTTATGTGTTATCCCTTGTGTGATAACATTCCATGGATACGTCTCGCTGTGCATATCATGACACATATCTCTTTGTCTTTCTTCTCCTATAAATAACTTGTGCTCCTCTATGTAACACTTATCATTCTAAGGTGGGGCTATCATATCTAAATATTCTTATTTTTCAAAAACATGTCTAAAAATATTGATGTCTCATGATCTCATCATCTAGCTTGGGGCAACCTAACTAGACTTGGTATTTTATATATGACTATTCTACAACATAGCTTTTAGTAGTCATAGAACTATATGATTTTAATATGGTATCTAGCATAACACATCTTGATAGCCATAATTATCAATGATATCTTTGCATCTGATCAAATTTTATCATGTCTATTTTTTCACTTTTTTGCCTAATGTGTTTGTCTATAGGTAACATGTTTGTGGTGAATTTGAAATCACCTTTGCAAGATAGAATACATGTGCCATCTTCATATCTTGGCTCAAATTTTCAATAAGATATACTAAATTTAAGACCTGCATCCTCTTCATCTTGGGTATATTCTCTTCAACCTCTTTCTCTCTACTTTAGCTCACATATGCTAGAATAGACATGCTCGCTAAAGTGGGGGTAAAATTTAATGTTGTACATTGCATCCTATGAAATTTGGAATTCCATAAACATCCCATTTAGATAAATTAAATTGGATAATGTAATATCACATTAATTATATCCTTAAAGCTTTCATTTTCGACCATTAATATTATTCTTTATCACGAACAAACACGTGTTGCACAAACATCTATGCATCGCGCAAACATCCCTAAAAGATTCATGACTGAAAAATATATTTAGATGTTACACTTCCTACCTACCCACTAGTGTAACACCTCTATAGCTTGTAGCCACACCGAAACAACCCTTTGCATGCCTATACCCTCTTCAAAACTCTCATTTTTGTCATTCATTCAATCTATCTCATTCATTCTTGATTTCTCTTTCAATATTTATCATTCCTTCACTCTTAAGCCTTTTAACTCTCTCTTTCAATTTCTACACCAACTTATTCCATCTTCATTGCATTTTGGATCTCTAAATTAAAGCTTTAGCACTATTGGCATATCATTTTTAAGGTAAGAGATCACAACATCTTCCTTTCAGCATTATCATTCACCAAAGGAGGGTAATAGTAATCACTTTATTACATTATCATTTGATTTGTATAGCATATTGTTCTAGCACTTATATTCCATCTTCTTGTCCTATCTATTTTATTTCTATCTTTATCTATCTGCCTATATGTGGAGGTAGGAACACCTACATGGGGGTTCGACTAAGGTAATCCCATAAACAACCCTAATAATTTTCTTGTTTCTATGTGTGCAGGAATTGAAGTTGTAATTTTGTTGGAGGCTTCATTCTTTGACCTCTTGTGAGTGCCTCTTTCTATGTTTGAGATCTTAGTGCCAAGTTCCATATCTAACACCGCTTTTCTACCTGCTACTATCCCTAGGGAAATGATTAGGAAAAATAATCTAACAAAACTATCCTCAAGATACTAAAAAAGATAGTTAATGATGTCAACCATGTCTGGAATCTCCAGCTAAATGAAGAATACTGAGTATCCAGGCTACAAGAGCTTGAGTTATTAGATGAAATACGTTCAAGAGCACTCAATAATTTGTTGGGATATGGCTGGGGAGATTGTTGGCATACGGGTTGTAAGTGTTGTCATTGATGGAAACCCAAGTCATGCAACTTAAGTCTTGCATCCGAATGTGCAGTATAATTTTGGTTCCTACTAGCAGAACACAATAAAGAGCAAGGCATCAAATTGTAAGAATAAAATTTGATCTAAACACCTTACTAGATAGATATTTTGGGTTGTGGATCTTGGAGGAAGGTTTGTTGATGCTTGCAGTATCTTGGTTTTGATGCACACTCACTGGTACGTGATCTAGAAGATCTGGTGCACTAATTTGTTGATTATTTGTGCTAGAAGGCCGACTCGACAAGGATAGTGATTGCAGATGTATAAGATATAATTAATTATAAGTCTTCATGCTCCATCAAGTGTTATTTGGGTCCTCTCTTTGTCTTAACCAACTTTGGAAGATGCACATAAAAATTTAGTGGTGGATTTGGTTGACAAGATAAAAGTAACTTAATACTTTATAAAGCCGACTGATAGATGAATAAATCTTTGATTGTGGATATATATAAGAGATTGGTTTTATCATTTAGATAGTGAATGAAAGTGTGTGTGTATAAGTGAAAATTTCAAGATTCAAAAGTGCAATAGTGTGAATTTGATCATAAGTGATGTGAAGAGCAGAGCAAAGTGCAAAATCATAAAGCATATCCAGAACTGAATGTATCAGCTTCACCAGAACTGTAACTTGGAACAAATAGATACTATTATCTTAGTTCAAATTTAAGATGATCTTAATCTAAATTTTGTAAGGCAGTGAGACTTTCTCTTGAGTAGTGAGCTCTACGCAGTGTGCCTGAATGCAAGTGCATTCCCTTTGTAAACAATTATATTTTGAGTACTCAAATTGTGGATTAACCTCCACCGTAGTTTTTCCCCTAACAAGGTTTCCACACAAAAATCTGTGTGTTATGGTGTCATGAATGATTACTTTGAATGCATACATCTTTTCTTTAATGAAATGTTGAAATGGTTTCAAGTTTTAGATTGATGAAGTTGAAAATCTGTTGAACACTGATTCACCTCCCCCTCTCAGTGTTCCCTTGAGTCCAACAATTAGTATCAGAGTTAGTTTCTATGAAGAATTTTTGTAGCTTGAGGTGGATCTTGGAATGTGATGGACTTTAGTAGTCTTCAACAACAAATTTTGGTGGCACTTGATGACCTCGATCAGTCTAAAGCATAAGTTCAAGAATTAAAAGAAAGTCTTAGAGATGCTGAGAATTTCATCCAGTCATTGAAGGATTAGATAGTTAAATCCAGGGTTAAGAGGAAAGATCTCTGTGATCAGATACAGTAGAAGGAGAATGAAAATATGGATGATGCTCACTTGAATAAGACCTTGAAGGAAATAACTGAAGAATGTGAAAAGCTTTCCAGAGATAATACAAACCTAAAAAATGAGATGGAATCTATGATGGTGAAAATGACTAAAGAAATTGAAGAAAGGAAGAGAAACGAGGAAAATATCGTTCAGACCTTGAAAGAAAAATCTGATGAATGCAACAGAATAAAAAGTGAATTCACTCAGCTAGAAAGTGAACTACAAAGAACCAGAAACAATGAAGAAGAACTTGGTAAATAAATTGTTACTCTTAGAAATGTTCTTGTCATTGCAAATGAATACAAAGAAAATTTTAAGATCAGTTCAATAAAATTTTATGAGTTGACTCAAGGAAAAAAGAGTGGAAATGATAAGAGAGGTCTTGGATATGAAAAGGGAGAAAGTTCCAGATTAGGACAAAAGAATTTCAGACATAAAAAAAATGGAAGATATCCGGTAAGACAACCTAATGCAAAAAAATTTAATGGGTATTGTTTTGCCTGTAATAATTTAGGTCATATGATTTCTTAGTGTAGGAGTAATATGAATTCAAGAGTCTCATCATTTTTTGGTCAGTGTTTCAATTGTAAAAAGGTCGGTCATAAATCAATTGAGTGCAGTTACTCTGTTGCTAGAAGAAATGTTGAATGCTATACATGTGGGAAACTTGGGCATATTCCTAATCAATGTAGATCTACAAGAAAGCATTGTGTGTTACAATTGCAACAAGTATGGTCATATTGCAATATTTTGCAGAAACAAAAATGTAGACAAAAGAGGTCCAGTATACAGAGGTAGAAATACAAAGAAAAATGATAAAGGGAAAGAAAAGATAACTACAGATGAAATTAGAGATCAGATGAAGAAGACATGGGTAAGGAAAAATGATTCTGATACTAGAAATGGTTTCGTATCAGAACCTACCTTTGGTAACTCTTCCGATAATTGATTTCAGGCCATTGGCCTAGGGGGAGTCTTTAAAGAAAACCCTTCCTCCCCTATCTATGGATGGTATCAGAATGCAAAAAAAGTCTAGAAGGTATATTTGAGGTGTACAAAAGTTTTGAAGTACTTTCAAAAAAGGAGCTCAGACAATTCATAAGTCCGTAGAGGATTTTTCTGACGCCATTTGGGAAAAAAAGTCTTCGAAAAAATTAAGGCAAATTCATTTATTGCACATGTGCAAGCTATAAAAGTCAAGTCGGAACAATCATTTATCACTTTTCATCGAAGAAGAGAAGAAGGAGAGCACTCGATAAGAGGTTTACGAAGCAGTAAAATTGATTCATTCATAAATCTTGAAATCTATCAAGTATTTCAAATCACTCTCAAATTCTTCATATAATTTAGTGTGTGGTTGTGAACCCTAAACACGAAAAGGAAAAATGGAAAAAACCAAAGGCTCAATCACTCTAGATGAATATAAAAGTGCAAATATTAGGTCTATGAGGAATTTGTTACTCCTTGATGAATTAAAGAAATTGAGCGAAGCTAAGCATGGAAATTTGGATATATGGAGTGAGTCTCCGTAATTTGAGAATGCAGAATTCATGAAATTCATATTGAGTAGATTACATGATGATGTTTAAACTTTGGACAAACCTTACATCATCTCAAAAGAGGCAATCGAGAACTTAACTAGATTTCGTAAAGTCGAAGATGTTCCTAGGAAGAAATCTATCCAGAACAAAGAGGTTGAAACCCTAACCAGAATAATCAGATATCAGAGAGATCTGATGATTGCTACAATCAAGAATCCTATTATGAAGTACATTGCACATGAAATAACATATAAAATATTCTACAAAAATTGAGAAAGAGCTACATTGGTTGGCGCAGTGTATATTTCTCATAAAATGATAATTGAAGGTCAAGACTTTGACATATGCAGGTTGTTAAAGGATCAACTCATGGAGAATGTTCAACTGACAAAGGAATCAGGATATCCATTCAGGTTTGGCACTTTAATTATATGTCTGGTGATGTATTTCTTGAATTTCCTGCCAAAAATCGATAATGTAGTATGGAAATCAAACAAAGCGGAATGCAATCAGATATACTCTTATTCTAAGAGCTTGGCTAGCTAGGATTTGGAATTTGAAAATTTATTCAAGAATGTGCTTGAAAAGTTTGGATCAATAAATATTTCCCCTCGGGTAAGATCAATTGAAGTTGGTGCCTCTTCCGGTAGCATTGACAAAGGACAAAAAAAAGAAAAGGAAATTACTGAATACGACCCTCTGAAAAGTAAAGCTCCTAGGATTGAGGGGAAAGGAAAAGAAAAATAAATTGTGGACATTCTAGATGAAGAATCTAATGAAGAAACTGAGAATCCACTAAAAAATGAATCTGGACTAGAAAACGGTAGTGAGGAAGAAGATCTGACAAGAGAAAAGCTACAATAGGTTATTCAAGGTGTAGGTGGCATACAAAAATTGCAAATTTATAGTCAGTCAGACCATCATACAATCAAGACTTGATTCTGGAAGTTCTAAATGCTCATGTTGAGCACTGTAAGATAAGATTGGAAAGTCTGAAGGACATTCTACCTGAAGAGATGATCGAGTGCAACAAAGAATCAATGGGCTCTAAGGACAAAGGCAAAGAAGAAGGTGAAGGTGTCTCTCACCTGAAGGAATAATTCAGAGTATCCCTTTCCAAGCTGCAGAAGAAAATGAATGAGCTAAGGAAATGCATAAGTTCAACCACTAGCATCTATAATTATTGCATCCGTTGGCCCCATGCAGTAAGCAACTACAAAGAGAAGTTGGATCAGATTGAAACAGAATTGAATGACATTGGAAAAATCTTTGACATATCTCAGGATCTAGATGGCATCATCAGGAAAAGAATCCAAGAGCTACAGCATGAACACACAAAAATTCAACTCTCCAAGAATGTTCTTGTGGATAATTTTTGGAAGGTAAAGGATTTAATTGAATGTAAGCTGGAGCAGATGGTGGAAACATTGAAGAATGGTGAGAAATTGGAAGAAGCAATTACAATTCCTGATTCTCTCTGTTAGGAATAAGGTGTCTCAACCTTGGATAATTCCTATTCTTATTATTTGTTTTGTAAAATGTATTTCTTGCAAATAATGTAATTAAGTGTGAGTGTACATGTCTAGTTTGCATGTTGATGTGTCACTCCACTTAATGTGTCGGCATCTTGAATTGTGTGTAAGGAGATCATGGCTGAAACGGTTATGACGGATTCCTATGACACGTAAGAGCTATGTCTGGAAGATTCAATGACAGGTGAAGACATGTGGCAACTGATAAAGTTGAGTACTGTACACTCTTCCATGATAGTGGGGTTCGGGGCATCGCCCCGAAAAAAATTTTCGAGTTCCTATTTTCTCGGAGAATGGTAAAACCCTAATACAGTTATCTTCGGAAGTTGCCCTAAAAGGGAAGCGCATGATATAAGCGTTTTTTAGGGTTGCGAAGATTTGTGATGTGAGTGTATTGTTGGAACGTTTTTTCATGCTGCCGCATTTTGTCTTCAAGAGTTGGAAATCTCCTGAAAGAACTTGCATTGCAAGTGTGTTGTAACCGTTGTGTTGAAGATAATACATTGTGCAGGTTTTGGAGTGCTGGGGTTTTTTACCGAAAGGTTTTCCCCAGGGTAAATCATTGTGTCATTCTTCATTTTCTGTATGTATGGTATATTGCTGCAATATCTTTGTTAAGTAGATTAACGAATCTGAAATTGTAAGGGTTTAAAACGAATTTGCACCATACTTTCCTTAAGAGATTAGTGTAGGAAGCTGTTTCCGCACCTGAGTTTCCTTACACTCTCGTTGAGATTATTAACAAGACTTCCAAGAATAATAGATTGATCATTATTATTGGAATTACAATAGATGGTTGGAAGAAGTTCCTTTCGAAAGTGAAGAAAAACCATAAGATAATCTTCTAAAGATAGAAGTTAATCATCTTCAAGTTTTTGAGATTTTGATCAAAGGAGGAGAAATGTAAGCATATATGTGTTAAATTTTTGAAGCTTTGAGGATTTTGAACATGTGTTTTTTCATTTAGTATCTGCATACAAGCGATCTGTCACTATTATGTCATTTTTCACCTTTTGTATTTTTGGCATATGATATCCGTGCTTTGTCATTGATGCCAAAGAGGGAGAGAATATAATGAAAAATGTCCCATAGAGGGAGAAAATAAAACAATATAGGAGGAGATAATGCCTTATAAATCTTAGGAGGAGAAAGTGCAGTACAAAGTTTGGCAGTGTACCTATAACAATTTCGACACTTAGTCATTTTTAACTAAGTGTTGCCATCAATGCCAAAGGGGGAGATTGTTGGCATTTGGTTAGGGAGATTGCTGGAATATGGCTTGTAAGTGTTGTCATTAATGGAAACCCAAGTCATGCAACTTAAGTCTTGCATTTGAATGTGTAGTATAATTTTGGTTCCTATCGACATAACATAGTAAAGAACAAGGCATCCGGTTACAGGCATAAAATTTGATCTAAACACCTTACCGAACAAATATTTTGGGTTGTGGATCTCCGAGGAAGGTTTTTTGATGCTTGCAATATCTTGGTTTTGATACACACTCACTGGTATGTGATCTAGAAGATCTGGTGCACTAATTTATTGATTATTTGTGCTAGAAGGCCAAACCGACAAGGATAGTAATTGCGGATGTATAAGATATACTTAATTATAAGTATTCATGCTCAATCAATTGTTATTTGGGTCCTCTCTTTGTCTTAACTGACTTTGGAGGATGCACATAAATATTTAGTGGTGGATTTGGCCGACAAGATAAAAGTAACTTAATACATTATAAAGTTGACTAATGGATGAATAAATCTTTGATTGCGGATATATATAGGAGATTGGTTTTATCATTTAGAGAGAATGAAATTGTGCATGTGTAGAAGTGAAAATTGTGAGATTCAGCAGTGCAGTAGTGCGAATTTGATCATAAGTGATGCAAAGAGTAGAACAAAGTAGAGCAAAGTGCAGAATCAGAAAGAAGATCCATAACCGAATCTATGAGCTTCACCAAAACTGTAACTTGGCATAAATATATGCTACTATCTCAGTTCACTTTTCAAAAGGTCTTAATCTGAATTTTGTAATGCAGCGAGCCTTTCTCTTGAGCAGTGATCTCTAGGCAGTGTGCTTGAATGCAAGTGCATTCCCTTTGTAAACAATTATATTTTGAGTACTCAAATTATGGATTAACCTCCACCATGGTTTTTCCCCTAATAGGGTTTCCATGCAAAAAATTATGTGTTATGGTGTCATAAATGATTACTTTGAATGCATAAATCTTTTCTTTAATGCAATGTTGAAATGGTTTCAAGTTTTCGATTGATGAAGTTGAAAATATGTTGAACACTGATTCAACACCCCCTCCTAGTGTTACCTCGAGTCCAAAATCATCTTAAAGCATACCAAAATCATATTTGTTAGTTACAAAAAGAAAATTAAAAAAAATGAAATTTCCAAGTGGGTGACCTAGTCCTGAAAGAAAATCAAAAGAACCAACTTAACCAAGACGACAAAGGAAAGTTTGAAATCAATTGGTTGGGACCATTTGTGATCATGCAAGGTACGAATCAGGAGCATACTAGCTAGCTACACCTAAAGGAGATCCCTTATAGGAACCTATCAAAAGCATTCACCTCAAGTGATTCTATGCTTGAAAACCAATTAGAGTATCTTATCAAAAGTACAAAAAAGAAAAGAAAGATAAAATCAAAAAGTCAAAAAAATAAGAAAATCAAAATAGTAAAAAATAAAATCATCCTCTAAGTGAAAACCACTTCGCTGACACTTTAGAACAAGTACCTTGATGAAAACCTAGTAAACAAGTGCCATGTGTAAATAAGATCCCTCCACCATCTATCAAAACTATCCACCCATATTTTCATTCTATTTATAATAAATTTTAATTTTGTATCTTACCCATTTATTAGTTTCACTCATAAAAAAGTGGCATCCATTTATCCACTTATCACCTACAATGGTTTGGTAATTTACTAAGTGTCTAACATTAGTAGTCATTTTACCTCATCTTGCCATTCCATCTGGTTCATGATAAAATAATCGTATACTTAACTGGGGGCATCCTCTTGAACCTGGTTGTCAAATTGGATTTTCATTCCTTGCCTAAATCTTAAATAACTTGGAAATATAAAAATATTAAAATACCTTATAAAACCAAAAACATACAAATATCCTCAAAAATCCAAAAATAAACTCAAAAAATTTCAAAAATCTAAAAAAAATCCAAATATCATGAAAATTATAAAAATAAATAATCTCCATAAATCAACCATCAGTAATAACTTGGACATCCATAATAATCCTACCTTCATACCCACCTTTGGTAAAGCAAACAAAAACAAATAAAACATTCATCAAAACCTAGAGAACTCATGCAAAAATCATAAAGACTTGATCACTACCAAACAAATCAATGCTCACATATCTATTGCCTAAATCATTATCAACATCAACATCCAACTAACTACCTTGACAAATATTTGTTCCTACAATAGGAATCATCTATGGATAACATCTATAACTAAACTCTTTGGCAAGAGATATGATAACTTTATTTTGTTTGTCTTTTGGTCCTTTCGTTGGATTTATCTTGTCATATTCTGATGTCTCTCGAGGATATCTAAAAAAATTGTTAGAGGAAAAGGAACGAGGCATGGTCATTATTTTTGTATACCATGTTTGTTGGATGTTCTTGTAATACTACCATGATGAATACTTTCCTTGTGTGTGTGGAAGTTGTTTTAGGCAATATAAAATAACCCTTACATATTAGGTTCTTCATACCTTTCTATGCATTGGTCTAATTTTCTCTGAACCTCTATCTCACATAATCAAAATAGGGTTTATGTATGTCTAGTATAAGCAAGAATAATCCTTTTGTTCACAGAGTCAAATTCCATGCAATAGATACAAAGTCGCCCTGGTTCTTCATACCTTGGTACATAGTGTCTATTTGGTACACAAATAAGGATTTCTATGATGAAATTACTTAGTATACCCACAAGAAAAATCATTATCATCAGTATTTCAAATCAAACTCAACAACCATCATCCCAAACCCATAATCACAATAAATTGATTTTCATCAAGATTTGATCAATACCATTCATCACCTAATCTTCTATTTGATCCATCCATCCTTCTATTCGTTCTCACGCTAACAATTCTTTCCAAGTATCATCATCATATCAATCATATCTTGCATCAACCATTCATTAGTATCTTCATCATATTATCACATCATGCATCTACAAACTCATATATCCATCATCCCATTAAATCACACGTCATCCAAATCATGCATCATCATCATATGTCACATATAAAATACATACAATAAATAGTCATATGGTGTATAACATCATCATATCATATATCTTGCATCATCGTATCACTATCATATAACATGCATCCTACAACATACATCATCATCTTATCATAACCATATATCATAATATCATCATAAACATATCATCATTAAGTGTATCCATAAAATCATAAGGCATCCATACATCATACACATAAGTCATAATCATAGCCACATCAAAAATTCTCATCTCATATATATCATAAAAAAATGTATGTCATCATACAATCATCTATACTATGAATGTGTGATACAAAATACATACATCAAATATATGTGCATAAGGTTATCAATAGATAATGAATGTATATACATCAATAAATTTTTATAATCAAGAGCTATCAATATAATGTATTTTTACATCAATATACAAGAGTATCCTACATAGAATTCCCCCTCTCCTCCCGACCTGGAGAAGGAGGGTGAGGAGGAACCACGTATGCAAGAGGAGGACCCTGTTGCTTCTATTTTCCTCCTTGATATCCATGTCCACCTAAAGGCCCTACATGTGATGATGCTTGTAATGGTCATCCCACAAAACCAACATTTGATCTCCTCGATCTCCTTGTTGTACTCTTGACAGAGAGCCTCAAGTCTCTCTAATATGCCGCCTCATAAAGCGTGTGGTAGTAGCTCACCTCCTACTCGAGTAATATAATCTCTTATATATATTGGGACATGGGGATGACCTGTCCCTTACCGAGAACCTCTAGGTGTTTCCTTCACCCCCTCTCTGTATCCCTCCCAACTATCACCTATGTCAGTTGAGCCTCTACTTGTTGTCATTGGGTGATCTCCACATCTCTCTATTGCTATTTGATCTTGCTCTGCGGTCCTTTGTGCAAGTTGGGAAATCAAGTTTTATTTCTCTCCTCAATATCCATCTCTCTTTGAGCTTGATCTCATCATGAAGAGCAACTTAGAGCTTGATGTCATCTGCATCCCCATCCCCATCTACACCTCTACCTTTGTCACCACCTATAGGACTATAACTACTATTATGGATTGTTCCTGACCTTGGTGCTCTACAATCAAGAAATTGGCCTCTACCAATTGCCTCTGCCTTCGAGCTCTCCCTGTCTCAACAACCCTCCTTCATAGACCACCCACTACTCCACCGTCAAGGTGGGTAAATATAAGTGGTCGTTTGGGGATCCACCAAGCATTGTAGTCCATGATAAACCCAAATCCTCCTCACCATGGGATCAAATCCACTATAAGAGTGCCAATTGAATGAACTATGCTACTTGACGAGGGATAAATGTGTCTTTTTTTTTACCCCTTTGTTTACCTTTTTACCTCTTTGTTCCTATAGAATACCTTGTAGTTCCTGTCACTATTTTTTAATGAAGTAGGGATATTTAATAAAATGCAAAGAGAGGATAGGAACTTGTGGATATATCAAAAAATTTAATTATTTACTAATTATCCTTGTGACTATGAAAAACAAGGGATGATTAGGTGGATGATGTGTAGGAGCAATGGGAGCATCGGTGGAATGAGGACAAGAACCGTCTCATGAGTCATGTGTCACTTTTGATTAAGTTCGATCTAAGCTGTTTTATTTTTGGAATGATGTTAAGTCTGTATATATATATTTAAGAAGCTTTTAAAGGTTGTTGGTCGTAGGCCATAACAATCCAAACAATCGTATATCTTTTTGATTTGTAAACTTAGCAACATATGATCTCTATATATATGTAATATGTATGCTAAGACACTAGTTAGTAATCGGTAATATATATCTATAAGTTGTTGTTTTGATAAAAAGAAGATTGGATTTTGAAATCTTATTTTGCATACACATTGAGTAGAGTAAAGTAAGCTTTTGTTTCTTCACTAGAAATTAGAGAAAGCAGGGAAAAATTCCTCGATCGCCCTGTGACTAGTTGTAGCATCTGTATGTTGTGTGGTAATGAGACTTTTTTAGTTTTAAATCTGGTTTGATCTTCAATCATTATGTTAGCCTAAAACCATTTAATGTGTTTTTGATTATTATTTGATGTATTGGTGATTGATGTGTTTTATTTTGATATCGTGCTATAGACACATTTTATTTAGCAAGCTACTTTGCAATCATATTTAATTAATGTGTTTACTGTTTTGTATAAATTTGATTCAACAAATTATTTCAGACAAGTGTTAATTGGATTACTTATTAATACGTGTGAACTTTATTCAACGCTTTACATTCCATCATTCATTTGCTTTGGGTAGTTTAGTGTTAGTAAGAGTTATTATTTCTATTTTATTGGTTAGTCTTAATCTGTTGTTGTTGCGAACTGTTCAGCCTAGGTTCTTGTCACACAGGTGACAAGAGGTTAGAAAACTAGATTTTTGAACAAATACGATTTGCATGTAGTTTCATCCATCCCCACTTGGATTTCTAGGTTCAACCCTTTGGAAAAATACCCCAATATATTTCACAAACCTACACTCTTGGATTGACATTGAGGAGTAAACTGAAGAAATTCAGAAATTCCCGAATATTGATCTCAATCCATTCACCAATTTAAGATAGAATTACAAGGATATTTTTACCCCGAATATCAACCATAGTTTAATCCAATCATTTTGGTGTCATTGTCAGGGAAGACATTAAAGGCCTGAAATCATAACAAGTTAAGTTAGGAATAGTACGTCAAGAGGAAGGAAATTTTTGACCTTGTTAAGGTTAATACTCCTGATTTGTGTTGCTATAAGTCATTTAGGTGCATGAAACGTAGTAGGGATAGTAGAGGGAGATTTATTAGAAAATAAAAGGGAAGTAGTTCACAAATCGAAAAGCTCAAAAACAAATTAAAATCATCCATTAAGGGACCACGACATAAAGAATCACAAAATAGGTCAAAACCATCTATTGGAGGAAGTAGTTCAACACAAGAAAAAATAAAAACTAAGTTTCAACCATTAGATTTACTCGAACCTGATATTGAGAAGTGTGTTATTAAGACCACTATTGTTGAGACACATGTAGGTACCTATTCGATATCTTTCGAAATATTATGCAAAAAGGTTGAAAAATTCTTCAAAGAATCTTACAGGACTAAAGATGGTCCATTTTCAAAAACCCAAAAGCCATTTGAAACCTATTTTACTCCTTGGGCATCTCAAGTCATGGAAAATCTCAACAACAACAAAAATAATAATATCAACAACAACAAAATCATCATCAACAACAATGTTAATCATAATAGATCATTGGCCAACAATAATCCGGTCACCTTTGAGTTTCCAATTACACATCTTGAAGAAGATGCCCCAATGAAGAACATTCCTCATTTTTTTCTACCTATTTTTCATGGTATTTCTATTGAGGATCCTAACATGTTCTTGTTTGAGTTGGATCTTTTATGCCACAAATATGATTATCAAAGTGATGTGCAAAAGCTCAAGTTGTTCCAAACCACATTAAAGGATGCAACCCTATGTTGGTTCATGAAACTTAGAAATATCAGAACATGGGAAGTCATGAAGGAACAATTTTTGACCAAGTATCGAGAGTATTGTAAAACAAAAGAGGTGTGGGATGAAATATTTTGAATGACACAAAAATAAGACAAGTTCATGGAAGATTACCTCAAATGCTCTATGTTCAGTCTTCAATGATCACGACAACAAGGGGTAACTCCTAATGCTATTAAAATATTTTTTCTTAGAGGCATAAGAGATGATACTATGGAAGCATTAAATTTAATAGGTAAAGGGAACATTTCTAAAATATACTTTGATGATATTTGTGACATTTGCAGGAATTATTCAAGGTCTCAGTGTTTGGGAAGGAACTATCCAAGTAAGCCTTATGCTCTAGGTAATGCAATAGGTATAACGAAGCGAGAAATAGGAAATTTACCTGAGGATATTAAAACTGATTTATTAAATCATATGGGTAAACATATAAACACTCTTTATACCCATAGGAATAAAGAGGAAGTCAAAAATACCTTGGCCATGTTTTGTTTGACTTGTCACAAGAGACATAGTAGTGAGGATTGCTCGTACAATAGGACAAATATTTCATCCTTATAAGAAGTCAGTAGACGTTCTATTTTAAGACCTCTTATGGTAGGTGTGCCTCATATGGAATATTTTGAGGAACTTGTCTACTACATGGCCCCTAGGTGACCTTTTCCACCTCAAGTAATGCACCCTGGCATTAAAAATTATTATCTTGCTCCTGGACCCAACCAACCCAATCAACCCAAATGGTATGGGGGTTAGAAACAACCATTATCATACCCTCAATGGATGCCACACTATTAGTATGCTTCACAGTCATGGAAATAGGCATGGAGGCCACAATTGCCACAAACCACAACGTACCAGCAACCATATCCATCACAACCACAATTTCCACCTCCTCCCATGATCAACCCATACCGACAACCACAATAATTTCTTCTACCCATACCGCCATCATATACTTAGCCAACCAACCCCACACAACCACTGAAGCCTACACCAATGCTAGGCCAACCAAATCCAAATCCTAATAATAAGGCAACACAACCTGTATATAATAATGAGGCAACATAGTACTCCACTTATCTTGTAAATATAGTAGAACTAGATGGAGTTCAATTAAGATCGAGAAAGGCTCTTCAAGGGCCCACCATCACAGAGATCAATGAAGAACCTGAGGTAGAGCCAATAAAAGAACCTCCCTTTCCCAACCGATTTCAGTTTGAACCAATACTAAGGGAAGTCTCGTAACCTAAATTTGATTTTATTAATGAGTTACAGGCTATCAAGGACATTGTTGTCTATACAAAAATAGTTCAGGATCTATGCACTCGAAAGAAAAAGACGAAGCAAGACCCGAAGACCATCCAAGTTATTGGATAGTTGGTAGATCTTATGCTTGGGAACATAACCATTATGAAGTAATTGAATCTAGGGAGTGTAGTGATCAAGGTATCTATTGGTAAAGTAAGTATTCCTAATACACTTGTTGATTTGGGCACTGTAATTAATGTTATGATAAATGAAACAAAGGAAATATTGTCATTAGAGGGACTTAGGCCTACTCTCACAATTCTCCAAATGGCAGACTGATCTTTTGTCAAACCAGAGGGTATGATTGAAGATGTAATCCTTTCTATTGATTCATGGGAATACCCATATAACTTTATGGTTTTGTAGCCAAAGATTAAGCTGGGGGGATAATCCTTGATTTTGGGATGACCTTGGTTAGCAGTTGCAGACACATTCATCAATTGTCAGTCGGGAAACATGGTCATTTCTAATGGCTAGCACAAGAAACAATTGCATTTATACCTGTTGGAAATACAAGAGCAGACAACTGAGAGGGGGGGTGAATCAATTGTCACAAAGTTTCAAACCTATTAAACTTATTAACCCCTATTCTCAGATCTGATTAATAACCATGAAAGCATAAATCAACAACACATCAAAAACACACACAACCCCAAGATTTTTACATGGAAACCTTGTTAGGGGAAAAACCACGGTGAAGGCCAGTCCATAAGTTTATAACCTGTTAAAAGTATAAGAAGAATAAATGGGGAGTGCACATGCATTAAAACACACTACCTAGAGCTCATTGCTCAAATACAAAGGAGGACTCACTGTCTTACAGAAACATTCAAATTACAGCCATCCAAATTTTGAATAGAGAAAGTAGCATCTACTAATGCCTGATTACAACTCCGGTTAGGCACATGAACACTTCTTCAATCTTCTTCACTCTTCTTCACACTCTGCTCTACCTTCAAAATATTTAGAACATTATTCACACACACACACTTTCTCACTTACTTAAAATGAAGAAACAATCACTTATATATATCCACAACAAGGAATTACTTCACTTCATGTTGGCTTTAACAAAATAATAAAATGAATACAAACTGTCGGCCCAAAACAATAAAGATTATTAATGCGAATCAACCAAGGTCAGCTACAACATAGTAGAGACCCAAAATAATATCCTCAAACACAAAAAACCTTCAAAGATTATTCCTCGAAGATCCACAACATACTACAATCACCATGAACATTAAAAAAATGAAAACGCAAGAGAAAATCATGGATCGTGAGCACAAAGATCAATGCAAACATGCAACACAGATAGAGCATGATATAGAAACATCCATGAACATCACAGGAACATTCACAACAACTTAGATTACTAGAATCACATTATTTTCTTCTAGGAACACCAACTATAGTAACAAAATAACTGTCGGAACACAAAAACTCATAACTTTCTCAAATATTCATGCAAACCTTTGAAAATTTCAGAAGATAAACTAGATACACCTGAAAACAAACCCTTTAATCTGCAACTTCTCACCATCAATATACTGAACTTTCCATCATACTAATCTTCATTGCTTCATAGACAACCCGCAACATATTGTATTACAATTTTCTCAATATCCTTGACATATATAGTCTTAAAGACATTAATTCTAATAGTGTTTAAATCAATGACAACCTCATATCAGCAAAATAACCACAACATCCAATAATCTCCCCATTTGGCATTGATGACAACACATTATGTGAAAAACACTATCAATGTAACTAACTCCAGCACTTGCTCCCCTTAGGTTATGACTCTTTTCTCATGACTTCTTCTCCTTAGATAATTCTTAGTTTTTCACATTGCTCTTCTCCCCCTTTGACATCAATGACAAATATCTCCTTTCTTTACAAAAGCTCTGAACCACATATCTGAATCATCTAACTACTCCCCTTGAGTAGCAACCACCACAACATCAATCTAGATCAATATATGACTATTAAATGCATAGACTGATGCAAGACAATGCATCTCAGTTTTGATTAGGAGGGGTAATCACCCCTAACTTCCCTCTGAGATACTAATTTTTTTTTGGCAAAACAAGGATAGACAATTGAGAAAGGGGGGTGAATCAGTTGTTACCAAAATCAAACTTATACAACATTAATCAACCTTAGATCTCAAATCTAATAATTAATAGTGCAAGCATTAAATCAAAAACACATAAGAGACACATGAACACCAATATTTTATACGTGGAAACCCTGTTAGGGGAAAAACCACAGTGGATGTTAGTCCACAAGATTATAGCCTATTAGAAATATAATGAAGAATAAAAGGGAATGCACTTGCATTCAAACACACTGCCTAGAGCACACTGGTTAGAAGGAAGGCTCACTACCTTACATACAATAATCAAATTAAATCCATCTGATGAAGTTGAACTAAGAAATTAGCTTCTACAAAAGCCTGATTACAATTCCGGTTAGGTGTACAAAAACTTCTACACACTCAACTCAATCTCTTCCACACTCTGCTCTGCTTTTGAATGATCTGATCTTTATTCACACATGTACATCACTTGTAAACACTAATAATTGCCTCTAAATGAGGAAAAAAATATCATATATACATCTACTACATGGATTTACATCAACTATTCAGTTGAACACAAATAAAGAATAAATTACAATTGTCGGCCTCAATACATGAATAAATTTCAATGTGTACCAACACAATTCAGTCACAACATAGTGAGGACCCAAACAAACACCTCCAAACATTCCAAACAATAAAATATTAATCCTCATGGATCCACAACACGCTAATACCATCATGTCGGCCAAGAACATGAAAACTCGAGCACACATCAGAAAAATATATGATCATGAACACTCCGATCAATGTGAACATACAACAATGATAGAGAATGATCTAGAATCATCCATGAATGTCATAGGTACATGCACAACACATGAAATTAGCAGAATTTCATCCGCTTCATCCAAGAACATCATCTACAAAAACTGAATAATTGTAGGCACATAGATTTTCATAATTTCCACAAATATTGATGCAAACCTCTGAAACTTTCAGACAACATACTAGAAATATTCAACAACAAACCCTTTGAAGCACACTTTCAGATTAGCAACTTAAATATTTTTTCACCATTTTGACCTTCTCAGCTCCATTGGCTTCCTACACTATATTTTTTACAATTTTCTCAATCTCCTTGACATATGCAGCCTTCAGAAACACTAATGCTAATAGTGTTGAAATCAATGACAACCACATATCAACAACATAACCAAAACTTCCAAAAATCTCCCCCTTTGGCATTGATGGAAACACATGATGTGAAAAATAATACCATCAACCCAACTAACTCTTCGCCAACAATCTCCCCCTGAGATTGTGCACTCTTTCATGTTTCCTTCTACTTTTATGTTTTTCACATTTCTCTTCTCTCCCGAATTTTTCACATTGCTCTTCTCTCCCAAATTTTTCACATTGTTTCTCTCCCCCTTTAACATCAATGGAAAAGGTACACATGCTCTGATCATAAATTTGAATCATCTGACTACTCCCCCTGAGTAGTGGCCACCACAACATCAATCTAGAATAAGATATGACTATGAATTCACAGACTGATGCAAATACTACATGTTAGTTTTGATCAGGAGGGGAAATCACCCCTAACTTTCCTCTGAGGTACTCAAAATTATCCTTAGGCAACAAATTGGTAAAGGTATCTGTAATTTTCTCCTTGGTAGGTATGTACTCCAATCTAACTTCTTTGTCACTTAATTTATCTCTCAAGAAGTGATACTTGATGGATATATGCTTTGTCTTTGAATGCAACACTGGATTCTTAGAAATGTTAATGACACTTGAATTATCACAAAGAATGGAAATGGGGTCTTCATACTCAATTCTAACATCTCTCAACATTTGCTTCATCCACAATACTTGTGTACAACTATTTGAAACAACAATGTATTCTACCTCAATAGTAGATAATGAAACTGAGTTCTTCTTTTTGCTTAGCCAAGATACCAACTTCTTTCCTAAGAAGAATGCATCGCCACTGGTACTCTTCCTTTCATCTACATCTCCTGCCCAATCATCATCAATGAAAGAACTTAGGATAAGATCATCATCCTTAGGATACCAAAGACCAAGATCAACTGTCCCTTTCAGGTATCTAAAAATTATTTTCACAATAGTCACATGAGATTCTTTAGGTTCAACTTGAAATCTAGCAACCATGCATACAACATTCATTATATCTGGCCTGTTCTGAGTCAAGTAGAGTAATCCACCAATCATTGACCTGTATCTTGTTTTATTTGCTTTAGGAGAATCATCATTCTATGTAAGTTTGCATCCGGTCAGTATAGGTGTACCAACTGGCTTTGAATATTTCATCCCAAAATTTTTTAGTAACTCTTTCACATACTTAGACTGAGATACAAAAATTCCATCATCTAACTGAGTGATTTGTAATCCTAAAAATAATTTCAGTTCTCCTATCATTGACATTTCAAATTCTCTTTTCATCTCATTGACAAAATTCATACGCAAATCATCATCACCTTTAAAAATAATATCATCAAGAAAGACTTCAATGATCAATTCTTTATTCCGATCCAACTTGAAATACAAATTGTTGTCAGTAGTACCTTTATTGAATCCAAGTTTCAACAAGTATTTATCCAATCTAGCATACTAAGCTCTAGGAGTTTGATTAAGTCCATATAGATATTTCTTCAATCGGCATACCATGTCCTTTTGATTAGTCAACTGAAATCCATCTGACTGTTCAACATAAAGTTCTTCTTCTAGTTCACCATTCAAAAATGTTGACTTTACATCCATCTGATAAATTTTTTAATTCTTGAAAGTAGCATAAGCAAGAAACAATCTTACAGATTCAATTCTAGCGACAGGAGAAAAAGTTTCTTCAAAATCAATACCTTCCATTTGTGAGTATCCTTTGCAAATCAGTCTTGCTTTGTTTTTGACCACATCACCTTGCTCATTCAACTTATTCCGGAACACCCACTTGGTTCCAATCACATTTTTGTTCCGAGGTCTAGGAACAAGATCCCATGTATTATTTTTCTGTATCTGCATTAGTTCTTCTTTCATGGCTTCCATCCAATGTTCATCCTTGCATGCTTCATTGATATTTCTAGGCTCAAGTTTAGAGATTGGACAATATTCTTCTAGAATTCTTGTTCTAGTTTGCACACCTTTGCTCTTATCTCCTATGATTTGACTATCAAAATGATTTTTCCTTACATACTTAGGAGTTTTGAGATTTTTGACCTCTTGTTCTTGTGTCTTTCTTTTGCACTTCTGCTAGTTTCTGCTTCTTAATTCCCTTGGCTCACCAGAATAATTTCAAGTTGATTCTATGCCTGAACATTATTCTCATTATTAGCATTATCATGTTGATCATTTGAATCATATCCACTAGATCTATATGGTTTACCAATATATTCATCAACTTTGACATTTGCACTTTCAACCATTTTCTTCAACCTTTTATTAAAGCACTGATAAGCTTTGCTTTTAGTAGAGTATCCTAGAAAGATTCCTTCATCACTTCTAGCATCAAACTTACCTATATCATCATCTCTCTTGATGTATCATTTGCTTCCAATTTTTTTGAAATACTTAACAGTAGGCTTATAACCAAACCATAGCTCAAAAGGTCTCTTACCAGAATTATTGTTGACATTCACCCTATTAATGGTGTACACAATAGTACTTATAGCTTCTCTCCAGTAGAAATGAGGAACATTTTCTTCCAACATCATGGTTCTAGTAGTGTCTAGAATGGTTTTTTTCTTTCTTTCAACAACTCCATTTTGTTGAGGGTTCCGGGGAGTAGATAACTATCTTTGGATTTCATGCTCTTCACAAAAAGAATTGAATTACCATGAAGTGAATTCACCACCTCTGTCTGACCTTAGACATTTGATCTTTTGACCTATCTCATTCTCTGCCATAGCTTTAAAACTTTTGAACTTTTCTAATGCTTCATGTTTTTCTCTTAAGAAAGCAACCCATATCATTATGGAATAATCATCAATGAGCAACATAAAATACCTTTCACCTTGTGGGCTTTTGATTATGGATGGACCACATAGATCAGTATGTATCAAATCTAGTACTCCATTAGAGCTATATTATTTGCTATGGAAGGAATTTCTTGTTTTCTTTCCCATCTAACATTCCTTGCACATAGTGTTAGTAGGCTTCACTAACTTAGGCAGATCTCTAACTTCTTGAGTAGAGCTTATCTTGACAATGTTATCAAAGTTCACATGACACAACCTCCTATGCCATAACCAACTTACATCAATTTGCGCAATCAAAAATTTTTCACTAGAAACACTCAAATGAAAGATATTACCTTTTGTCTTTGTACCTGAAGCAATCATATTTCCAAAACTTCCCCTTATTCTGCATTTACCAGATTTTGAACTATAGATTGTAACCCTTGTCTACCATCTTTCCAACACTCAACAAGTTTTCCAATGAACATGTCTCTTGTGATATTTATCACTGTCCTGAGTTCATCAATAGCATGAGATTTTCTCTTGTAGGAAGGGGGCATAGATCTAAGTATCTTAGCCACAATTTCTTCTTCATCCAAAGTTCCACCAACACATTTAATTTCCATCACTAATTCATTCACCTTTTGCGAGAAGGAAAAGATGTTTTCATCTTCACTCATCTTCAAGCTCTCCCATTTACCTTTTAGAATTTGTAGCTTAGCACTTTTCACTAGTGCATCTCCTTCGTACAATGTTTCTAACTTTTTCCAGATTTGGTACGCAGTCTTCAATCCTATCACATTTTTCATCTTTGAATATGTCAAGGCACTCAATAATGCTTCTACTGCCTTGTTATTAATTTATGCTTTCTTGATTTCATCTTCAGAGGAAGGACCATTATGAGGAATAGTATATGCACTTTGTGTAATCTTCCAGAAGGGTTCACCAAGGCACCTCAAATGACACTCCATCCTGACTTTCCATAGAGAGTAGTTTGTACCATCGAATCTGGGACTATCCTTCTTGCATGATGCCATCTCAGATCACCTCAAGCTGTTAGGCTTCTTCCAAGGAACTAGCTATGATACCAATTGTTGTCAAAACAAGGATAGACAACTAAGAGAGGGGGGTTGAATTAGTCATTACCTTAGATCTCAGATCTAATAATTAATTATGCAAGTATTAAATCAACAACACATCAGAGACACATGAACACCAAGATTTTATATGTGGAAACCCTATTAGGGGAAAAACCATGGTGGATGTTAGTCCACAAGATTATACCCTGTTAGAAGTATATTGAAGAATAAAAGGGAATGCACTTGCATTCAGGCGCAGTGCCTAGAGAACACTGCTCAGAATGAAGGATCACTGCCTTACATATAGTAATCAGATTAAATCCATTTGATGAAGTTGAACTGAGAAATTAGCTTCTACAAAAGCCTAATCATAGTTCTGGTTAGGCATACAAAAACTTCTACACACAATGCTCAATCTCTTCCACACTCTGCTCTGCTCTTGAATGATCTGATCTTTATTCACACATGTACATTAATTGTACACACTGAGTACTGCCTCTAAATGAGGAAAACAATCTCATAGATATATCCGCTACATGGATTTACCTCACCTATTCAGTTGGTCACAAATAAAGAATAAATTACAACTGTCGGCCTTAATACATGAATAAATTTCAATGTGCACCAACACAATCTGGTCACAACATAGTGAAGACCCAAAAAAACACCTCCAAACACACCAAACAATAAAATATTATTCCTCATGGATCTACAACATGCTAACACCATCATGTCGGCCAAGAACATGAAAAATCAAGCACACATCAAAAAAATCTTTGATCATGAACACTTCGATGAATGGAAATGCACAATAGGGATAGAGCACAATCTAGAATCATCCATGAACGTCATAGGTACATGCACAACACATGAAATTACCAAAATTTCATCCGCTTCATCCAAGAACACCATCTACAGAAACTAAATAATTTTAGGCACACAAATCTTCATAACTTCCATAAATCTTGATGCGAACCTCTGAAAATTTTAGAAAACATACTAGAAAGGTTCAACAACAAACCCTTTGAAGTGCACCTTCAGATTAGCAACTTAAAGCCCTTTCCACCATTTTGACCTTCTTAGATCCATTGGTTGCCTGCACTATATTTTTAACAATTTTCTCAATCTCCTCGACATATGTAGCCTTCAGAAACACCAATGCTAATAGTGTTGACATAAATGATAACCACATATCAACAACATAACCACAACATCCAATAAAAGTATTTTTAGGCAACGAATTGGTAAAGATGTCTACAATATGTTCCTTAGTAGGCACATACTCCAATCTGACTTCCTTTTCACTCACCTTGTCTCTCAAAAAGTGAAACTTGATAGATATATGCTTGGTTTTTGAATGCAACACCAGATTCTTAGAAATGTTAATTTCACTTGAATTATCACAAAATGTAATAGTAGATTCATCATACACAATTCTGATATCTTTTAGCATCTACTTCATCCACAATACTTTAGTATAATTATTAGTAGCAACAATGTATTATGCCTCTGCAATAGATAAAGAAATGGCATTTTGCTTCTTACTTAACCATGAAATCAACTTCTTTCCCAAGAAAAATGTGCCACCACTAGTAATTTTCCTGTCATTCACATCTCCTACCCAATCAACATCAGAGAAGGCACTCAAGGTAAGATCATCATTTTTAGGATACTACAGGCCAAAATAAACTGTTCCCTTTAAGTATCTGAAAATCCTCTTCACAACGGTCACATGAGCTTCCTTAGGATCGGCTTGAAATCTTGCAACAATACATACAACATTCATGATATCACGTCTAGTTTGAGTCAAATAAAGCAATCCACCAAAATTGATCTGTATCTAGTCTGATTTACCTTCAAAGAATCATCATCTGTTGCCAACTTACATCAATTTCACCATGGGTGTACTGAATGGCTTTGAGTCTTCCATACTAAACTTCTTTAGCAATTCTTTCACACAATTGGACTAAGATATAAAGATCCCTTTATCTAATTGAGTAAATTACAATCCCAAAAATAATTTCACCTCTCCAATCATTGACATCTCAAACTCATTCTGCATCTCATCAACAAACTTCATGCATAAACTATCATCTCCTCCAAAAATGATATCATCAACAAAGGCTTCCATAATCAAATCTTTATCATGATCAATCTTAAAATACAATTTACCATCAACAGTACCTTTACTAAATCCAAGTTTTAACAAATACTTGTCCAATATAGCATACCAAGCTCTAGGGGCTTTCTTGAGTCCATTTAATAGTTTCTTCAACCGAAAATGTATATCTCCCTAATCAGTCAATTGAAATTCATTAGGTTGCTCAACATACACCTCTTCTTCCAATTCACTATTTAGAAATGGTGACTTGACATCCATCTAATAAACCTTGTAGTTTTTGTAAGAAATATAAGTAAGAAACAGTCTCACAGCTTCAATTCTAGCAACAAGAGCAAAATTTTCTTCAAATTCAATTCCCTCCATCTGAGACTATCCTTTACACACCATCCTTGCTTTGTTTCTAACAACTTCACCTTGCTCATTTAGCTTGTTTCTAAAGACCCATTTACTTCCAATTAAATTTTTGTCCTTAGGTCTAGGAACAAGAGTCCATGTATTATTCTCCTCAATTTGTTGTAGTTCTTCTTTCATTGCTTCAATCCAATATTTATCTTTGCATGCTTCATTGACAATACTTGGCTCAGTCTTTAAAATCAAATAGTATTCTTCTGCAATTCTTCTCCTAGTTTGGATACCTTTGTTTTTATCACCTATAATATGATTTTATGAATGATTTAATCTCACATACCTTGGAGTCTTAGGATGTTCTTGAACTTCAGACTCTTGTGATCTCTCTTCTACACTTTCACTAGTTTCTCCTTCCTCTTGATCTTCTCGATTCATTGAAACAATTTGAACTTGATTTGAAGTCTAACCTTTGTTTGTACTATCATCCAGATCATCAAAATCATAGCAACAGGTTTTGGATGGTCTAGCAATGTCTTCATCAACCTTAACATTTGCACTTTCAACCATTTTCTTTAATCTCTTGTTGTAGCACCAGTAGGCTTTACTCTTAGTAGAATAACCAAGAAAGATTCCTTCATCACTTCTAGCATCAAACTTTCCTATTTCTTCATCTCTTCTGATATAGAATTTACTCCCAAAGATTTTTAAATATCTAATAGTAGGGTTATGACCAAACCATAGCTCAAAAGGGGTCTTATCGGTATCACCTTTGATTTGTACCCGGTTGAGGACATAAAAAATAGTACTCACAAATTCTCTCCAATAGATATGAGGAACATTTCCTTCCAACATCATAGTCCTAGCAGAATCTCGAATTGTCTTGTTATTCCTTTCCAAAAATCCATTTTGCTGAGGGGTCCGTGGTGTAGATAATTGTCTCTTTATTCCATGCATTTCACAAAAAGAATTAAAATCAACAAAAGTGAATTCACCACCTCTATCAGATCTTAGACACTTCATCTTCAAACCTATCTTTGTCTCAACCATAGCCTTAAATATCTTGAACTTCTCTAGAGCTTCAAATTTCTCTCTTAAGAAAGTAACCCGCATCATCCTAGAATAATCATCAATAAGCAACATGAAATATTTGTAACCTTGTAAATTTTTTATTCTAGCAGGACCACACAAGTTAGTATGCACAAGATCCAACACTCCATTTGAACAATGTTGTTTGCTCCGAAATGAAATTCTAGTTTTCTTTCCTAACCGTCATTCCTTGCATATGGCATTAGTAGGCTTTACCAACTTAGGAAGATCTCTCACTGCTTGAGTAGAACTTATCTTTATAATATTAACAAAGTTTATATGACACATTCTTCAATGCCACAATGAACTTTCATCAACTTGAGCAATCAAACAACTTTACTAGCAGCATTCAGGTGAGATATGTTACCTTTTGTTTTTGTACCTAAAGCAATCACATTTCTAGAACTTCCTAGTATTCTACACTTTCCATCCTTGAATTGAAGATTGTATCCCTTATCAACCATCTTTCCAACACTTAAAATATTATGCTTCAAGCCTTCCACATAAAGAACATCATCAGTATTATGCTTACCATCAAAATAAATACATCCTCTGCCACAAATTATACTACCATTGTTATCACCAAATCTTACAACACCATCATCATACTTTTCTAGGCTTAAATTTTTTTATTTTATCACCTATCATGTGATGTGAACATACACTGTCAATTAACCATTCATCCTTCTCTTCAACTCGAGTAGCTAGGGCTTTCTCCACATTTGTACAACTAGCAGATTTAGTAGACATAGGATTATTTTCCTTGATAGGAATAAACACATACTCATCTTCACTTACATTCCCTTTATCAGATTTTTCATTTGTCACAACTTCATCAACAACATAATAACACTTCCTTTTAAATCTAAGCTTGTTAGATCTTGGCTTAGGAACTCTTTCTGGACACCTTGATGCAAAATGACCTATCTTATTGCAAGAAAAAACATTTAATAGGAAAATTTCCTTTGTACTTACCTTCGCTTCCGTTTTGACAATAAGTGCTTCAAGCTCATTCAGTTCTCTTTCTTCTTCAATCTATCTCATTTATTCCTCATACTTGAATACCTTTCTAGAAGAATTTTCACCTGGATCATATCTCTCCTTATCTCTTCTAGAGGTAGTAGCTTTCAATGCAGATTCTACCTTAGGAAGGGCATCACCAAATTCACTCAACTCAAAACCAGTAAGTTTACCAATAAACATATCTCTGGTTACATTTGTCACAGTCCAGAGCTCATCACTAGCTGTATCTTTGACTTTGTATGCAACATGAAAGGATCTAAGCACTTTAGCAACAATCTTTGATTCTTCAACTGTCCACTAGCACATCTGATACCACACACAAGTTCATTCACTCTTTGCATGAAAGTAGTAATATTCTCATCATCACCCATTCTCAACATTTCATAGTTCCCTTTCAGACTTTGTAGGTTAGAAATCTTCACATTAGCATCTCCTTCGTACAAAGTTTCCAAATTTTTCCAGATCTCATAAGCAGACTTCAGATCCATAACATTTTTCATCTCAGAATCAGTCAAAGCACTCAAAAATGATTCCTTAGCCCTGATATTGTATTCAACATCCCTAATCTCAGCAACAATATTAGGACCATTCTGAGGAATAACATACCTATTACTTGTAATGTTCCAGTAGGATTCACCAATGTATCTTAGATGACACTCCATTCGAGTCTTCCACAAAGAATAATTTGTTCCATAAAATCTCAGACTATCCTTCTTATATGTCACCATCCCAAATCAACTCAAGCTATTAAAATTATTCCAAGGAACCTTCTCTAATACCAATTATTGGCAACACAAGGGCATACAACTGAGAGGGGGGGGGTGAATTAGTTGTCACAAAATTTCAAACTTATTAACCCCTATTATTAGATTTGATTAATAACCATGAAAGCATAAATCAACAACACATCAGAAACACACACAACACCAAGATTTTTACATGGAAACCCTGTTAGGAGAAAAACCACGGTGGAGGTAAGTCTACAATTTTATACCTTGTTAAAAGTATAAGAAGAATAAATGGGGAATGTACATGCATTTAGGCACACTACCTAAAGCTCACTGCTCAAATACAAAATAAGACTCACTGTCTTATAGAAACATTCAGATTACAACCATCCAAATTTTGAACTGAGAAAGTAGCATCTGCTAATTCTTGATTACAATTCCAGTTAAGCACATGAACACTTCTTCACTCTTCTTCACTCTTCTTCACACTCTGCTTTGCCTTCGAAAGATTTAGAACATTATTTACACACACACACACTTTCTCGTTCACTTCAAATGAAGAAACAATACAATCACTTATATATATCCGCAATAATACAATCACTACAATAACTTATATATCCACAACAAGGAATTATATCGCTTCATATCGGCTTTAACAAAATAATAAAATGAATACAAATTGTTGACCCAAAAAAATAAAGATTATTAATGCAAATAAACCAAGGTTTTCCACAACATAGTAGAGACCCAAAACAATATCCTTGAACACAAAACACCTTCAAATATTATTCCTCGAAGATACACAACACGCTACAATCACCCTATTGGCCATGAACATGAAAAACATGAACACACAAGAGAAAATCATGAATCTTGAGCACACCGATCAATGTGGACGTGCAACATAGATAGAGCACAATCTAGAAACATCTATGAACATCACAGGAACATTCACAACAACTCAAATTACTAGAATCACATTATGTTCTTCCAAGAACACCAGCTACAGTAACATAATAACTGTCGGAACACAAAAACTCATAACTTGCTCAAATATTCATGCGAAAATTTGAAACTTTCAAAGGATAAACCACATACACCTAAAAACAAGCCCTTTAATCCGCAACTTCTCACCATCAATATACATAAATTTCCATCATACTGATCTTCACTACTTCACAGACAACTTGAAACATATTTTATTAAAATTTTCTCAATATACTCGACATATACAGTCTTAAATAAATTAATGCTAATACTATTGACATCAATGACAACCACATATCAGCAACACAACCACAACATCCAACAATACCCACCAGCACAACCCTTGTTGAAGACATAGAATCCAATGTGGGTGATAGTGACTCAGATGATTTATTGCCCATCTTGACAATTGATCAAGCCTTAGATATGGAAGAACCTACCGAGGATAATATTCTTGCTAATTTTCTTCAGAATAGATATGCATCTAATGAATCTTTTGAAATAATGGTTCTCCATTCAGATATAAATAGTGTTCATCCTTTTGAAAACTTTTCATTGGTAGGTAGCTCATGATCTGTTCAACACTTTGTCACATTGCATCAGTTGCTACCTCATAATTGTTTGTACAGTTTATTTTTATCTTCTGGAAATTCTAGCGATATGTCATCCACTTCCCAAGTACTAGCCATCAATTCACCTTCACAATCAAAATTTATGGAAATTTTTCCTAATCACACACTTAATATTAATCCACAATTAAAAACTGAACAAACCCAAGATATCATTGCCATGCTTAAAGCTAATAAAGATGCATTTTCTCAGGAATATCAAGATATGCACGGCATTCATCCTGACACTTGCACCCACCATATTTACATTAAATAAGGTAGTTTTCCAGTTAAGCAACCACAACGATGACTCAACCCCGTCTTGCATGAAATAGTTAAAGAGGAATTACATTAATTGTTAAATGTTGGGTTTATATATCCTATTTCAGATAGTAAATGGGTCTCTCCTCTAGTCATGGTTCCCAAGAAAAAAGGTAAGTGAAGAATTTGTGTTGATTACAGATCACTAAATAAAGATACTAAAAAGGATCACTTCCCATTTCTATTTATTGATCGAGCATTGTACACTCTTGCAGGTAAAAGGTTCTTCTCTTTTTTGGATGGGTTTAGTGACTAAAACTAGATTCACATAGTGCTTGAAGACCAATATAATACTACTTTCACTTTCCCTTATGGCACTTTTGCCTATAATGTTTTGACGTTTAGTTGATGCAATGCCCCCACCACCTTTCAAAGGGTAGTCTTGAGCATTTTTGTGGATCTTGTAAATGATTGTGTCGAGGTATATATGGATGATTTTACTATCTATGGTAATACTTATGAAGAGGCTAAGGAAAATTTAGAAAAGGTACTTAGACATTGTATAGACACTATTTTATCATTAAGTCATGAAAAGTGCCATATGCTTGTGACATAAGGGATAGTACTTGGTCATTATATTTTTTCTAAGGGTATTCAAGTTGATCCAAAAAAAGATACAGATTATCCAGGACTTTCCTACACCCACTAGCCAAAAGGATGTGCATAGTTTTCTAGGCCATGTAGGGTACTATAGGAGGTTTATCCAAATTTTTTAGTAAGATTGCTTCCCGTTTGTTTGCTTTGCTAGCAAAATATGCCATTTTATCCTGGACACTAGAGTGTCAAGAGGCTTTTGAAACCATTAAGAACAAGCTTGTCACCATACTAGTACTCAAAGGTCTGAACTGGGAACTACATTTTCATATTTAAACCGATGAACAAAAAGAATTAATTTCACAACTTTACTCATTGGATGAAATCCATGAACAAGCACTCTTTCATGTAGAGATTGTCCAGAACTAGCATGCTCTCTGGTATGATCATTTCATTTGACAACAGTCATTTCAACCAGGTGATTGGGCACTCTTGTATGATTTTTGTTTCCAAGATTTTAAGGGAAATTTTCACACCTGGTGGCTTGGGCCCTATGAAATCAAGGTGGTCTATGATTACAAGGTTGTCAAGCTTTTCATGGTAGACTTTGATCGCATGACTTTAATTTTCAATGATCACTGAGTGAATTTATACATGAGGCCTCTCTCATAAGAAGAGTTTGTATCGAATCTTCCTAAGGAACTCCATCGACTTGACAGGGTTTCTATGGCTTCTCCCAATACCTTTTAGGTACTTCTCAAAATGTTTTGATAAAAAAATGCAATAGAAGATCCAACAATGAAAACCTTCGGGTGTTATTGGCTAGTTAACATTTGAAAATCGGCTTGCAATGGGTGTTAAATACTAAATAAGTCTAAAAAGTGAAAATAGAGTTCCCAACACTTCTAAGCGATGATAGGACAAAAACTAGGTTCTTGGTGGTCTGTTAGAGAAAAAAAATTCTCACTTCTACGATAGGAGCTGCTTTATACATTCCACAACCCTTGTTTTTCTTTCATCTTTGGTATGCATGGGGAAGGACTTTCATTCTCCCCTGCTTAAGGGTGACTTTTGGGCATCTAGTTTCTCTTTTCCATAGGTATATCATCTTCCTGTGAGCTTCTTTCTTCCTGGTTGTTTCAAAACTTGGTTCCTATCATTTTATGGACAGGAGCTTCGGGTCAACTCTTTTTGTAGCATGACACTCCTTCTAGGTTGTTTACTTATATTGTGGCTCTTTCATCTCCTTCCTAGTGTTGCCACCAACTTACACATTCTGAGAGATTTTTCATGCTTCCATCCGATCACTCTATCATTTCTGACTATACTTCCTTTGCCATTGGTCTCATGGTGTCTATTTACCTGACCTTCTCATTCCCAACCTTCATTTTTTATATGTTAGTACGACATTTGTGATGCACTATTTTCTGTACCTATCCACTTGGGTAGTGACTTTAATGACACACTTTATTGATGCATCATTATCATCATCACTATGCGTCATCTTCCTCTCAACTCTATCACTCCTCAGTTGGCATCCTCATGTATGCACCATGTGATTTGATCGATACTCTCTTCTACTTTGTTGGTTCCTTGTGCCTTTGCCTCCACATCATCCTCCATACATATGATGGTTTGGTAATGTTATATTTCAAGTTTCTCTTTTTCTTTGTTGTTTTATTTTATATTTTATATTTTCTTTAATAAATAGTGACGTGTCTCGTGGATGGGCCACATGCTAAGCTAGGGGGGAAACAGTCCAATCATATCTATCTTATATCTAGGAACTGTCAACTTGTAACCGTATCATATGTTGCCATATTTATTTCACCTTTCTTTTCTGCCCATTCTATCGTCATTTTTTGACAAGCCGTATTTATTTGACACATTAAAAATCTTTATTATTAGGCCTCGGTCATTTCATAATATTTTTACCACTGCCATCCTAGGTGTAGATCTGAACCCACCATTATTACCATTTCAAACATCCATCCAAATTTAGTTAATGACTTGTCATTTTTACATGTTATCCAAAAATTTCTCTAAATCATTCCCAACATATTTCCCTTACCACCGGTGGTTTACTCCATTAGCTAATAGATTTTGTTTTCTCACTATTCCAAGTTGACAAAGTGCCTTAGTCTAGTTTGAAACAAACCTCTTGGTAACATTATGGCAGGAACACAAGCACCATTTTGAGCCTCTAAATATGGATGAATTAAGGGCTCCGATAATGGTAGAAGCATATATAATATATAGGCAAGTAAGGTAGGCTATGTACTTCAAAATATTGTGAGGGTATGACGAGAAGCTGACAGATGAATTTGCAATGACATGTCACAAAAAATGAGCACAGGTTTGTGGTTTGGAAATTCTTGTTTCAATTGAAGCTATACAAGAAGTCACTGGATTGCCACTATCAGGGGAAAATTAGTTTCCTAATAACTCAACACGGGTGAAAGATATTAAGCACCTTCACAAGAAATTCCTGCAACATGGGAGTTGGTTAAAGTCGTCACTAGACAAGGCAAAAAGTTAGCTTCACTTTCACTGCCCTGGAATGATGTGGCAAGATTTTTCATCCAATATGTAACTTGCAAAGGAAGGCATGTGTACGTATATGCTAAAAAAAATTGGCTCATGATACATTTGTAATGGGGTTTGTTCATGAATCTTCCTTTCTTTATGTATTCTTCTATAATGCAAATGAGAAAAGCAATTCAAAAGGGTAGAAAAAATTCATTAGCCCATCATAGACTTATCAAATTGTTAATTGTGAGGGAGTTAAATAAATTCTCTCCTCCAAGGGATTGGGATTCATTTTTTGTAAACGATACCTTGGAAAACTCTGTGGAGGAGGACCTACCTAACACCTCAGAACACTCTATGGAATAGGGCTCCTTCAATGAGGAAAAATGTCCTATTAATTATGAGGAAGAAGGGTCTAGTCATGCGAGTTCAAATGAAGGAAGTGAAAATGAAAACCCTTTTGATACACCTAATAAGGGTTTTGAATCAGGGGACTCCCCCTATTAGCTCAAAGAAAAAGGTTCAAAAAACCCCAGGGTCAAGTGGTAAGCGGGTCAAGAGCTCAAGTGTTAAATGGGAAAATGTTAAGACTACAACATCTGACTCTACCAGTAAGAATAAATTACACAGTGGGTCGACTTCAGTTGTTGTCTCAGAGAAACAATCACCAACCGTTCAAATGGATAAGTTAGAAAATTTAGCCAATGTAGCTAGTGATGTTTTGAGCCCTAAGAAAATTGATGAAGTTGGTGATTTAACAATTCTAGCCACAGTCTTCCAGAAGAATAAGAGAACAAAGGCAGTCTCTAGGGAATTTAGGAGTGAAATAAGGAAGATGAAGGAGGAGTCTAGGGCCACTCTATCAGATCAAAAGGAACCTGAGCAAGGCCTTGAAATGCCTCCACAAAACTCTCCAATTTTAGAAGAAATCCAAGTTTCCAGAGAAGGTATTCATGCAGAGATCAACATTCAAGTTGAAACTATGTCAACTCAACAAGAAGATGATGACAACCTAAGGAATTTTGTAGAATAGGAAATTGATGGATTTGAGACCCCTCATACTGACAATCTGGAAGCCAAACAAGAACTTGAAGTGGGGAGAAAGGAAGAGGAAAATAAGTTGGTTGACCAAGAACAAGAAAATGTTGAGATTCCTCATAATGAATAAGAAGAACAAGAAGTAGAGGTAGAGAAGGAATTTGAGGAGAATCCTCTATTAACCAATGATGAAATTTGTGAAATGTAGAATATGGTGACCAAATTAATTGATGAGAATGAAGTTCTACAAAAGTAGATTTGGGATGTAGATGCCCTGAATTATTCATAGGCAATAGAAATTGATCAACTTAAATTATCCCTTAAGCAGGCCAAGACTGTTGATGCTTCTCTTATGCCCATTCAGGAGCATAAAGATCAAATGCATGCACTAAAAAAATTATGGGTTAAAGAGATCTCCAGTGTAATGCATAAGCTGTCTAGTGTGTATCCTATGTCTTTTTGCATGAGGGCATGAAAAACCCTAAGCTGGAGGAAAATGATGAGGGATAAATGTGTCTTTGTTTCTACACCTTTGTTTACCTTTTTACCTCTTTGTTCCTATATAATCTCTTGTAGTTCCTATCACTATTTGTTAATGAAGTAGGTCCATATTTAATAAAATACAAAGAGAGGATAGGAACTTGTGGATATATCAAAACCTTTAATTATTTAATAATTATCATTTTGACTATGAAAAATAGGGGATGATTAGGTGGATGATGTGTGGGAGCAATGGGAGCATCAGTGGAATGATGATAAGAACTGTCTCATGAGTCATGTCTCACTTTTGATTAAGTTCGGTCTAAGTTGTCTTATTTTTGGAACAATGTTAAGTCTGTAAATCTATTTTTAAGAAGATTTTGAAGGTTTTTGGCCATAGGCCATAACAACCCAAACAATCATATATAGTTTTGATTTGTAAAATCAGTGACATATGATCTCTCTCTCTCTCTCTCTCTCTCTATATATATATATATATATATATATATATATGCTAAGACTTGAGTTAGTAATCAGTAATATATATTTGTAAGTTTTTGTTTTGATAAAAAGAAGATTGGAGTTTGAGATCTTGTTTTTCATACGCATTGAGTAGAGTAAAGTAAACTTTTGTTTCTTCACTGGAAATCGGAGAAGGAAGGGCTCACTTCGTTGATTGCCTTGTGACTAGCTGTAGCATCCGTGTGTTGTGTGGTAATGATGCTTTATTAGTATTAAATCTATTTTGATCTTCAATCGTTCTATTAGCGTAAAACCATTTAATGTGTTTTTAATTATTATTCAATGTATTGGTGATTGATGTGTTTTGTTTTGATATCGTGCTACAAGTACATTTGATTTAGCAGGTTACTTTGCAATCAAATTTAATTAATGTGTTTATTGTTCTGTATAAATTTGATTCAACATATTATTTCAAACAAGTGTCAATTGGATTGCTTATTAATATGTGTGAACTTTCTTCAGCGCTTTACATTCCATCATTCATCTGCTTTAGGTAGTTTAATGTTAGTAAGATTTGATATTTTTATTTTATTGGTTAGTTTTAATCTACTATTGTTGCAAACTATTAAGCCCAGGTTCCTATCACATAGGTGATAGGAGGTCAAAAAACCATATTTTCGAATAAATGTAATTTGCATGTAGTTGCATCCATCCCCATTTGGCTTTCCAAGTTTAGACATTAGGAAAAAAGCCCCAATATTTTTCACAAGCCTACGCTCTCAAATTTACATTAAGGAGTAAACTGAAGAAATTGTAAAATTCCCAAATATTGATCTTAATCTATTCACCAATTTAAGATAGAATTACAAGGATAGTTTTACCACAAATATCAACCATAGTTTAATCCAGTCACTATTGCCACCTGTGGTGAGGGCATAGGCCCCCAATATATTATCTCTCTCATAGTACGTGCAAATATTGCATGGTAATAATCATCTAGCACATCCTATGGTTCGTCAAATTGTCGATGAACCATGTCCAATAAGTATCTCTTAAGAATATAAGGGGTTTGCCAGATCAAACAATAGGTCTATTTGTAGTAAGGAAGATGGTCATCATCACCATCCCACGACTCGATGTGTAACCATGAGCTCCATCTGAACTTAATGATCTCATCAATGATTCTCCTCCAATAGTCCAAGTCACCCAATCGATGTCATGTTAGCATCGTGCCATCTCTGTACACAAGAGGGAATACGACCTCTCTGATTACCTCACCAATTGGTCTAAGCACAAAAATGTGCTTCCAATCCCAAATGTGTAAAAGTGTCACTTTGATAGACAGGATAGTTGCTAAATAATATACCACCTGATGCATATCATGATAAAGGTGCTCAATAATTCATGGTTCCCTTGCATCTACCCAAGCCTCCTCTATAATGTACTCCAAATTTTTTCTCCAACCAACTAAGAAGAACCTCGATCTCTTGTTGGGCATGATCTATTTGCATACGAGGTTTGCTATAACTATAACTATGTCATCAATCGATTCAATATACCATCACAAGTCGGTCTATCCATCATCAATGTCCAAATTATCATTTCTCAACACCCTCTCAAGTGCCTCCACACCATAATCTAGCTCATAAATGACTCTCTCCATAGATGGGTACTCATAGTATGTGTTAGATCTCCTCTAATGTAATGGTATCCTCTCTTATAGGGAGCATGAAGGAAGAGGTCTCAAAATTCCACCTCTCTATGTGCAATTTCATAAATGCTCTGTGAGCTCTAATCTCCAACATATACACGATGTAGTAAAGATCAAAAAATCCCAAGAACTCTACTTTCATCTCAGTAAAGTGAGCCATCTGGTCCAATATCTGAGGTTTTTTCTCCCACAATAGAATACAATCAAATACCACCTATGAGCATAACACTAACAATGTCAATTTATCAAAAATTTGGATAAAAACCTAAGTCTATGAAGCCCTAAAATAAAAGCGACCTTTTATACAAAAGCATCATTTTGTAATATCCAAATGCATACTCTTTTTCAAAAGTGTTGCTTTATCTTTCCAAAAGCAAATCAAAAGTTCCAAAGATTCTCTCTTATGCAAAAGTGTCACGCTTCTTGCAAAAGAATTACGCCGAGTTTCAAAAGTATTGAGTCTAACTTGACACGTTTGTGAGCATACCTTTAGCTATAATTTATGGTATCTAAAATTACATGTCCAAATGCAAGGGTTAGGTATGTACCGAGGCTCTTCTTTTGCAAGCTGCTGAAATTAATAAACTGTTGGCCCACATTTATTTTTTGTGTCAAAATATCAATTTATCAACGCTCGATACAAATGGTAGAGACATGGATCACACGAGAGGTGGTTAGTGCCTTGTCATGAATCCTGATGGGAGTGTTAACCATCTACCAACACAAACTACATTTGCACAGTGTGGGGCATGAATGAGGTGAGCCATCACAGTCAATTCAAGCTAGAAGGGTAGAAGGCTCAAAGCTCTCAAATCTCTAAACTTAATGGGTGTAAATGAACTAGAAATGAATCCAAATGTATATACATGGTCCTCAAAACCCTAGGTTTTTATCCCTCTTTCATCCCATTTTCCATCATATCCATCTCTCTTGATCAGTTTCTTGACCTCCTAGGACTTGATTTTTTTCCTCCTCTTCTTCGCCAAACCTATCTTGTCATGAGCTTGACCCCAAAAAATGTTTTTTTGGCTGACCTCTCGAGGGGGTAGCCTAGCTTCCTACCATCATTCCTTCATCTGCTAGGGTACAGTGGAGCATCGAGTTTTTTATTTTTTTTCCAAAACAACAGTGTCTTTGAACCAACGTAATAGGTACATTATCTCAAAGAGAGGAAAAATGTAGACATCTAAAAATGTATGAACCAATCACACATCATTATTTGCATTTTCATCATCATTTTCATCACTTTCTCATCATTTTCCTCGTTTCTCACCATTCTCATTATTTTTCACCATTTTCATCACTTTTTCATAATTTTCCCTCTCTTAATTAATTAAGTTTCTAATAATTTAATAATTTTGTCATTTTAACTAATTTTCCTCTATCTTACCTAATTATAATTATTTAATTAGAAAAATCTAATTTTTTTCTATCTCACATAATTATATAATCTTTAATTATTTAATTAATTAATTCCCCCACTTGCACATAGAATATTATTTTCCTCATAATTAAATGATTTTTTAATTATTTAATTCCCTAATTTCCCTCTCAAAGGAATATTCTCTTTTCAAAAATATCTTAAATAATTTTCCTAAAAAAGAGGAGATATTTTCAGTTGACTAAAGCTCTCGAGCAATCTCCATAAATGATCTTTTTGATTTAATCTCCACCGTTGATCTCAACTTTCAATCTCCATCATTGATCAAAAATTTGAAAATCTATAAAATAAGCTATTTCCTCCATTCAAAAGGACCTAGAAGAATTCATGAGCCTTCATCTTTGCAGCAATTTTGAGCATCTTGTAGGCCATATCATCAACTCAAGCTTTTGCACAATTGGGTTATAAGGTTTGAGAAATCCAACATCAAATATACCAAAGTTTTTCATAATGGAATGTTAGGTTTGTTTTACTTTTGATCTTGTTTTTAATGTTTGTTCATGCTTTTCTTGATCTTTTCAAAAATTAAGTGCATCCAGTTCCATTGGTTAGTGGGTTTAATCAATCTTTTCTTTGTGGGTATTTGATATTTCTAACCCTAATTATGCTAATTTTCTTCCTAATTGATTTTCCACTAAACCCATTACACACAAGGTATACATTACAAAAAATAAAATTAGCCTAAATTCGACAACCAATAAGGCTATTAATTTTAATATTTTTACAAAGGAGTATCAGAATGACAGTGGTAGCTATAGGGTGAAATGGTTTCCAAAAATAAGGGGTATAGACAAAAAACTAATAAGGTTCACTCCTACAGAGTTGGAGGCCTTCAATAAGGATATATTTGAAGACTACTATATCAAAACCTATCATGCCCTATTCTGGGTTTTGGGAAAGGATGTCAAGACCCAGATTCTAGTTCCCCTAATGATGATGGTTGTTGATATTCAAAACATAGACCTCAATCAAGAATTTAATTTCTCCTCGTTCATTACAAAGAGAATGCACAAACAATTGGTTGCAATAAAAGGTGATAGAAAGATAGTACACTTCAAATAGTGTTCATTGTTGTGTCACATGTTCATGTATGGAGAGAAATATTTTGACAAGACTCTACAACTAAGGATCCATGATGACAATAATTTCCCACTTTCAGTACAATGTTGGACATACATTTGGGACATGCACTACCATAATTCCAACTATGGTATTTGAAGAATGTTTTGTAAGACAAATACTAAGATATCTAGGTGCAAAAATAGGCAAGTTACCAAAGGAGATGATGGATTTTCTAAGACCAAAATATAGGGTATCTAGTCTATAAAATTCAACATAATTGGGTATACTAGTATCTCCATTTGAATGCTACCGTGATCAAAATATATGGGTCTCTAGTTAGGCCAATTTTTTTGCCTAGATATATGTCAAAAAGGTTGGCCTATATGGAAATTATCTGGCAACTAAATGAATTAGATAAAATTCAATTGAGGAGTCATAAGAAAGGATCCTTCCTAACATATATTGTATTTTTAGACTGTGTGCTTGCTAGCAAGGAGGGATTGGGGCTTTATATCCAATTCTACAATCATACAAAACGGGATAAGACCTGAAAAGAGATTGTGGCCTAGAAGGCTTCAAAAATCAAGTCAGACTAAGTGCTAGGAGATACAATTTTCATCTCAAGGTGCAATTTGAGGAAGATGTAATAGAAAATTTCCTATTTGATCATTAAGTGAAAGTGAAGAGAACAAATTGGATTGCAATTTGAAAGGGATAAGAACAAAGGAAATAATAGAACCATAATTATCTAGGAGCCTTTCATGAAGTCAAAGATCCTATTGTTAGGATCAACACCATGATGGAAAATATAGAATATTTAGCATATAAGCCTCTAGTGGTGTTATGGAAGAAACTAGAAGAAAGACCACAACATAAAGAAGACCCATAAATAATAATTGAGATATACCAACATGTGAGAAGAGGAAAAACACATGTGGAAATACAACAAGTACAAGAGGCGTCTACACAATCAATTGCATCTCATGTAGAGCAAAAAAGTAAGAAGATGGTTATGAAACTACTAATAGTCACCTATTCTATAGATGTTGGAGAAGCATAAGAGATTGGGGAAATCACAGAGAATGTAATTGGGGGGGAGGAAATGAACCAAATATCGCCCTCTCCCCAAAGATTGCAAATCCTTAATATTTCTCAAGATAAGTTAGTAGCTACTCTAAGAAATGGTGGAGAGGAGGCCAATGATATAAGAGCCTTGTATTATACAAAACTCATTTATGATGATGAATTTGTAAAGTCAAAATAATTCAAATATTTTGTTTTGAGATTAAAAATGGAGGAATTTTATTAAAAAATAAGTAAAAGGCTAAAGAAGAGGCAAGCCCGTCAAACATAGAGGGGATTACCAAGTGTAAGGAAGATTAGGTAGCAAAAAAACTTCCTACACAATCTTGAGAGGACGATAATGCAAAAAATTTATAGATCTTTAACAATTACAAAAACTTAAACAAAAATAAATATAAATATCATGCATACCACAACATTGTGATTTACATGGGAAAAACTCTTTTGGGAGAAAAACCTCACACTCCAAAAGTTTCCCAATATATTATTCAAAAATCATAAAGATTACAATATACTTGCAGAGCAAGCTTCTCATAGGGGTATCACCAACCAAAGATTCAAAGGCAACGCAACCACTATCAAACTTTTAGAATACATCATAATACATAGCCATAATACAATACCCTCATAAAATAGGGTTGCCTTCTAGGGAAAGTCAAGCTAATAAAATACTAGTCGTCAAATCTAAGACCTAATGATGAATGGTCTAGATTTATAATAAAATATTACACATAAAATTTGGCTTTCGAGGGCACCACCCGTCATTGGCGTATCAACAATACTTTATGTTATTTAATTTCAAGGTTGATACACTATCCCAACACCAAGAAGAGGTTGGAAGAAGTTGAGTTCAAAGTCAACAATGCAACCCCTAAAGAAGCAAGGAGAATGGTGCAATAGGTTGGTCTACTTCTCTTGCCCAATTGGGATATAGCCTTTGTCATAGCTGAAGGGAAAAGAATGTGGATCTAATGACCCAACAGTGCGTAATACATTCCCTTAACACCTTTACTACAGGGGAGAGAAGCAAAAATGAAAAACCAACAGTTTCTAAAACTTATAGAGATGCATACAACCATGGCAATGAGAAACTAGAAAGATAAGCAAACAAAGATGACACAGTATTTACGTGGGAAAACCCTTTCAGGCAAAAAACCCACCACACAAAGTCAAATCAATTGTATTACAGTAATGAATCGATTACATACAATATCCAGACTTCTTTGCTTAGCTCACAATCACCCAGAGAGACTCAAATCCACTATTACAATGTTTTCACAACATACAGTTCAAAACCCTCTTCAAGAACTCACGTCCTTCTTATTCTTCAGCTCGCGACTTCAACTTGCTCTGCAACTTTATGACTCAACTCAACTTGTCTAACTTATGAGAAATAACACATCTCTCATCCAAATGTAACCGACTCAGAAGAGCAATGAAGTCCATCCTTAAATCATGCATCTGGTCAGATCTGATAGATCTCTTGCAACAAGTCATTGCATTCAAAGCCATTACTCAAAACGGTTGAGCTCGCCACCCTTCATTGACAAATGCAACTGCCACAATAAGTATCTTGGTATCCGTCCAATCACTATTCAACCAGGTGCCACGCATCCAAGACCCATCAGCAATCACAGCTGACAAAGCAACCAAAACGGTCAAACAGACATCAGGTGTGACCAAGACTTCAAGTCATAAATAGCACTGCTGGAGTCGGAGTCGGAACAGGAGTTGAAACAAGACTCCACTGAAAATACACACTGTCGGATTCGGAGTTGGAGTCGGAGTCGGAACTGGAGTCAAAACATGACCCTACCAAAATATCAGGTTCAGGAACCATTTCGGTTCCACGCCCGCCAGGAAACTGAATTCTGACCCTTCCTCTGCCAACAATCTCCAGCATTGAATCACTTGCCAAGTATACCTTTCCACCATCATACTTCTCATACTTTGAGAACCAATCTCTATTGGATGTCATGTGAAAAGAGGCACCTGAGTCAACTAACCAAACATCATATAATGCCTGAGTTGTCAGGGCTGCTGCAATGAAGGCATCTGCATCACTTTGAGAAGATTCGTTGTCAGAAACATTCTTCTTCTTCTTCTCCTTGCAGTCCTTCTTGATATGACCAGGTTGCCCACAGTTCCAACACTTTACCTTGGAATTTTTACTAGGAGACTTTGATCACCCTTTAGACTTGGATTTCGACTTGTTGTCTTTTTTCTTGCCTTTCTCCTTTGTTCTACCTCGAACAGAAAGAGCATCTTTGGCCATCTTAGAAGATTTCCTTCACATTTCTTCAGATAGAAGCGAAGCAACCACATCATCAGTCTTGAAAGTAGTGGTTGTGCTTCTAATAGCCATCACAAGATGATCCCAACTGTCAGGTAATGAACACAACAGGAGCATGCAACGATCCTCCTCCTCAATCTTTACACCTACAGATGCCAGCTGAGTAACACTCATATTAAATGAGTTCAGATGATCTGCAACAGATACACCTTCATCCATCTTCAAGGAGTACAACTTCTTCCTCAAGAATAACTTGTTTACCAGAGATTTTCCTTGGTAAATATCACCAAGCTTCTTCCACAAAGCAGCTGTAGATGTCTCCTCATGAACATTCAAGAGCACGGAATCAGCTAGAATCAGTCTTATCAATCCTCTTGCTTTTCTATCAGCAAGATCCCAAGCTTCTTGGGTCGTAGTTGGTGGCTTAGTTCCAGACACTGCAATCCAGAGGTCTCTATCCACAAGCAAGTCTTCTATCTTGAGTTTCCATAACTCAAAGTTGCTGCCATTAAACTTCTCAATATCTATTCTACCAGATGTACTCGCCATCTCACAACAGAAACAAGTTTAACAATGCAAGTCTCCCACTGAAATAGTATTAGTGCAAAAAACTAATTTGCCCTAACAAGGATAACATGAACTGGCCAAGCTCTGATACCACTTTGAAGGGAAAAGAATGCGAATCTAATGACCCAACAGTGCGGAATACATTCCCTTAACACCTTTACTACAGGGGAGAGAAGCAAAAACGAAAAACCAACAGTTTCTAAAACTTATAGAGATGCATACAACCATGGCAATGAGAAACCAGAAAGATAAGCAAACAAAGATGACACAGTATTTATGTGGGAAAACCCTTTCAGGCAAAAAACCCACCACACAAAGTCAAATCAATTGTATTACAGTAATGAATCGATTACATACAATATCCAGACTTCTTTGCCCAGCTCACAATCACCCAGAGAGATTTAGATCCACTGTTACAATGTTTTCACAACATACAGTTCAAAACCCTCTTCAAGAACTCACGTCCTTCTTGTTCTTCAACTCGCGACTTCAACTTGCTCTGCAACTTTACGACTCAACTCAACTTGTCTAAATAACACATCTCTCATCCAAATGTAACCGACTCAGAAGAGCAATGAAGTCCATCCTCAAATCACGCATCTGGTCGGATCTGACAGATCTCCTACAACAAGTCATCATTGTATTCAAAGCCATTAGTCAAAACGGTTGAGTTTTCCACCCTTCGTTGACAAATGCAACTGCCACAATAAGTATCTTGGTATCCGTCCAATCACTATTCAACCAGGTGCCACGAGTCCAAGACCCATCAACAATCACAGCTGATAGAGCAACCAAAACGGTCAAATAGACATCGGGTGCGACCAAGACTTCAAGTCATAAATAGCATTGCCAGAGTCGAAGTCGAAACAGGACTCCACCGAAAATACACACTGCCGGAGTCGGAGTCGGAGTCGAAGTCGGAACTGGAGTCAAAACATGACCCTACCGAAATATCAGGTTCAGGAACCATTTCGGTTCCGCGCCCACCCATGGCAAAGAGGAACTCATCGAAACCAGTTCTGACCGGGTAAAGTCAACCCGAGGTCAAACCAAGACGAGAACACAAAAGACCAAAGTCGAAGTCGGGGATGGAACAGGAACAAAAACAGGACTTTACCAAAAGTCCAAGATCAAGAACCAATCAGGTTCCGGTTCCGCCTCCGCCAACTGCAAGAAACAACAATCCAAAACCAGGACAAGGCGAAGGAAAACACCTCGAGTAGAATCCAAACATCCAGAAGAACCAGATCGCAAAAGCAGGAGTCAGACCCGGAGTCGGAACTGGAACTGAAACAGGAACCTGGAAAACGGACATTGCCAACTTCCAAAACTGGTTCCGCCTCCGCCAGAACCTGCGAAGCGAAGTGAGAACAAACTAATGGTAGGAAGCGGAGTCGGAGCAGGAACGAGAACTAAAACCTAGAACTTAGGCAAACAGAACAATGCCAAGTTCCATCCCGGTTCCGCCTCTGCCAGAGACTTGGAACTTAGGCAAATAGAACAATGCCAAGTTCCATCTTGGCTCTGCCTCCGCTAGAACTTTGTAAACAACACAAAATCACCAAGGCATGAAAATGAGGACTTCAAGCTGGAAGTTGAGACATAATTTCTCAATAATCTCCCACTTGGTGAACACTTCCAACTTCCTCAAAACATCATACCTTATTGTCTATCATAGGCCCGAAGTCCCATCGATTCTGTGAACCATTTGAACTTGTTTGTGCTAACCGGCTTTGTCAAGGCATCTGCAACATTCTTCAAGGTGTCAACCTTATCCATACTGACCTTGCCATCTTCAACCATATCCCTCATGAAGTGATATTGCACATCTATGTGCTTGGTCCTGGCATGAAAGGTCGGATTCTTTGCCAAACAAATGGCACTTTGACTGTCATAGCAGATTGAAATTTGCTCAGCATTAAATCCAATGTCTGAACACAAACGCCTCAGCCACACTTCCTCCTTGCAAGCATGAGTTGCTGCCATGTACTCTACCTCTATCATGGATAAAGCAACTACAGCTTGTCGCTTGCTCATCCAACTGATTGCTCCACCATTAAACATGAAAGTGTATCCACTGGTGGATCTTCTGATGTCAATGTCCCCTGCCCAATCAGAATCAACATATCCCTGAATGCTAAGAGTCCTCTGTGATGCAACCATACTGCCATGGTAAGAATTTTTCATCCTAGATGGAGAAGTATAATGAATAAGCATTGAGTTGAATTTTAATCAATCATCAAGTTTTGATGAGAACATCCTAGTCAAGATGATGACAAGGCAGATAAAATATGGAGGATCTTCATCGATTTTTGTTTTTTTGTTTTTAGCTTCATTCTCATGCTTCAACGACATATTCAACATAAAATTCAACCTTCAAATGGTCTCAATAATATTTTGATTCAATTTTAAAAGGGAAAATTTCTTTGTAATGGGCTTAGTTTCTATTTTGTTCTAATAGTGTTGTAAAATACATGTTGCACACAAATCACATGTGTCATGTGATTGGGCTCAAGAGCTCGTGTACTCATTTATCCTATATAAGGGGATTTGAGCCTCGTTGTAAAAGGATTTTGGACATTGTAATTGGGTGGGCCTTTGCTTATATAAATTAAGTATTTTCTAGGCTAAAAAGAAGTTAGTCTGTAAATGTATTTTCTATAACCATAATACACATTTTTAAATATAGATATATGAATATATGCTTTAATTTTAATTGTATCTAATGTAATTGTTGGCCTCCTATAATGATTTAACAACTAAGCCCTTACAGTTGTGATTCAGAGATTGGACATCTAACGTAAATAGCTATTTCAATCATCATGAAGGTGCATTTAACTTGTCAACCTAGGGATGTGAACTTGAAATGGGTTAGCACAGTATGTGCACTAGGAATCCAAAGTAGCCATATTCCTCCTAGAGCTAAGAAAGACACAATGTTGAAAGTAAATTTATTGGAAGGAAATAACATAAGTGTTGAGAATCAACCAATAACTATACTAAGTTGAAATGCATGAAAAAAATTAAAATATGAGCGAACAAACAAGAGACTACTCTGTCTGCTTTAGCTACAAGAACAGTCACAGAATGGAATTCTAGTGGTTGTAGGAACATATAGTGCCAGATTCTTAACTAATTACTGAACATAAAATAACAACTAAACTGAACTAAGGTACAAGAAAAAATACTAACCAAGTGGGCCCCCTTGGATGAGTATCCCCTAAAACAAATGTAAACTCAGATGCAAGAACTTATAACTTCATTTCATTCATTGGAAAACATGAGTACAATCAAGCAACATGGTTGTATTGTTGAAAAACTAAGAATGTGAGTACATCATAAAATTAAGCAACCCCTTGAGAAGGAGCATCTGAGTCTTATTTATAGAAGCTACTAACTAAGCACCTATCAAGGCGACCAAATCTGATAGAATAGGAGGATGCCACTTTAGGGAAAGCATAAAAAGTGGAGGGGCGGTTACGCATGCACAAAATCTGGTCAGGCATGTTGGCCTCAACGCAGATCTAGCACAATAATAATGCCTATATTCACTCAAAAGATAATTAAGATCATTTATAAGGTGGTTACAACTTCGATTTGAATGAGGAATCTCCCATCGTCAATAGTATTCCCTCATTGAATAACCCATCTTGTTAACCGGTATGGCAGATGACCAGCTAGCAAAATCTTCCTTAATTATAGGCCTCTAATTATATTTGCATGACAATATTAGTACGCACAACAACTTCATATCTGTAACTATCTCAAAGTGACATTCATTAATCACATGTAAAATTAACATAGATGGGTCATATAGAATGTCAATGTCATTTAAAGGTTATGAAAATAAGTTTAGGTCCAAAGTCTATGGTTTTAAGGAAATATCATAAAAAAGTCAACATCCAAGTATCAAAGTCTATGAAAACTGCAACAAATGGACAAAAAAATCTATCAATAATTGAACCATAAATTGGACTCATCACTCCCCCAACCTAAGGTTTTCTTGGTCCTCCAATAGAGGAAGAGTTGTTCTTTTGCTTGGTCAATACCCTAAAATTTGCATCTGCCAGCTGTCCTACATTAGTTTTTGTTGTGTGTGAATTAGGGCCCCAATAGAACCCTTGTTGTCTGTCCAACTTGATGCATCTTTGTCTCTCTGCGGCTATGTCATATTGGTAGTACCTGAAGTTTGGCATAGGCCAAATAATGTAGATTCGATTGATGACCTTCACAAGTAATGTACATCACAACATAAACTATTACTTGCTTACATGGCTTATACAGATAAATTCTCTTCGCACCTTGTTTGTCCACACTCAATAGAGGGTCGCCAGGTTCTGTAAATTCAACCCTAGCTAACTCGGTGTCTCTTGTAGTATGGTAATGTTCACCTTTGGCAGGCAACCCTATAACTTCTGCAATCCTCACTTCAGTGGCTATGACCTCCAACCCTTTTACCATGGCCTTTCCTTCAGACAATGTTTGGGAAAATTTCAATGCAACGTCTTCATCAAAACCATTCAACTTCAAGAAATAATCTAGCCATCCATAACTTTTAAACTTGGCTAGGAAAGGTGCATCCTATAGTAATACATCATGAACCATGGGTTCATTTTGAATTAACCCACCTCCCATTGTTCAATTATCTGCAATCAAACAATCGCTATACAAAGCTTTCCTTCTTGCAATCTTCATTTGAAAGCCAAACTTCTCCTTCTTGCAACGCTACTAGTATCATCTAAATTTTACCTTTTTTGGCTTAAGATTATGATAGGAGCAATAAATTTAGTAAAGGAACAATAAATGAAGGATATGATCAAGAAGAATGGTGGCGGTTGATGTTGTTTCACACATGCAAGTCGTCATCTCACTCAGAATTCAAATCGGCTCAATAACTTAAACTTTATTGACGTGAACCAATATAGAAAAACATGCGGACATGGTATTCACACTATCCCCCCCAACCTAAATTTGCATATGTTTCCTCACATGCGAGGTGGTAATAACGATTTGACAGGGAAGGGAATAATTGCATGCTATGGAGAACATCCATATTAATTTACTACAATTAAATGAATGTACTAAAATAAGATATATAAATTGATGTGCACGTACCTAAATTTGTGGAAGATTTATTGCAAAGATTATGAAGAAATTACTGGTCACTTTTCAAGAAATCAGTCGAGCAATTAATGAAAGTGGAGTGGAATGAGGTGGAATGGAATGAAGTGAAATGATGGCGGTGTGATGGAAGAGAGAGAAAGGTGGAGATGGATGGGTGAAGAAGTGGACTCCCATTAAAGTGGAAGTCTTTATTATGACAAGTTACATACCTTCTTTAGCCAGAAGAAGGGACACTAGGTCCGCTTCCTTCAACTGTAGGAAGTTCGGGCGCTACATGTTGAGTGAATTGCTGCAGGAACTCCTCCTTGGAAGTTGGGTTGTGATACAACCTGAGGCGATGATCATTGACACTGACAAGGTCAATGGTAGTGAGTTGAACAACTCCATTGGAAAAAACTTCAGCAACCTCATACAGTCCTAGCCACCTTGTCTACAATTTTCTTGCATTGTCTTGATACCTTGAGTCATAGAGTAGTGCCCAGTCACCTGACTGGAATTTCTTATCCTTGATGAATTTTTCATGCCATCTTATTCTCTGATTCTGCACTACCTCTATGTGATGCAAGGCTACCTTCCTCATTTCATCCAAAGAATTCAAATGCATGATTCTATCCCTTTGTGCCTCAGACATATCCATCCCCAAGTCTATAGAAGTTCTAAGAGTCTTATTCTCAAATTCAGTGGGCATCATAGTTGTCTTTCCATACTGCAGCTCAAATGGAGTGAATCATGTAGTTGTTTTCTAGGTAGTTTTGTAGGGCCAAACACCTTTTGGTAGTCTTCTTGCCCAATCTTATCTATGGATAGCCAATATTTTGGTCATAATGGCTTCAATTTCTTTATTGGCCACGTCAACTTGGCCATTGTTCTGAGGGTGATAAGGAGTAGAATTTGTGAGCCTAATTTTGTACTCATTGACCAATGTTGTAACAAGGGTTGAAGTGAATTGATCCCCTTGATCAATCACTATCTCTCTTGGAACCCCATACCGTGTGAAAATTTCCTCATAAATAAATTTTCAAACCTTATTGTCTCTTGCATGCTTCATGGGCTTAACTTCTACCCACTTGGTTACATAATCAGTGCATACTAAGATATAAACTTTACCATTTGATGGAGGATCAATGGGTCCTACAAATTCCAATCCCCACTTATCAAACATAGTGATTACTACCTAGGGGTAAAGTGGCATCTCATCAGATTTGGTTGGCTAGCCCATCCTCTGGCATTTGTCACACTTCCTTGTATATCTCCCTGCATCCTTGTGAAGTGTTGGTTAGTAATATCCTATGTTCAAATCTTCATTGTTGTCCTCTTGGCTACAAAATTCCCTCCATAGGGTTCATTGTGACATGCATGCAAAATCTCATATGTCTCATCTTCCCTCACACATCTCCTCATGACATGGCCTGGTGTAGTGTAGAACAAACATCCAACAATCCATGAGAAATGAAAATAATTTTTCAATTAGCACCCTCTTCTCTTTTGGAGAGAAGTGAGGAGGAACTCTCCTTGGGACCAGATAATTAGCTATGTCAGCATACTAGGGTGTTTGCACACTGATAGAAAATAAATGCTCATTAGGGAAAGAGTTTTCTACTACTTTATTTTCCTCTGATGTTGTCATCCTTGAAAGAAAGTCTACAACAACATTGGCCTTCCCTGGTTTATCCACAATGGTTATGTCAAACTCCTGCATTAGAAATAACCATCTTGTCAGCTTGCCTAAGATCAATGGTTTATTCACGAGGTATCTAATGGCTACATGATCAATGTGCACAAATATTTGGTAGCCTATTATGTAGTGCCTGAATTTGTTTAAGGAATAGATCACTACCAACATTTCTTTTTCTGTCATGGTATAGTTGAATTCAACTCCTTGCAAATTTTTGCTAACAAAATAAATAATTTTTTTAATAGCTCCTTATTTTTGCCCTAAGACTACTCCTATAGCATAGTCTGATGTATCTATATGGATGTTAAAATAAATCTCCCAATTAGGACCCTTGAGTATAGGATCATGAGTCAAAGTTGCTTTCAAGTCAGAAAATGCCTTGTCACAATCTTCTGTCCATTGGAATTCAACATCTTTGGTTAGGAGATTATACAATGGTGTTGTCATTTTGCTGAAGTCTTTGATGAACCTCCTATAATAACCTGCATTTCCTTAAAAACTCCTAATATCTTTTTTTTTTAGGGATAGGTAGATTGGTGATCACCTCAATCTTTGCAGGATCTACTTGAATTCCTTTGTGAGAGATGTAGTGGCCAAGAGCTACACCTTCCTGCATTATCATGAAGCACTTTTCACTATTTAAAGATAGATTGTGGTCTTCACATCTCTGTAGGACTCTCCTGATATTTTCCAATGCTTCATTTAAATCAGCACCATAAGTAGTGAAGTCATCCATATAGATTTCCATGCAATCAAGAGATATCTAAAAATATGCTAATGACTACCCTTTGAAAATTTGCAGGTGCATTGCATAAGCCAAATGGAATTACTGAGTAGGCATAGTTCCCCCATGGATAGGTAAAAGTGGTCTTCTCTTGGTCCTCTGGTGCAATTTGGATCTGGTTATAGCCGTTGAATCCATCTAGGAAAGAAAAGTACCGCTTTCCTGCAAGTGAGTCCAAAACTTGATCTATGAAAGGTAAGGGAAAATTGTCATTTTTGGTGGCAGCGTTAAGTTCCATGTAATCAACACAAAATCGACACTTCCCTCCTTTTTTAGGCACAAACACCAATGGGGACACCCACTGGCTATTTGAAATGGGGTAGATGAATCCTACATCTAACAACTTCTGTATTTCCCCTTTTACTATTTCTCTCAATGCAGGGTTAATTATTCTTTATGGTTGCCTCACTGGTGTACTATAATTTCTTATGTATATCTGATGAGTGAAAATATTAGGGTCCAATCCCTTCATATCATGAAAATCCCATGCAAATACACACTGGTGGGCCCTCAATAAGTTTTCAAATGACAATTGTTGTTCTTCACTTAGTTTGTTGTTAATATTTAGATATTTTCCTTCTGACACCTACACTTGTGTAGTTAACTCTTCCATAATTGTTTCACTAATGCTTAGTGTCTTGAGTTCATGTGGAAAAAATATATGAGACATACCTATTGATGCGATAAATTTGTCTATAGGAAGAGTGGGCAGAAGTGTCTTCACTGAATCAACATAATTAGATGCATGAGAGGATGATGCTTCCTCTACCTCATAATGGTTTTGAATTATGTTGGACAATAATTCATCTTCATCTTGAAGCTACATGAAAGGATTTTTTCTTAACATCATAAGTTGTGCCACATAATTAACTTCCTTGGCCTCTTCACCAACATGTGGCCATAAGGTATCATCCCTATCATGGAAGGGCTAGGGAAGAGGGTAGAGAACAAGATTTTTTGTTCTCTTTCCATCAAAAATGGTCATGTCTCTTGTCCGACATCTAATATAGGTGTTTTTTGTTGCTAACCATGGCCTTCCAATAATAATGGGGTACTCGCCTAGTGTGGCATTAGGAGAAAGAATCATAAAATCTGTTGGGTACTCCCAAGAGTCTAGAGTTACCACAAGATTCTCTACTATACCATTAGGCTTAACAGTAGATCTATCAGCAAGCTATAGGACAATAGGATTAGGTATCATGTTTGAAACATTTAGTTGTTTCAAGATTTCCTTAGTCATTACATTTATTGTTGCTCCCAAATCAATCAGAGCATTCTTTATCTAGATCCCATTTATAACAACTCCTACCACAAGACTCCCTGGGTCATTATATTTGGGAATAGTCACTTTCCCAAGCATGATGTCAGCCAACTATCCCACCACATGAACCGTAGTGGGGTCTTTCTTCTTCCTACCTACCTTCTTAAGGAATGCTTCCTTGATTTCTTTGCCATATATGGGAACATATTTTGTGGCCTGAGATAGAGGTATTTGGACACATATATGATTCAACTGATCTAAAATGTCAAAAATTGTGTCCTCCTTTTCTTCCTTTTGTTTCACAATTTCCAACATCTTGGGAAATGGTGGTTTTGGTTTAGTCTACTTGACTGGGGCTGGTTCAAGATTTTTAGGTGCACTTGGCTGAATGGGGACATTCAAAGGCTCCATTTCTTCCACAGGAAGCTTAGTGATAATGGGTGTGGAAGGAGCTAGAAAATTAGTTCCTAAACACAAGCGGATGTTACTTACACTCACAACATATGCAACGAATTGATTTGGATTAGTAGAATATGTCGACTGCTGATGTGGTTTATTATTTGCATTAGGTGTGGGTTGAGCTGGTAGCTAAGTAGGTTTAGGTGCATTTGAACTCAAACTAGTAGGAGAAGGAATTGTAGTAGGTTTTTGAGGCTAAGAAGGTGGCTACATATAATTGGTTGTCTGGTTTGGCCTTTGTTGTCCTCCTCTCCCTTGAGATGTTTGTTGCCAGTTTCATGGAGGTGGCTGCCAATTTCCCTAAAACTGTTGCCAACCCCCTTGAGCTTGTTTCCACCAGGGTGGAGATTTTTTGTGGTTGGGCCAAGAATTTGGAGGGTTATTCCAAGGCTATCGTGGATATCCTCTATAATTGGATGGATATGGGGGTTTCCATTGGTTACCAGATGAATAAAAAATGAAATATGGCCCAACAAAAGATAATGGATCTAGTGGCATGCCTTGTCTTGGAGCCCATGGAATCCTTTGTGTAACATAGTAGACTTGATCTTATTAACCCTAGATTGGCTTAAACTCGGGTGCCATCTTCTTGTTTTCAATATTAGCTATCATCTTGCATCTACAGTCCTTCTTCTTTTGTCTGCAATGGGGGTAATATTCTGCCAACATTGCCTTTTCCTCCTCTTGTTTCTTCTTGGCTTGAAGTGTATCCAACTGAGTAGCCAAATTGTTTATGATGTCTTTCTTGAACTCTACCAGTAAATGAGTAATCTCCATCTTTGAAACTCCATTGGTAGATGACTTACCCATGGAGGATTGGTAAGCTCTCCCCTTCTTTGAAACTGCCCTAGAATAGTTCTAACATATCTTCTTGATGTCCTCCCAAGGAACTTGGGTGATATCTCCTCTTCCCATCAGGTCCAAGGCATATGTGTCGTTGTCATTAATTTCTCTTAAGAAAATCATCTTTTGTGATTCTTCATTAAGTGTATGGTGTGGAGATTTCTATAGGAAAAACAAAAACCTTGAAATGTAATCTTCTAGGATCTCATCTTCCTTTTGTTGCATTCTAAAAATGTTTCCTCCTCTCATGTCACTACCCCTACAATACCCTTTCTATTTCTCAAGGAACTTTGTCTCCATGTCCTTCCAAGTCTCCACAATATCTTTGCCTAGGCTCATGAACCATCTTAATGCAACTTCTTTCAAGGTGGTAGGGAATAACTTAAGCCTATGGGCATCTGTGGTATAGTCATAACTCCTGTAGAGTATATCAAACTCAAAAAAAAATGTATCAGGATATTTTGTGAAAAGTCCATAGAACTTAGGAAGGACTGAAGTATGGATATTTTTGAGGTTGTCTACTTCATTCTGATGAGCAATAGGGAAAGGAAAATCTAGTTGGTTAGGTCTTTCTATTTGCATCACTCATGCCTACCTGATGAAGTTCCAACGCAAGGGGGTTCTCAATCAGATTTTGATCTTCAAAGGAAACTTCATAACTGGTTGGATCTAGAAATGTATTAGAAAATGGGTGTGGCTCTTCTTCCTCTTTGTCTTTGGGGCAGGTTCTGATACTTAATTATCTAGAATAGATCAGGATTGTTAGGAAGGAATCTCCCACGATAATCTCTCCTCCTTTCTCTATGCATACAATATCAAGTCACTATCAACCAACTCACACAAAGAATAGGGAGGTCATTACTTTCCTAAATGAGGAGTATACTAAGAAAAACTTCCAAAAATACTACAACAAGAAAAACTATCAATGACTCCAAAGAACTCCCTTATTTGACACCATCCCCGACAATGACGCCAAAAATGTTGGCCTCCTACAACAATTTAACAACTAAGACCTTACAGCTATGATTCAGAGATTGGACATCTAACTTGAATAGCTATTTCAATCATCATGAAGGTGAATTTAACTTGTCAACCCAAGGACGTGAACTTGAAATGCGTTAGCACAGTATGTGCACGAGGAATCTAAAGTAGCCATATTCCTCCTACAGTTAAGAAAGACACAATGTTGAAAGTAAATTGCTTGGAAGAAAATAACATAAGTGTTGAGCATCAACCAATAACTATACTAAGCATAAATTCATGACATAAATGAAATTCTGAGCAAAAAAATAGGAGACTACTCTGTCTACTTTGGCTTCAGGAACAGTCACAGAATGGAATTCTAGTGGCTGTAGGAATAAATAGTGCCAAATTCTTAACTAATTACTGAACAAAAAATAACAACTAAACTAAACTAAGGTACGGGACTGAATACTCACCAAGTGGGCCCCCTTAGATGAGTATCCCCTAAAAAAATGTAAACTCAGATGCACGAACTTATAACTTCATTTCATTAATTGGAAAACATAAGTACAATCGAGCAACATGGTTGTATTGCTGAAAAACTAAGAATGTGAGTACATCATCAGATTAAGCAACCCCTTGAGAAGGAGCATCCGAGTCTTATTTATAGAAGCTACTAACTAAACACATATTAAGGCGGTCAACTCTGACAGAATGGGAGGACGCCACTTTAGGGAAAGCATAAAAAGTGGAGAGGCGGTTACACATGCACGAAATTTGATCAGGAATGTTTGCCTCAACGCAGATCTAGCATAAAAGTAACACCTATATTTGCTTAATAGACAAATAATATCATTTATAAGGTGGTTAAAACTTCTATTTGAATGAGGAATCTCTCGTCATCAAGAGTCTTCCCTCATTGAATGACCACCTTGTTGACTGATATGGTAGATAACCAGCTAGCGGAATCTTCCTTAATTATAGGCCTCTAATTATATTTTCATGACAATATTAGTACGCACAACAACTGCATATATGTAACTATCTCAAAGTGGCATTCATTAATCACATGTAAAATTAACAGAGATGGTTCATAGAGCATGTCAATAGCATTTAAAGGTTATGAAAATAAGTTCATGTCCAAAGTCTATGATTTTAAGGAAATATCATTAAAAGGTCAACATCCAAGTATCGAAGTCTATGACAACTGCAACAAATGGACAACAAAATCTATTAATTATTGAACCATAAATTGGACTCATCAGTATCATTCAACATTTTCTCATGAATAAAATTATCACAGATCTTGGAGTTCATCTTTGCAAATTTATGCAATGAATATTTCATTAATGACTTATTCAAGTAACAGGTTAAATTGTTGTTGATCAAGTACTAAGAGTGTTGTGTTGTTGAAGGGTTTTTAAGTAGAATTACAATTCAAGCCATACGTAGGATGCTTTATTGTGATGCAATAGTTCTAGTTATCCATTGAATATGTTTTAAGTTGTTCAAAAAACATCTAAGGTTATTGTTAACAACTAGGATTTCACCCTAGATAATCCTAGACTCAACTAATCCTGTTGAAACATGGAAACATCTTCGAGCCTGTGGGTTGATCATAGTGAAGATGAATCTCTAGATAAAGGGTTGGTTCCCTATGAACCTCTTGCAAACTACCTTCTTTGAAAGGAAAATGGATAGAAAGAAACTTGGAATTGAAACCTATCCTAGGAGTTGATGCACCAAACGTTCTAGATCTACTTGCTGGTCAAATTCATAATCTATTTTAATAAATAGGACTTTAGTCTTTACACAAATCAACTAAGCATGTAACTGATAAGTATTTCATATGTAAGGACTGGAATCATAGTTTTTTGAAGGAAAACAACCTATTTTCACAACTTCAAACAACTAAAAAATTGCTAGCACAAACTATGACCTGCATCAACCATGCATCTTCTTGTGTTATTATTGCTTGAAAGAGACAAAATTAAAGGATTATTAAGCATGAATCACAAAAATATCATCAATAATTCACTCATTACTACACATGAAGTATCAAGAAGGATATCTTTGCTTTCTTTATCAATAAAATAAAGGAATTTATTGTTGTGAGTGGATCAATTTGAGTTACAAAACTTCTCAAACTCTCTGCAACACTTAAGAGAGAAAGAAGCAAGAACTGAGAAAAAAACTAAGTCTTTTCTCCTATATACAAAAAAGAGTCTCTAAATTCCAAGAGGTGGTACTTATAGTTAACTGCATCTGAAAAAATCACCTCCAAAGTGATTTACGAGCAAAGAAGAAAAGGCTCAAAAAGAGGGGTCAAAACTAAAGTAAACTGAAATATCAGGTGTCCAAACTCACCCTGCATGATGGTCAACCAAAAAGGATCCTAAAAACACTCATTGCTTGACTAAAACTCAAAATAAAATCACTCTGAGTATCACCAAGTACATGAGAAAATTCCAACTTCAATGAAACTCAGCTCTGTCTCACTCCAATGCATGAAACTCGTATGAATTTTGCATGATTTAAAAAATTCAAACTAAGCAAAATACAAAAATTAAGGTAATTTATTAAAACATTACCTTAAGCTTTTTGTTTACATGACTATGCTTTTGTTTAATTATGCAAAAATATATATAAGTGGGAATATTTAATGTATTAGGAAAAGACTAAGTATTAAATATAATGGAACTTTTGTAAAATCAAATGATAAAATCACTTTTTGATGAAAAGAATTAGGGCTTTCCTTGAGCAGACAAAATAAAACCCTAATGTGACCCACAACCTCTCTCACTTCATTTCATTTTACACTTGCATTTTATTTGGTTCTATTGGTTTGGCACCACCATGCTAGGGTTTGAGCTTGAGTTTCCTATGGGAGTTTTCATGGAGAATTTTTGGTAGAAAGCCCACATGGTATGTTATATTCTCTGTATTTTTACAAAAGAGGAAAAAATTATGTTTTCTTTTACACAAAAGATGTTTAGAGAAGCTTGCAATTCTCTACTTATTCTCATACATTTGATCTTTGTTATGAATATTTTATTTTTCTGGCCGCAACTTCATCTCACTTTCATTTTAATTACCATTTTTAGGAGAAATGATGAAAACATTTTTCTTATCTTCTGTATATTGGTGACATGCTCAACTTCTTTGATATATAAAATATGAATCTTCTTGTTTCTTGTGTTTTATTTCTACAACTCGCATATGTTCTAGGGTTATTAATTTTGTAAATACAAAAGCTTCCTCCTTTTTTCTTTAACTTATGTTCATGGCTCGTCCCATGAAACCTCTTCACATATTATGCATGATCTTCCCTTTGTAGATATTTGAGGGTTCTCTCCTTTGAAGTCCGAGCTTTTCCATAGTTCACTATATTCATCTTGATGACACATTTTAGGTTCTCCATAATCTTCTATTTTTTACACTTTCATATGCTCTTGAAGAAGACATATTAGCTGCAAACTTGAATTAGACTTATGTTGCCTTCTTTATGTGTCTCCAAATCCTCTTTTGTATCATAAAATATTATCTTTTCTAAACTTTGATCATTTGCAATACCCAAATCCCTTTGAATATATTGCATGGTACTTTGCATTCTTACTAGATTGTTCTACTATGTCAATTTACAATGACAGGTCAAATCTCTTATATGCATTAAATAGAAAACAACCCACAACTACCATGAACAACTACTTACTCAGGCTCAATATATCCATTGGATTTCTTTGTCAAAGTATGTAAATTCTTTACACAAATGACCATCACTTCCCATCTCTACAAAAGAGTTGAGAACTGCAACAAATTCTTCATAATCTCTTGTTGGGAAACCAAGCTTAGAAACTACTTTTGCTGATATTTTCTTATATTTGTGAAAGAATAAAACCTTGATCTTTGTTTGTTGTCACTTAATTTTGAATACACTTGTATCATGGTACCACTGTTCCTTGATAATGATTGTAATGTTTGTCTTTGCATTTTATATTCAACACCATGCATTTTTGTATTATGATTGAAATGTCATCATGATTGTCCTCCATAATGGTTGTGTTGTACAGGTTCTTACAATTGTCCTCTTCTTCTATTGTATTGGAAACTCTTGTACATTTTCTTTGTTTGATTACTATATCTTTATTGGATGGGGGATATGGTGATTTTCATGGCAAAAACAAAGCTTTTCCTACTCAGATTTGTCATCATCTTTGCTTGACACCTTGAAAACTCATTACTATGCTAGGTATCCCAGGAGACCTCATTTAGGACTATGTACACAATACTTGGTTGTGGTGACTATCTCTCACAAAAACTATCCTTGCTTTATAGTGAAGGTTGTTTCACTGTGTTTTTTTTTTTTATGCAAATATTTTGTTATCCCAAAACAATGATAAGAAAGCAAGATGCTTGATTCTTGGCATGTATGTTTCTACTATCCCATTGATGATGTGATTTTTTTTATCATAATTCACTTTGTTAGATGATATGCTTCCTTAGAAACCTGTAGTGACTATTATGATTAAAGTCACTTTTCATTGAATAAAAATATACTTAATATCCCTCTCAAACATCGAGAGGACATGTTAGGCTCAACCCTTGTGGGAGCCCATTTACTCAACATGTTATTCTTTCAAATGAGATGAATCATACAATGATAAATGAACCTGTACCTACACAGTGAACAAACAAGTTAGATAAAATAATGAAGCTTAGTGCTCATGTGATGACTTTAAATTTTGTCTCTCTTGTATACATGTGATAAATGTCTAACTGATTTAATACATATTAGATGTAGGTTATATTTCTATTCATAAAATAGATGATGAGAGTTTGTATCTTGATATCTAACCACATCCCTTCCATCATTTGCAGGCACATTTGGAGATTGGCAACAAGAGGAGATAAAGATAGACAAAATCAACACAAGGATATGTCATTCAGGCAATGATGGATCTAACCTCTTTTCCTATGTTTTTTTCCATTTATTTATCTTCAGATGTATAGATTTCATTTATGTTATATTAGATCAGTCATTCCCATGGCTTGTGTGGGACATTTGAGCATATTTCTTCTTAAAATATATAAAGACAACAATACTATGAAAATTTATGTAATTTTTTGTTGTAAAGAACATTTGCATAATAAAATTGAACTTCATTTGAAAGCATCTTCTGTGTAATGAAAAAATTTAGCAGAAATTTGTATGTACCTTTTTCCTTCTAGCTACAAATACTTGCTTTGGCTCTACCTGATTGAGTTGTAAGCAAAAATTAGGTAACAATTATATGACTCTGTAACCTAGAATTTAAGGCACCAATTTGAGCAATTAGACTTGTTCCACATCTAGAGAAGCCCAAAATGATAAATCTCAAATTATCTTTAAGTTATTCTTAGTTATTTTGTGTACTCATTGTTAGGAGTCTAAAGTATAAAAGGACTAGCCAATTTTTGTATTAATTTTACAAATCCTTGACATAATATATGAGAACTAATATGTTATTTCAATATTTTGTTACAATTGTTGGTTATGTCTTCATATTGATAAAAGGTACACCCACTTAGGTCTACAAAGCCTAAAGTGTAGAGGGTTGTGAAACCCTTGTTTGTTGGTCAACATCCTAAAATTCTTGAATACTAGAAATGACTATTCTACAAAGAAGTATAGGCATAAGTTGGAGCAACCAACAATATTTTCTCCTAAAAAGGAATCAATAGAATATAAAAAGTTGAGTCTTATTCCTTGCATATTACTTGAAGAAAATCATCCCTTCTTATAGGGTTACAAGTGAGGCATGCTTGGAAACATCCTTGGGTAAGAGGATTGTTGTCTATTTAGTACTAACTCAAACATTGGGTTATGTGTCAATTATTCCATTTGAGGGCTTGAAATTAACATCCTCAACTTCCATCTTTGTGAGTAAGATCTTTTAAACATGACACTCAACACTAGAATGATAACTCTTGTGCTTGTTTAATTTTACAAGTCTTGTGCTATTTGTTCTTCTAAAGGAATTTTCTTCTTTGGAATTGACTAATTCTTTTTTACTTGTTTCTTTAACTCCTCAATGGTTTTCATGTAGTTATATGTCTCCCATTGTTTTGATCTTGATCTAATTCAATCTAGATTGAATGGCTAGTCAAAGGTTGTTTCAATATTTGACAACTCAATGTTTCTCTCACTCAAATAAGCCCAACTTGGCATTGAGGTCATGGAAGTAATTGGTGTAAACCTAGACCAATTAATCATCTCCCTTGAAAGGCACACAATCTACTGAGAGGGAGGGGTGAATCAGTAGATCGAATCTATTTAAAATTCTTAACTCTGCCATAGTTATCAGAATATATTATTCTTCACAACTAACCTCAACATAAGTAACTAAACATGAAACATGAACCTTTACTACTACTAAGAAAAATCAAGAGCACACACACATGAGAGAACACCAAATATACGTGGAAACCCAAGATGTGAAAACCATGGTGAGAATAGCTACTTGGATCTACTGTCCAAATCCATCCTCACAAAGTAGAAATATACAAGTGAATTTTCCACAAAAAAGTAGGCACCAACCTACCGGATACACCAATCCCCAAATTTTTTGTAGGCACCAACCCATTGAAGACACCAATCCCCTAATGAAATAGAACAATAGGTAGAACACCAGTCCTACCAAAATATAGAGATAATGCTTGCAGATCTTCTATATAACTCATACAAGTTCCAACGTTACAACTAACACTCTTCCTCACTACATTTGATCTTTTGATACTGGTGCACACACTGAAATGTAATTATCCCTTTTGTATTCATCACCTTCTCTTCAATTTACACTTGCAACCAACTTTTCTTCACATTACTTGATATTTCTCACCCCATGCATCTAAAAAATTTAGAAATATATACATGACATTACATTAACACTCTTCCATGTTTGCCATGGGTTTGCAAATATCCAGGATGACATAAGGTGGACCTAAATTCAAATTTCATGAAACATGTAATCAGGTCGGTCCAAAATCACATTTTGTTGCCACCAAAAGAACATGATACCGTGTGCTACCACATGAACCTTAATCAAGTCCTATCCTAACACCACATGCAAGATTTGAATTCCACACATTACTAGTCATTACCACACAAGCATTTCAACACCAATTAGTTGCTAGAAAAACACATAGAACCTTCTTCCACTCCAAACTTTCTAAATGTTGAACATATCCTTCAAAAACTCTAGAATATGATAGAACAATTGTAGGCATACTCTCCTTTAAAATTGCAGATCCTACAACCTCTCCAAAAAGGAGACCTAAGAAACACTGAACCTAATAAATACTGAGTTGAAATATTCTAGTAGTCTTTTAGACCACCACTATCATAGTGAATAAACACATGCATGATATTACAAACATACAATAATCACACCAACTTTTGAAAGGTATCAATCCTCAATAAAATGATGTATGTTTTTTGATCTAGTTATCTTATTGAGGAGACAAATCATTCATTAATGAAAACTTCTAAGATAGAACATACTACTAGAAATATAGCATATATTTCTACAAATCTGCACAATTTAGAATGACAAGTCAAGTGGAATATAATGATAGTTCAAGTACACCTACAATATTTTTCATTAATGATAACCTATGACATCAATCTTCTTCATCAATGAAAACCTTTGGCATCAATGACAACCTATATCCAACAATCTCCACCTTTGTCATTGATGGAAAACAATAAAATGTTGGGCCACCCATAAAACCAGTCAAACACACATGAAGATATATCTCCCCCTTGGAAGATATAGCATTTTGAGCTCCATTTCTCCCCCTTTGACATCAATGGAAAAGGTCAACACTCCTTTCTCCCCCTTTCTTCCTTTTTGGTACTTTGTGTAATCTTGAAACTTGTTTCTCGGATAGACTCCCCCTGAGTACATGCATAACTGCTTTTGAAAGTGTTCTACAAGACCACCTAGCCTTCTTGTGATAGGGAGATGAAGCTCCACCTTTACCCGTGCTTCCTCTTGATTCAAGAGGAGGGAGCAATAACTCCCAGATTCTATCAGAGAAACTCAAATCTCTCCTTAGGAAGTGGTTTTGTGAATATATCTTCTACTTGCTCCTTTATCTCAACATACTCCAAATTTACCTCCTTCTCTGCAACTTTCTCTCTAAAAAATGATACTTGATTGCAATGTGTTTTGTCCTTGAGTGCATTACTGGATTTTTTGAGATTTTTATAGCATTGGTGTTATCATAAAGAATAGAAATATGCTCATCAAACTCAACCTCCATCTCCTTTATATTTTTCTTCATCCACAATACTTGAGTGCAACAAGATGTTGCAACAATGTATTCCACTTTTGCTATAGATACAAAAACTAAGTCCTATTTTTTGCTCAACTAGGACACCAAATTGTCACCAAGAAAAATGCTCCACCAATTGTGCTCTTCCAATCATCTATGATTCCTACCCAATCTACATTTGTGTATGCAATCAAAGTGAAATTTTCACTCTTAGGATACCATAGTCCAAATTCCAAATTCCATTGTAGCCTTCAAATATTTGAATATTCTCTTTACTTCTTTAACATGAGTTTCTTTGGGTGTTGCCTAAAATCTAGCAACCATTCCAAATCCTTCATTATATCTTGTCTAGATTTTTTCACCTACAACAAACTACCAATCATAGATCTGTACAAGGTTTGGTCTATAAGAGAAAATTCATTATCTTTACTCAACTTGCATCCTGTAACCATAGGTGTTCCTACCAATTTACAATCTTCCATGCTAAACTTACGTAGCATTTGCTTTATATATTTGTTATCGTAAATGAATATGCCTTTGTCTAATTGTGCAATTTTTAACCCAAGAAAGATAGTTCACCTAGCATTGACATTTCAAATTCATTTTGCATTGCCTTATGAAATTCCTTGCACATGTCATCACTGTTACCACCAATAATTATATCATCTACATAGACCACAACTATTAGAAGTTGATCACCTTCTATTTTTTATGTACAAATTACTATCTACATTTCTTCTCTGGAACCCTTGTTGTTGTAAATATCCATTCAATATTGAATACCAATCTCTAGGAGTTTTTTTGAGTCCATACAAAGCCTTCTTCAATCTGCACACATAATCTAGATTTTTAGAATATTGAAACCCTTTTGGTTGTTCAATGTAGACCTCTTCTTCTAGTTGTCCATTCAGAAACATGTTGACATCATATTCATCTAGTATACATTGAAATTATTGAATGCTAAAAGATTTGAAAACATCCTGATTGCTTCCAGTCTTGCTACAGAGTAAATGTCTCTTCAAAATCTACACCTTCAACTTGAGCATATCCTTTACATACAAGCTTAGCTTGTTCATGGAAACCCACTTGGTTTCAATCACATTCTTGCCTTTGGGTCTTGGGACCAATTCCCAAGTTTCATTCTTTTTTATCTAATTTAGCTCTTCCTCCATAGCTTCTATCCAACCTTTCTCTTTTCTAGCTTCTTTATAAGACTTAGGCTTTATCTTTGATAGTAATGCACTTGCTCATTTGCCTTCTCAAGTGTCTTGAGTTTGACCCCACTATCTTTATCACCTATAATCTAGTCTTTAGAGTGATTCTTCTGAACATATTTTGTCGGAGTTTTTGTCACAACTTATAAATCTTCATCTCTATTGTAGATTGGTTCTTCATCATCTTCTACTTCCAGAATCCCAGTAGATTGAATTATCTCACCAACTCTCACATTTGCAATTTCCACAATTCTCTTCAAACTTTTGTTGTAACATCTATATGATTTACTTCTCAAAGAATAACCGAAAAAAATACCTACATCAGAACTGGAATCAAACTTGCCCTAATTTTATTCATCCCTTTTGATGTAGCATTTGTTTCCAAATATCCTTAGATGACTGACTGAAGTTGTTCTTCCTCTCCATAGCTCGTATCCAGTGTTTTATTAGTCTTGCATCTGATTTGAGCTTTATTCAAAATATATACTATAGTCTGAACTACTTCTCTCTGATACATATACAATAGATTTTCTTGACTCAACATTATTCTTGCCATCTCTTGTACAGTTTGGTTCTTCCTTTCTACAACTCTATTTTGCTATGGAGTTCTAGGAGAAAAAAATTATCTCCAAATCCCATGCTTTTCATACCTCCCAAAAGTGAATTCTCCACCTCTATCTGATATTAAAACCTTGATTATTCTTCTAGTTTCATTCTCTATTAATGCCTTGAATGCCTTAAAATTTTCAAATGCCTCTGGCTTCTCTTTTAAAAATGTAATCCAAGTCATTCTAGTGTAATCATCAATGAGCATCATAAAATACTTGTCTCCTTATAAACTTTTTATACTCATAGGTCTGCATAGATTTGTATGAGCCAAATTTGATGTAGAATATTCCTTAGTAGGAAATCTACTATTTGTTTTTCTTCATGACATGGTTTACAACTGGAAAATTGAGGCTTCTTAATATTTGGCATATCCCAAACCATTCCTACCGAGGTAATCTTTATAATGATCAAAATTAATATGTCCCTACCTTTTGTGTCAAAGCCAACTTTCTTCTTTCTGTATAGTAAGACAATTTTGTGCGTTCAACTCACTGAGATGATATATGTCATTTTTTGTCCTACTTCATTCGCAATCAGTTTTCTAGTACTTGATTTCCTAATTTCAAAACCTTCGACACTAAAAGATAACTTATAGCCTTTATCACACATCTAGATTACACTCAATTGATTATTCTTTAGTCCTTCAACATACAAAACAACATGTGACTTTGTCCTACCACCATCAATACTTAAAGTATCCTTATAGATAATTTTGGCAATGAAATTATTTCAAGAGTCACAAAACCTCCTTCAAATTTCTTGAAATCCATGAACTTAGTTTTATCTCTAATCATGTGGCTTGATCCCTTAAAATTTGTAAATCCTGTGTAATTGTAGATTCGATTTTAGTATTCTTTGTCACAATCTCTTGTGTATGATTAATCTTGAATTAGATCAATTTTAATGTTGTAGAAAGTAGACAGAAGATTGATAGAAGTGTAAGACAGAATAGAAAGGACACCGCATGTACGTGGAGAAAACCTTTTCGATTAAAAAACTCCATCGGAATTGTTCTTGCTTGTATTATTTAACCTTTGAATGAGTTACAATAATACTTATGCAATTCTCATTGATGTGCTTCTTATGTCTTCAAGAAATCTTCTTCACAACCTGCAATATCTTCTCACAAAACTCTCTCATACAATTGCTGCAATAATAGACAATATTCTTGCTTACAAACTCATAAGAGTTGACATAAATAATATCTCAAAGCCTCTTGAGAAAATCCATCCCTAGGGTTGCCAAGTTGAGTTCAAACATGCATGAAAAATTCAAACAACAGTCTCCCTCAAAGTTGGCACCCAACATTGAAGTGTTAACCTCATAGTTTTCAAAAATATCTTATGCAAGCTCATTCTCAAAGAAGGCATCCAAAATGGGTCCCACTTAACTGAGCATCATAAATATCATTTCCATGCAATATTTGTAACTCAAATATGCCAACTTGGGTGCCCAAGGTAGGCCCAAGTTAATATTTGTTAACTAAAACACATTTGTCACCGATCTGTGCAAAACAATGTGCATGCATGATCCTCCATCTGTTAACTAAATGTATCAAATTTTTATCTGTCCATGCAACTCAAGTCAACTGAGATTAACTAACATGCAACTAAAGATAACTGAAATTGAATTGAACTAAACTAAATTGAACTTCAACTGAACTTCAATCCCTATTTTATAGGTACTCAACATGCATAAATCAAAATCCCTATTTTGTAGGAACCTAGGATGCATTTATGAAGTGTAGTCAATTCACCAACCAGTTAACCAAACCAAGGTGGATCCCACCTCCCATGTGTGAAACCATGCTCTCCTATTTTGTAGGAGCTCATTCCAAAGCGTCCCCACATGTTCCTAACACTTATAAATAATTACAAATTCCAAATTAAATATTTATTTTATCCCAAATTAATCTCTTCCTAATCCTAGATTTGTGAAACCCATTCCAAGGACTTAGGAGATACATGAAATATGTTTAGAATGTAATTAAATGGCATCCTATTCCCAACATTCTCCCACTTGACATTATCATTTCAATTATTCTAAACAATGAATCATTTAATATAAATCAAGTACAGGACTCAAGGCCAATGGCCTTCCTACACCACTAGAACTTTTCTATAGCATTGATCAAAGTGTCAACTTTCTCAATCAATTCCATTCCCAATTCTTTAAAGTATCCATGAGTACCCACCAATCAATCCATGCCAACTTCAAATGATACCTACATAATCATGAAGCTCCAAGCAAATGATTAATACTCAAAACCCAAAAAACTATAACCTCTCCAAGTTTCATGAAGATAACCATATCCTATCAAAGCTCCCACATAACTATAATATCGAGCTATACAAGGCAACAAGATAAACATCAAAACCATCACTGTCAAAAACTCCCACTGAAACATGTAACCAAGCTATCCAAGACATCGTGATAACCATCTCCTAAATGAAGATCATCCACGGCCTCAACACAATCAAAGGATTTGTTCTTAATTATACAAATCCCAAAAGGTCAAGTAAAACCATAATCTTTAAACCAAGAAGATCAAACTCAAGGTAACCATCCCCATAACTAGAAATAAACCCATAAACCATGTCATAACATCCCTCAAAATGAATCCTCCAAAACTAACTATCCATAGCTCAAGAACCATATCTATGAAAGATAAAATATATCAACTCATGCTAAACCATCCTTAAATGAGTTTCCATAATCAACCATAAATCAGCTCAATCCCATGATAAATCAAAGCATGAAACATAACACATCTTGAAAGATATAATGGGAAAATACCTCTCAAATAAATAACTCTTGAGTCTGTTGAACTCACGTCCAACCAAGGTGTAGGCTTCTCGGTCTTTACTATTGAGAAAAAAATTTCTTACAAGTAACCATTCCAACATATATCTTGTACCATAAGAGAACTCAAGCCTCACCTATTTCTCCATGTATCCAATAGGACTTGTAACCAACCAATCCATGCCAAACTCCAAATGCAAAACAACACCATCATGAAGTAGTCAAGCAAATGATTAATGTACCCACTATAAAGAGAAATACTACGATCAATGTCAAAGCTCCAATCATGAATTATAAGCATAAACATGACATCCATGATCTAGCCATCTCCTCCAAGGAGATCACATGCATCATAACATACATAAACATCCTAGTTTCAAGAGAACAAGTACCATGCCAAACTCTAAATGCAACAAGAGTAAACCATGACATAACCACTCTAAAACAAGAAAACATATCCCCAATCACATGAAGATAACCATACCAATGATGCATCCGCATCACTTCCAACAACTCCCACTGAACCATGGTATTGAGTCACACATGGCATCGTGACTACCATCCTCACCATGAAGATCACTCTGAAACATCAAGTAAAGAGTTATCACAAAGAATATTAGCTGAAATAACCAATGCATCATTACTGTCATCTGAGGATTCCTCTGTAGAAGAATTAGAACTCCTTTTCTTGTTCTTACAATCCTTCTTCACATGTCCCAGTTTCCCAAATTTCCAACACTTTACCTTACTCTTACCAAGGGTTTTAGACCGTCCTTTGGACTTACCCTTTCCTTCCTTGTCTCCCTTAGGTTCCTTTTTCTCAGGAAAAGGCAGGCATCTTGGATTTTTGTTTTAGACTTCCTCCTCATCTCCTTTGATAGGAGAGTAGGAATTATATTGTGTATCTTAGGATCTGCACCACTACCACTAATAGCAACAATTAGATTTTCCCAAGACTCTGGTAAAGAAAAAAGTAACAAAATGCATTTATCTTCATCTTTTAGCTTTACATCTACTGATGCTAACTGACTCATAATCAAATTAAAAGCATTTAAATGATGTACAAAAAAATCACCATCTTTCATCTTGAAAGAATATAGTTGTCTTTTTAGATACAACTTATTAGTAAGGTTTTTAGTTTGATAGATATCACCTATCCTCTTCCACAAATCAAATGTAGTTTTTTCATCTGAAACATTCAAGAGAACAACATTAACAAGATATAATCTTATGGTTCCTCTTGCCTTCTTATCTAACTTAGCCCAATCCTCATCTGACATCAATGTAGGTGACTTTGTCTTATTACCAACAACTAACCACTGATCTCTCTCTTCAAGGAGATCCTCCATTTTTAGTTTCCACATATCATAATTAGATCCATTGAATCTTTCAATATCTAAATGAGAATTGAAACTCATTGTAACACTACATTTACAAATTAGCAATTGACACAATATTAAAAGCTCCCACTATAGCCAAAAACCCTTCAAACTTCTAAGAGAAAGGCATCCCAAACTCTACCCAACCAAAATTTTACCCAAGGGTTTTAGACCATCTTTGGACTTACCCTTTCCTTCCTTGTCTCCCTTAGGTTCCTTTATCTCAGGCCTACCTTTTACAAACAAGATATCTTGGATTTCCTCTTTATACTTCCTCCTCATCTCCTCTGACAAGAAAGTAGGAATTATATTGTCCATCTTAGGATCTGCACCACTACCATTGATAGCAACAATTAGATTTTCCCAAGAATTTGGTAAAGAGCAAAGTAATAAAATGAATTTATCCTCATCTTCTAGCTTTACATCTACAGATGCTAACTGACTGAGAATAAAATTAAAATCATTTAAATGTTGTGCTACAGAATCACCATCTTTCATTTTTAATGAATACAACCGCCTTTTCAGATACAACTTATTGGTGAGACTTTGAGTTTGATAAATATCCCCTATTCTCTTCACAATTTATATGCAATATTTTCTTCTGAAACATTTAAGAGAACAACATCAGCAAGACATAATATAATTGTTCCTCTTGCCTTCTCATCTAACTTAGCCCAACCCTCATCTGAAATAGTTGTAGGTGTCTTTGTCTGATTATTAACAGCTAACCACTAATCTCTTTCTTCAAGAAGATCTTCCATTTTTAATTTCTACATTTCATAGTTAGATCCATTGAACCTTTCAATATCTAAACGAGAATTCATTGTAACAAAACTTATTTCCAAAATCAACAAATAACTAAAATAATAAAAGCTCCCACTAAGCCAATAAATCCTTCAATATTTAAGAGAAAGACGTCCCAATACTCTACCCAACCTCAGCTCTGATACCAAATGTTAAAAATTGAGGATTTTTCTTAGCTTAATACTTTGTAAAACTTAAATATTGCTGGTCTGAATATGCTTTTCCTTTTTTTTAGATTCTTTGTGGGTGATTATTTGATTAATCCATTTTACTATTTGTAGAATGTAGACAGAAATTGATAGAAGAAGTAGACAGGATATTAGAAAGATTACACAAGCATATACTACGGAGAAACCCTTTCAGGAAAAAACTCCACCAAGAATTAATCTATTATTCAATCTCTGAAGTAGATTACAATAGCTCATGTCTTACTTGAGAATGCCTCTTTTGTCTTCACCAAAAATTCTTCACAACTTGCAATAAAACTAATAATAAATCTCTTCAACTTGCTTGAGATAAATAGGCTTTGATCAACTCTATAAACTCCAATTGAGTTACAATTACAATTCCCAAGCCCTATCCCTAAAAGGTACGCCTATCTCTTGCAAGTAAATTTATGTCATGAAGAACAATGTCAAATCTTCATCTTCATGCATTTGGGCGTCCCAAACTGAAGTGCCAACTCAACCTTTATTCTGTAAATATCTTCAAGGCTTCATTCTCAAAGTAGGCACCCAAAATAGGGCCCACTTAACTCAGCCTTTTATAATATCTCAACATGAAAAGGAGTTAATTCCAAGAAGCCAACTTGGGCGCCCAAGTTGGGTCCAAGTCATTTCTTGTTGACTAAAACATTTCTCAACACCATTCATGCAAGAATGGTCAACCCCTATTAACTGAAGGTAGTCCCTATTATTTATCATGCAACTCAAGTTATTAGCCATGCATTCCAAGTTAATTGAAGTCAACTAGCATTCAACTAAAACTAAATAAGGATAATTGAATCATAACTGAACTAAACTGAACTGAACTGAACTGAACTGAACTTCATCAAACCCTAACTCCTAGGATCTTTACATGCATTTAGAAGTGTTATCTCTTACTCTGAATAGTTAACTGAACTCAAGGTGAGTGTCACCTACCATGTGGGCACCCCATGTGCCCCTATTATTTAGGAACTCAAAATGGATGCCCTCACATGCTCCTAACATTTATAATTAATTACAAATGTCAATTAACATGATTATTTCATCAAATATTATTCTCTTCCTAATCCTAGTGTTGTTGAACAAATTCCAAGGGCGTAGGAGATACATGAAATAAATAATGTTTAGGATAACAATTAAATGGCATCCTATTTCCAACATTCTCCCACTTGACATTATACATTGCAATTATTCTAAAAAAGGAATAATAATTTTAAATCAAGTACAGGACTCAAGGCCAATGGCCTTCCTAAACCATAAGAATTTATCTATATGAATTGGCTTCGTAAGATAATCTACAACATTAATCACAGTGTCAACTTTTTCAATTAATACTTTTCCACTTTCAACCATTTCTCGCACAAAGTGATACTAACATCAACATGCTTAGTACGAGAATGATACAAAGGATTTTTAGCTAAACAAATAGCACTCTGACTATCGTATTCAAGCCTAACTTGCTTGCAATTAAAACCAATACCTTTCCCAAGTCTATGTAACCAAACTACCTCTTTGGAGGCAAGTGAAATCGTTGAGTGTGTTAAACTCACGTCTAACCAAGGTGTAGGCTCCTCGGTCTTTTCTGTTGAATTTTTTTTTTCTTGCAAGTAAACATTCCAACACATGTCTCTAACCATAAGAGAACTCAAGCCTCACCTATGTCTCCAAGTATCCATGAGGATTTGTAACCAACCAATCCATGTCAAACTCCAAATGCAACATAGCACTATCATGAAGTAATCGAGCAAATAATTAATGTACTCAATACTTTAGAGAACTACACAAGATCAATGTCAAAGCTACAATCAGGAACATAAAAATGACAACATGATCTAACCATCTCCTCCTAGGAGATCACATGCACCATAACATATATACATCCTGGTCTCAAGAGAACAAGTACCACGCCAAACTCTAAATGCATATCAAGAGTAAACCATGACATAATAGAAACCACTCTAAACTAAGAAAACATATCTCCATATCACCTGAAAATAACCTTACCAATGATGCATCCACGTCACTACCAACAACTTCCACTGAACCGTGGTACCGAGTCACACATAGCATCATGACTACCATCCTCTCCATGAAGATCACTTTGACACATCAAGCAAAGAGTTATCGCAAACAATATTAGTTGAAATAACCAATGCATCATTACTGTCATCTAAGGATTCCTCTGTAGAAGAATCAAAACTCTCTTTCTTGTTCTTACAATCCTTCTTCACATGTCTTGGTTTCCCACAGTTCCAACACTATCTATGCTCCATAGGTTATTCTCCTTTTGAGCATGTAGAGCAGCTTGAGCAATCATTGAATTTTCTGACTTCTCTTTTGAAACCTTTTTCTAGACTATATTTGATTCATGATTCCTACTTTTGGATCCTTTCCTTCCATTTTCTAGTAGAGGAGGACTCATAAAATTGCTTCTGCAATTCCTAGCAATGTGTCCAAAATTATTGCACTTGTAGCAAATGATATTAAAATTGTACAAAGGTGCAAATGCATTATTATTGACAAAGTTATTTCTTCGTACGAAGCTTTTCTACAGTCCACAACCTTATGATCAAAATTATTGCAATTAAAATAGTAGCGAAAGAAAGGATAATTGAACCTGGTGTTGTATCCCTATCTTCTAGATCTTCTTCACTCGATGCATCTAAATATTTGAGAAATATATACATGAAATTAGCAGTTTGTTGTATTGTTGGACATAGGTTGTCATTAATGTCAAAGGTTGTAATTGATGAAGAATATTGATGTCATAGGTTGTCATTGATGAAAAAGATTGTAGAAATACTTGAACTATCATTATATTTCGCTTGACTTATCATCTGAATCACAAAGATTTGGAGAAATATATGTTATATTTCTGGTAGTATGTTGTGTCAAAAGTTGTCATTAATGAAGAAGTCTCCTCAATCAAATCACAAAATCAAGAAACATACATTATTAGTTTTATTGAGGAGTGACTACCTTCTAGAATTTGTCGTGATTGATGTATGTTTGTATTATCATGCATGTATTTATTCACTATGAATACCATGCATGTATTTGTCAAAGAGCTGTAACTTTCTCTCTCAAAAAATGATACTTGATTGCAATGTGTTTTTTCCTTGAGTGCATTATTGGCTTCTTTAAGATGTCTATAATATTGGTGTTTTCACAAGAATAGAAATAGGCTCATCAAACTCAATCTTCACCTCCTCCAGATTCTGCTTCATCCATAATACTTGAGTGCAACTAGAGGTTGCACCAATGTATTATGCTTTTGTTGTAGATAAAGAAATAGAGTCATATTTTTTGCTCAACCAGGACACCAAATTGTCACCGAGAAACAATGCTCCACTACTTGTGCTCTTTCGGTCATCTATGCTTCTTGCCCAATCTACATCTGTGTATGCAATCAAAGTGAAATTTTCATTCAAGATACCATAGTCCAAAATCCATTGTAGCCTTCAAATATCTGAATATTCTCTTTACTGCTTTAACATGAGTTTCTTTAGGTGTTGCCTAAAATCTAGCAACAATTCCAACTACCTGCATTATATTTGGTCTAGATGTTGTCACATACAACAAACTACCAATCATAGATTTGTACAAGGTTTGGTCTACCAGAGCAGATTCATCATCTTTACTCAACTTGCATTTTGTAACCATAGGTGTTCCCATCAGCTTTCAATCTTCCATCCTATAATTACTTAGCATCTCCTTTATATATTTGTTCTGAGAAATGAATATGCCTTTGTCTAATTATGCAATCTGCAACCCAAGAAATAAAGATAATTCATTTAGCATTGATATTTCAAATTCATTCTGCATTGCCTTTTGAAATTCCTTGCAGATGTCATCATTGCTACCACCAAAGATGATATCATCTACATAAACCATAACTATCAACGGTCGATCACCTTCCTTTTTTACGCACATATTACTATCTGCACTTCCTCTCTGGAACCCTTGTTGTTGCAAGTATCCATCCAATCTTGAATACTAAGTTGTAGGAGCTTGTTTGAGTCCATACAAAGCCTTCTTCAATCTGTACACATAATCTGGATTGTCAGAACATTAAAACCTTTCCAAATGTTCAATATAGACCTCTTCTTCAAGTTGTCCATTCAAAAATGCTAACTTAACATCCATTTGGTACACATTAAAATTCTTGAATTCTGAAAGAGCTAAAAACATCCTAATTTCTTCCAATCTTGCTATCGAAGCAAATGTCTCTTCAAAATCTATGCCTTCAACCTAAGCATACCCTTTACATACAAGTCTAGCCTTGTTCCACATCACTTCACCTTCTTCATTTCGCTTGTTTCTGAAAACCCATTTGGTTCCAATCACATTCTTGCATTTTGGTTTTGGAACAAGTTCCCAAGTTTCATTTTTCTTGATCTAATTCAATTCTTCCTCCATAGCTTCTATTCAACCTTTCTCTTTGCTTGCTTCTTTATAGGACTTAGGCTCTATCTTTGATAGTAATGCAAAGTGTACTTTTTTCATTTTCCTTCTCAAGTTTCTTATGGGTCTAAACCCCACTATCTATGTCTCCTATAATCTGGTCTTCAAAATGCTTCTTCTGAACATACTTTGCTAGAATTTTTGTAACAACTTATGAATCTTCATTACTATTGTGGATTGGTTCTTCATCATCTTCTTCTTTTGAAGTGTCAAAAGACTTAATTGTCTCATCAACTATCACATTTGCACTTTCCACAATCCTCTTTAGCCTTTTGTTGTAACATCTATATGCCTTACTTCTCAAAGAATAACTAAGAAAAGTACCTTCATCGGATCTGAAATCAAACTTACCAAAATTTTGTTCATCCTTTTGATGTAGCATTTGCTTCCAAATATCTTAAGATGTCTAACTAAAGTCGATCTTCCTCTCTATAGTTCATATGGTGTTTTATTAGTCTTGTGTCTAATATGAGCTCTATTCAAAATATACACCACAATTTGAATTGCTTCTCTCTAGTACATATCCGGTAGATTTGCTTGACTCAACATTGTTCTTTCCATTTCCTGTACAATCTGATTCTTCCTTTCTGCAACTCCATTTTGAAGGGTACACAATCTACTGAGAGGGGGGGTGAATCAATAGATCGAATTTATTTAAAATTCTTAACTCTACCACAATTATTAGAATATATTATTCTTCAAAACTAACCTCAACATAAGTAACTAAACATAAACATGAACCTTTACTACTACTAAGAAACATCAAGAGCACACACACATGAGAGAACACCGGATATATGAGGAAACCCAAGATGAGAAAAACCACGATGAGAATACATGCTTGGATGTACTGTCCAAATCTAGCCTCACAAAGAAAAAATATTCAAGTGAATTTTGCACACAGAAGTAGGCACCAACCTACCGAAGACACCAATCCCCTAATGTATTTATAGGCACCAACCCACTGGAGACACCGATCCCTTAATGAAACAGAACAAGTAGAACACCAATCCTACCGAAATACAAAGATAATGCTTGTGGATCTTCTATATAAATCATACACATGCCAGAGTTATAGTTGATACTCTTCCTCACTACATATGATTTGATACTGGCGCACACACTGAAATATAATTCTCCATTTTGTATTTACCACCTTTTGTTCAATTTACACGTGCGACCAACTTTTCTTCACACTAGTGTAATTCAACTTGACATTTCTCACCCCATGCATCTAAACATTTGAGAAATATATACATGACATTACATTAACACTCTTCCATGTCAATTAGGGATCCGCAAATAGCCATGATGACATAAGGTGGACCTAAATTCAAATTACAAGAAACGTGTAATCAGGCCTATCTAAAAATCATTTTTTTTGCCACCAAAAGAACATGATATTGCGTGCTACCACGAGAACCTTAATTAGGTCCTATCTTAACACCACACACAAGATTTGAATTTTGCATGTTACTAGCCATTACCGCACAAACCTTGAACACCAACTAGTTGACGTACAAACATAGAGAACCTTTTGTCACTTCAAACTTTTTGCATGTTAAACATATCCTCCTAAAACTCTAGAATATGATAGAACAAGTGTAGGCATACTCTCCTTTCAAACTATAGAGCCTACAATGTCTCTAGAAAGGAGACCTGAGAAACACTAAACCGAATAAATACTGAGCTGAAACATTTTGGTACAGTCTTTCGAACCACCACTATCATAGTGAATAGATACATACATGATATTACAAACATACAACAATCACACCAACTTCTGAAAGGCAACTCAAAAAAACTAATAATGTATGTTTCCTAATTTAGTGATTTGATTAAGGAGACAACTTCTGACACACAACATACTACCAGAATTATACATATATTTATGCAAATCTCTGCAATTCAGAATAATAAGTCAAGTGGAATATAATGATACTTCAAGTACTCCTAGAATCTTTTTCATCAATGACAACCTATGTCCAACATCCCTATCATAATTGTGACCATTAAACATAGCAATCACTATAAACATCTTCAATATAAAACTCATCATTGAAATCTTCTAGAACTCAATCCCAAGTTGGTTTAAAGTTCTCTTCATTCTAACCTTTCTCCTAGAGTGTAGGGCTTGCCACCACTTTTTGACAAGTGATGAGACTTTTTGGAGGGTTATCTTAATCTTTTCTCCATCAAAGAAGTTTTGCTATGGATTGTTGGTGTATCTCATTCCATTGGGTTAGCCAATTAATCCCCATTATAGAGCAATGCCCAACCATAGCCACTTTTATATCCCATCCCACATAGGGAGTTAAAAGTTCCAAGAAAATAGTAGTTATGGGGCCCTGACTCTTCCAACCAACCCCCTCAAGAATAGTTATAGAAAGGCCTTATAGATGTTAGCACATCTAAACCATAATGACATTTTCATGGTCACAAATCCAAATACTATAAGGAGGTTGACTTGCCTAGGACTAGATCTTGGCACCAAACTATAACGATCAAAATTGAATTGTGGACCTATTCATGAAGCAACTTCGATGGGCCCAACATTCTAAATGACTGAATTCTTCACTTACAACTAATTTCTATAGTTGACCCCAATGGCGAGAGATATAGAGTGCTACTGTGTAATAAATGTTTCATGGAAAAGGAAAATTTATTTGATCAACCTAATTATCTACAACATCATCATTGATCTTACCCTCAAACACTAGAACATTTAGGTTTTTTTGAAACCTTAGTGAATCATGATTGCCAAAAGCTCTACTTGGTGATGAGGCAAACATAACTCCTCGATTGAGAACCTATAGAAATTAGTTGAACTAAATGTTGATTCGTGAGTGCTTCTCTAATCTTGCTCTTGATCATGTGTATCACCTATTGCCTAAGTTTGACCATCTTGAAACAAATTGACAAAGTAGTTCAATGAACCCAAAGATCCAATGCCAAGGTTCATGTACTCTAAACACATTCAATAAGACATGCAAGATGCAACAAAAACCACTCTAATACCACTAATTTAGGGTCCACATTTGTATCTCAATGGACAACCCTCTAGATGAGGATCTAGAAGAAATAACGAATCAAAAAGCTTATGAACAATTATGCAAAATAAAATCAAACATAGAATTGGAAGTGCAAGTATTTTGTTTAGCTATTTGTTCTTTGCATGGCATATCCTTGAGAAAGGTGTATGTCTTTATATAGGCAATAGTAGAGCGAGCAAATGAATAAACTATGTTGCAAGGAGGTGTTTATAGATTACAACATACATTATGAAGGTATGTATTTATTGCTCACAAATATTCATGTTGTGGAGGCCAAGAGTCACTAGGAAGTTGAGTATAACTCATCCTTCAAAGGTTACAAGTCTAAACTAATTGTCAAGATGTCCCTAATGAGCTAGCAAATGACTTGTCATACCACGAGCCTTGTAGTTACCACTTGGGTTGCCACATTGACCATAGGTTTTATGTTATGTTACCACAAACACTAGGAGATTCGCATGTATCACAAAGAAATATCCCCACAATCACCACAAGCCATGAGGCATTATTGGTGAATCCCCCAAGACCTTGCTCTAAGACCTCTAAAAACAATGCAACATTACAATCTACATTTCTAAGTGGAACACCTCCAACCTTGAATATTCACTAACAAAAAGATTAGTTATATTTTAGTTCTTCAATAGAGATTTAGACAACTATCCTTTAATATAATGTCTTTACAATCATCATTTTTTTTTTAAAGTTCGACAACCACCAAACATCATCCTTAAATGTCCACTCACGTGTACAATCGTTTCCCTTTTCTATGCGTTAAGCTTAGAAGAGTGGGTTATTAATATCTTAAGCTTTGAAAATCTTAAAGGACCTTTTCTATGCATGTACACTTGAGTTGGCCTAATGGTGGAGAACTTGTACTTTTGAAAGAGAGGTCACAAGTTCAAATCCTGCAGGGGGGCAAGGTATGTACATCTCGTGTTGTGGAGCACGAATTAGATGCCTCCCTCATATTGGGAGTACGAGAAGTCCCATATACTGTAACCATCTATAGACCCAAAAATAGACCCCCTGGTATCGTGGACTATAAAAGGACCTTTCCTTTCCTTTCATGAAAGCATAATCCATGTATATTACCACAAATTCCTGGCTATAATATTCAAATGTCAGTTATCATACATGAAGCCTTATGCGAGATTGTAGGATAGGAATTTTGTTTTACTACAAATGATCTTAAGTTTGCAAATAGACAGCTGTGAGACTTGTTAGTGGAAATTTTATAAGGTTTAATCATTTCTTTGATTATAGATACTCTGGATAAATTGAAACGAGAGAAGATAGACTGGAAACATAAAAACCACAGCCAACCTGAAAATTAACGAGTTTGAAGTTTGTAGTTTGAACTATTGCCACCCAACCCAAGTGAGAATGAGATTAGGTTTTTTTATGGTGTCATTCTATGGGGCCACTGAGACCTTAACAATTTCAAATATCTTAGATAGGAAACTTGCAGAGCCACATTTCACTCCCTGTTAAACTTGATCAGTTACACTAAAATGTGTATTCAAACATCAAAACATATTTTTTTAGGTAGTTTTTGGCTTAAATTCGTGCATAATTTATCCAAATGGACATGGTCTTGCAAGCGCAATTGAAAGTGATGTCAGAAATAAATGATCTGTGCCAAGAAGCTTAACATCTGGGATTACTTCAAAATGTAACAAACCCATCACAAAAAATCCTCACTTCATAAGAGCTGCTATGATGCTTACGACCTTGGGATGACAGGTACTTCAATGTAAATAAGTCTCGCATTTCTTCGTGCACTCTGATGATTATCAACTGGTAAACAGCAACAAACAGTATCCATAGAGGCCCTAGAGTCCAGGGTTTTGTGTATCTGACCAGCAAGCTCCTTTCCACATTAAAATGTACAGGCTTATGTATTGGATCACATACTCGGATACTTCACAATCAAGAGAAAAGTAGTTATTATGCAACGAGAATGGTTCTTTTTACCAAAACTGAGTAATAATAATGTCTATCGGCAACCTATCTCACCCACACCTCGACAAATATGCATAAAACCTACGTATCCATGCTTTTCTAGGAAAACACCAAAACAACAAATCTTGCCAAAAAGAAGTAAATGTACTCTGCAAGAAAAATCCTCTCAAGGCATAACTCAAAATGAGAATGCGCTACATTCTATATCCTCTAAGCAAAAAATAAATGCCACTCAGTGAATTGTAATAATCTACGACAAAAACAAGCAATTATCTGGTCTCGTCTTATGGACACAAAACCCAACAGGGAACAAAATAAAAGACCTTCAATGATGTACATAACTTTCAGTGTTCCATATATCTCCTAAAAGGAATTATAAGCACTAGCTGCAGTGCCACAATACATACAGTCCCTATGTAATTAATCAGACTGCTAAGGAAAAAAGTCATAGATTATCCTGAAATGTTGACACTGTTTGCTTTCCTTGTACTACACAAGGTCTAGTACTTGATAAATAACCGGAAAGTAAACCTAAAATGATGATTATGGTGCACCATACAACTTTCTTCTAATTCCTCAAATTTTTAGCCAAAAAGAATCAAAGTTATGCACCATACATATTCCTTGGAATCAGGTCTTATTTTGCAACATAATGATTTTACTTTGAAGCAGGCATCGCATGCCCATTGCGAAGAAAACATCACTGAGACATCTGCAGCTACTATGGCACAAGTTGCAACAGCGACTGAACACCCCATTCTTTGGTATCAAGTCCATCTCCTGTTGCATAGCTCTAACTCTATTGTTCTAAACCAATTGATGCTGGCACAACCAGCAACCCCATTTAACAGAAAATTTTAAATAACCCAACAGCCCTGGTGTTAATGTCTACACTAAATTAGAAAATAATGAATTATCTACAGCCCACTGGTATACAAGTTATCTATCTGTTTGTCTCCGCTTCAAAGGTGAAGCTGATGTTGTCCATGGCAAAGACTGAGACTGGCTTAGTACAGAATCTGAAGTAAGATTGCCAGAATTTTGTGAGGTGTACAAACTCCCGGCCACAAGAGTGTCACTCACTAACCCTGCATCATCGAAGTTGAGTCTGCCACTAACACGTCTGCTGCTTAAACAATCAGAACAAGAATCCAGTCAACATCAACATGCTGCAACATAAAATACCATCATTCCCAAAAATGGAAGGTAAATTTTTGCATTACAAACCTGTTCAGACGATTGTTAATAGCTGTCAAATCTTTTGAAGGGCTTTGATATGCATGAGTACTTTCACCAACACATGCATACAAACTTTTTGAATGGCTTGAAATGAGCGTCTCCCTCTACAAAACAAATTGGTAAATGTTTAGTTCTAACATCAACTGCATTTTCGGAATTTCCTTTCACAAGACATAAAAACTGTAAATTAGAGAAAATTGCAAACTCTTCGCAAGACATGACAAAACATTTTTGCTTTTGGTATTTAACTACTGAGAAAACTATTTTCAGCCAGTTTTATTTACTGACAGTAGGAACACAAAAAAGGACATGTGAGAAAAGGACACTAAAAAGGTGAATGAGCTAAATGGATGTTAAGAAATATCAAATAATATTTTGACCCCAAAAAAATGTCTCCGACACCTGACAAGGCATACTTTAGCACACTTTAGTTTCCCACATTTGTCATTTTTTCAATCATAACTAATATTAAATATGTAAGAAAGATACAAGCATTGCAAGGGAACATGTAAACCATTGAAAATACCATTAAAACTTCTGTAAATAAGAAGAAATACCTTGGAAGAGCGTAGCGGTGAAACATAGACATTATGCGTGGCTGATACTTTCTTAGGAGACATATCTGGAAGACTGGGAAATGGCGACGGTCCAGGTGATCCTGGAGATGGACCTGATTAACAAGACATGCAAGCACTTGTAACATAGTAAGAATTGTAGAGATTTCATTTCAAAATGATCCAAAATGTAGTGCTGACATAAAGGAAAGTACCTTCATTTTTGTCTGCATCTTCTGAGCTATGGTTATGATTTCCAGGAGCATTACTAGGAGCAAACTGAACTAAGAAGGGCTTCATAGTATGCACAAACACTTCATTATAAAATGCAATAATGTCCACAGTGTCTTGCCCTGTTTTCTGGTAAATTTTTAAAAAGAAAATTAGAACATAGTCAAATTACTTTCAAATGTTGACAATTTCTAACTGCATACATAACTCCTAACAGAAAGAACGAAAGAAAGCAAATTATATTAGTGTTGTCAGATGACCTGCAAGGCACATTCAATTACAATACCCAAGTACCAGGATAAGAATACCCTAGGTTATCAAAAATAACTGCACACTACACATTAATAAAATTTAATCATGATTCATAACAGAAAAGATAGCAGCCAGAGAGGACAATGCCTATGAAAGCTCTGAAAGAAACAGCATACCCCAGGATTGTTTGTTAACGACCAATCAATGAATACATTTCGGAATACTTGAGGTTTACACTGAGGTTGTTTTCTGTACTGAGCAACAATTTCTCGAAATGCCAACCCCAAACCAGAAACCTGAAAAAAGTATTGCATGCGGACATGGCCATTAATCTGCAAATGAAGCAAGTTTACAAATAGTTTCTAATTGAATCTCATGTAAAACTGACCTTTGAAATTCCATAATAGCTACAAAGAATGACTTGGTCAATGTGTCTATTGAAAAACAAACTTGTTTCTTGGTATAGAACACATTTTACAAGACGATAAACTTGTTCCATAACATGGATAGGTTGATTAAGTCTCTCAGACAAGCCTTTGATTCTAATTGCAGCTAGCTTAAGAACCTGAAGATACAATTAGATAAAGAATGAGGGACAATCAGTAAAGGGCATGAAATAGTTGGATAGTAACATTAAAACCTTCATTGTTCATCCAAACATACACATCAGATAAAATTTCTAGAAGTGTTCTACACAAGGACAGGCCCAAATGATTATATGAGTACTTGTTTCAGTACAGCTGACACAGGAGGAAACACTTACCTTCTGGAAAAATACATTTATTCCAGTCTCTGCACAAGTCTCCCCTCCTCCTGCAGAACATGGTCGTGTGGGACTGAACATGCACCAAAACATTATACCAAAGCTCTAAGATCGTAACATTAGTAAAAATCATATGACTAAAATCACTGATTAACATTGAAAAAATAAAATAAAAAGAAAACTACCTTGCAAAAGCTAACTGCAGAGGAGGTTGTAACCTTGATTTTGTAGAAGAAAAGGCTAAAAAGGCTGAGGACCGGTCCTTCACTGGTGAGGCAAAGCTGTTATTTACACCTGAAACTCCAACTGCCATCTCAATTGAAACTACAGCAGGAGCAGCATGCCTCTGAGGTGAAGTTGGAGCAGCAATATTATTATCTGCATTAAACATTTGCTAAGTCAAATGCCTCACCGGATAGTATAACTACTGTACAACTTTTAAAAATGTCAATCTCACAAATCACAATACACATGAAGTGGTACAATCTGTTGGCCTGAAATCTTCTAAATGTTTGCTAAGCTCTATCATCAAAGACTACAGGCTGTTGGCCAACCAACAAAGAACCACCTTTAAGATATGTTCTCTCTGCACTCCAGGTTCTGCAAAACCTAGGTGGGTTTCCCTGTATGGTGCTGAAAATGGATGTGAAATAAGGTTATATTGCAGCACCTAGCAGATAAATGACTTCATAAAAGTGGATAAGAAGTTGCTGAATACAAACTTGGCTGTCTCATTCCTTATCTTCCTTAAACTCAGGTATGAAGTATATAACCTAAATAATAATACAATACAAAAAGACTAAAGAATAGGATTGATAGATTTAAGATTTGTTTCTGAGAATGGGGGAAGAAAACAAAGCAAGACCAGTGTCTGCCTTGGGCTACAGAGTCATATGTGCATATTGTATAAGGCAGAACCAAAACATATTTTGATGGTCATCCAACTTGTGGTAATATCATCTACACAAGCCTACTTTGCAACCATACTTAGTAATCCATTAGAAATAATAACATTCCTATTAATTATGGCAAGCATTTACTCTATCCCTTGAACAAAAAGCAAACCATTAAACTAATTCTAGACAGCAAATGTGCTTGAAAAGCTGATATAACCCTTGATTACTCAGCTTAAAGAACATTATCATTCACAATTGCAGACAGTTGCAGTAATAGTGTATATTCATATCAGTCATAGTTTCAAAATACAGGGGCACTGCCAATGTAATGACTGACTAACACAGACCTTCACCTTTGGCATTCATGATTCAACACTTTCTGTACAGGGACTTCTTCCTTGGCCAAAATTCAGAACCCAAATTCTGACCCTTCTTCAAGAAACAAGAGTGCTTGATGTAGAAAAGTGAGCACGCAAGCTCTCAAAATGCAGTCACATGACTCATGTGACATTTTACATTTATATTGCACTTTTCACCTTTACAATCAGTTACAAGTGGTACTGAGTCCATTACAAGATATGATTCCAAAACACACCCATGGAAGCAGTTGGAACTGACTACAAGATGCCATGAGAACCGCTGGGGACCATTGATCTTCAAAAACGTGAGCAAGATTGCCAATCCTTAATTACCTTGAACAAGTTTGAAAATTCTTGATTAGAAGTTGACATGCTTTGAAAAATCAAGCCAACGAGAACGCTCCATGTCACTTTACTTTTCCATGTCATCCGCATGGGCCCACAAAATAAAGAACTTTTGAGAAGGCGAGAGACATCAGCCACCATGGCATTGACAAGGCCACATGTCACTTTTCCGCGAGTCTGTAGCTTGAAATGGGACTCGTCTCAACAGACCTGCGAGCACGCGAAATCAAATAGAACGCCACTAGACGTCACCCTTCCACTAGTTTGCAGCCTTCATTTCCTTTTGTGACTAAGAGCCTGCGGAAGTGCGGAAACTAATAGAAACTCGCCACATGTTAGCAGTTGGGCCCACAAAATGGAAAATGATCAGATTACCTAAGTCATCCAATTTTGCACATGCAAAATTGCTACAAGTGGTTGCTAGGAATAGAAGGGGCCAATAATTTAATTAATATAAAGGGCTTGAGCAACAACTTAAAAGATCGAGAACCCGGCCGACAAATCACCGATAGAAAAGATTAAAAGGTAGCAAGATTTTTCAATTAACGACCCATACAAGTCAACAATGAAGAGACATGTGTCACTATTTCACATGTTCGCAGGGAGCTAATAGCAAAATGAAAGACATCTGTCAAACAAAGAGAGCTTGCAAAATAATGACATGTGTTAAGTGGGGCTCGACAAGAGTGAGGGTTAAAGCAAACGCTTAAAAGCATATATAAAGGAGCAAGCTTCACCGATACTTAGGCGAATGAGGTCAGTTTGAAGACAAAGCGAAGGCCTTGAAGACACAACTTCAAGAACAGAGTGACCGAGGCAAGCAGTCGATGAAAAAAAAAAAGAAATAAAGTGCAAGGGCTCGACTAGGGCTTAGGTTTTTGGCACAACCCTAATGCAATTTTTTCTTGTACCCTTACAAATATAACAATATTATGCAATTTTCAAAGGCTTGGAACGAGCAGTGAGCCAAAATTTGGGAAAAGTGCTACTAGTGGCTCTAGTTGGGAACGACTGCTTGCAAGAACAGTGTGAGGATCCACATCTCCAAGGAGTAGACCATGTGCCAATAAATTGACCATTCTCAAACTACTCCAATATGCATTGCATTGAAATCCATACTTTAAAACTTCATTTGGTGGCCCTAGGCCCCCAAAAAATAAAAAAATAATACTTGCCTCTGTCAAACACTTTGTTCTCCACTGACTGACCCAAGCCCAATCTGCAAACACTATCACAAGGTCTGCAAACTAACTCCATCACTGACATTTTTCACCATGTCATTGTATTTATCATTGTCAATGTTATCTCTATCAATCTATACTTTCCAAACATGTGCCAACTAAAATATATCATCATCTGACATGCATATATTGCACTCACCAAATAAAACAAACCTACAATCAGTGTGATATCCCTTATCAAATTTATTGTCATGCTCCATTAAATGGCTACCCAACTGCATTGAAAATTTAGAACATTCATATTCCATCACATAGCTGGCATCATATTTAGTTTGCACATCAAGCTTGAAGCTCATAAGCACTTTGTTCAATAAAAATATCCTTCCCCACATATGGTATGCAATCCTCTTGTGTAATAGAGAAAGATTGTTCACACATAGGTATCTCCTTCAACTGAATTTTCATCATAGGGACATTCATCTCCATCTAAGCAATATAATTCAGTCACATTATTATACGCCTTAATGACCTGAAAACAAGATTTATCAACATCCATAATATCCTTGTCCACATTCAAATCATGGCTTTCACAACAAACATCAACTCCATCAACATCCCATGCATTGACAAACCTTTCCATCTTAGGTTCAATGACAAGGTCAAGCTCATTCATTAGATCATCATACAACCCTATGTGAAATGTTTCAAAAGAAGGCTCAGATATTTCAGAATTTAATCCTAGGCTAAATTTCTCATATTGACTTTTCATAACATATTCACTGCTGTAACAGACTTCATAATCAACATTTCTTACCACTGTATCAATATAAAGCTTTGAGTCATTTTCAAAAATAACACTTGCAGAATTATCATGGTCAATAAAAAGACATTCAAATGAAACCATAATTTTATGTGCATTGTCAATTGATAGCAATGCATCTGATCCACATTCAAAAGATTCATCATAGCATGGTTCATGTTCACCAATGAGTAAGCACGTGGCTTCATTAGCCTTTGCATCAATGCATTCCACATCTAAGGAAGACACTTCTATCTCCTCTTCTTGAGAGCAGTCACAGTCAAAAGGGCTGCAACTAGAATTATAGTCACCTAGATCAGCAGGGCAAACAAATGCCTCAGTTAGTTGCAAACTTGCATCTACAACACTATTATCTCCATCAGTCATCATCTTTGCTAGTTGAGTTTCTACTTGAAACACGTGAGCATACTTCTATTACCTCATTGAAAGGGCTATTACTAGGCATAATCTCATGAGCATCTTTCTCACTACAAATTGTGCTTGGACTATTATGATAACAATTACTATCGACATCCATTTCATCCACATGCTGATCAAAACATTCATCCTTACCATTGCTGCAGGAGGTGTTCTCATTTTCTATCATTTTCTCTTTATCCTTATGTAACACATCATCATTTTAATCATGCAAGAAACTGTAACTATTAACATCAGTTGCCCCAGTTTTCTGTGTATATTCTTGTCTACTATCCTCAAGAATAACAATCCAATCATATATCCAGTTGACTCTAGGAGGCTTCAACTTCTCTGATATAGTGCTCAAACCTAGCTCAAAGGCTTCACAAAATAAATTAATGCACATTGAATCATCAGGTCTATGAGGTAAAGTAAATAAAGCCTTCATAAATCTTGCATGAAAGTCATATGGGTATTCTCCCCCATACCTTTTTGTATCAAGCAATGCATCAAAATGTGAAATATCATCAACCCTAGGCTCAAATTCCTCATCAAAATCCTCTTGAATGTGCAGATGTTTATTATCAAATGAGCATTCATTGTTTATTCCTTCAAACTGATAAATGAATAGTATCTTAAGCTCTTGCCATGAAAATATGCAATGCATTGGCAAACTAGAAAACCAATCTTTAGCATCATTTTCTAAAGACCTTACAAACAACTTCATAGTAACATCCTCTTCTTCTATTTGGCAGTCCATCATCAAGTTAATGAAATCTTGCAGATGTTCAGATGTTGACTCTTCATAATCTCCTCTAAACTTTGGCAAATATCCTTTAACTTTAAGAAGGAAAGGGTTTGGATACCCTTGAATACCACTAAAATCAAGTGGTTTGTATATCTCAACAAAAGCAAAAAGTCTTCTTTGAGGATGTGACTATTGCTGTGATTCTTGCATCATTACACTAGGGTTTGTAGGAGATAAACCAAAATAACCATACATACTTGCATATGCTTTTCAATAAAAACCTACTTCCGCTACAACCATTTTCTCTTAATTCCCTCTTTCTTTTGACAAAACATTAGGCTTTCTCAACTCCCTTTCTCTTAGTTGTAACACTCATTGAATAAGGGAATAAAAAAATTTCTAGGATTTTCTTGAAATTAACCTGTAATGGCTTGAATTTGTAGCCCTAGGCAAATTCCCCATTTCATCACCCCTACCTTAGAAAATGTAAACCAAATGATGCAAATCGTCCGCCGCCACCTTGTCTGTTCCACCTGCCAGCATTGTTTTGCATTGGTGGAAGAATTTTTGTCAAGGACATGCCGACCTGACAAGATTCCTACCCCTGGATTCTACAGAAACGTTACATTTCCTATTGGGTGTGAAGTGTAACATCTCTTGCCTCCTTGACCGACGAAATTCGAGCCTTCTACCCTCCCTTTTGCTAATTCAAAATCTATCAACTCTCATTCTTTCACTTCTCTTTCACTCTCTTTCACTCTCTATTGCATTCTAGCCCATTCTACTCTCATTCTTGTGCTTTTACACCACTTCTCTTGGCTGCAAGCTCTTCATTTTGGCTCCAACACCACGTTCTTGTTGCAACACCATCACCATTGGAGGATCGTCAAGCTTCTTCCTTCCGCTATTAGCCTTGAGTGCTCATAGTTGAGAAGATGGCATTGTTATTTGTTGTCCATTTGCATCATCTTGTTTATTGAGTAGCATTCTAGTTGTTTGTGCGCTCTATTAGCAATATTATTTCCTTTCTACTTTCTCTATCGCTTTCTACACTTTGTGGCTATTTGGTTGTCCATGCAGGTGGGAACACCAAAATAAGGGTCTGACTGAGGCAAACCTCGAACACAGCCCAACATTTTTCTTGTTTTTGTGTGCATAGGTGCTTTAAAGTGGAGCTACTTGAAGAATCAACTTGTGGGTAAAAAGGTACATTTTCCCACTCTCTTTGCCATTTCTAGAATAGCTTATTTTTAGTATTCCTTTTGTTGTATTCACATTTTATGTACTTTTCCCTCATTCTATTAAACCATAAAACTCAAATAGTCAAATAGTTAAGTAGACTCCTTACGTTCTTGTCTGTTCTCTAGACCCTTGTCCATACAAGATGTCAATGCGTCCACGAGACACCAATGCGCCGCACTGAAGTCCGAGATCCGCATTGTCTTGTCTGGGTAGCAAGCCAAACCTTTGAAGTCGACTCCTTCGACCCTATGAACATTTGGTTTTAGTAGAAGGAAAGCGGCAAGTTGTTTGCCCTTTTTAGCCTCAGTGCCTTGTCCTTTTCTATCAATCTAGCAAACCCAAGGTAGTTTAGGGCAACTCGTTCCTTGGGGCTCTCCTATGACCTAGAGACCCGAGGGTGACGAGTTCCCCTTCTCTACATGACCTTACAGAACTTTTCTTCTTGAAGAAAGAAACGGATAAAACACCTGAAGGTGTATTGCAAATGTTACAAATCTTCCTTCTCTAATTGGAAGCTTTGTAAGCCTATAAGCTCGTCTTCAACATTCATTAGGTTCGTTTACAAAGTCGCCACCTCTCCAAAGAGGATAAGATTTTTCAAGCAGCTGTGAGCTCCTCAAATATCAATTTCATTATGGATTCATTCCACCAGCAAAGTAACTTTTTAAATTCTTCAAATATGTTGCAACAAATTCTTCCTCCAATTGTGAAGGTCTTCAAATCATTTGACTCTCCCTAATAGATGTATGCATTTGAATTGTCCCCAACAAAGTCATCAATCTGTTAGTTGGCAAAACTCTGATGGCTGATTCAAATTCCTCAATCACAATATTAATCTTTGGGTTCTAATACAAATGAAACTCTTTGTTGTTCGCAACAAAGTCGACAATCTGTTGGTTCTTCCAACTGATGGCCTGAAATGTTCTAAGTGTTTGCCAAGCACTATCCTCAAAACCTCCAAGTTGTTGGCCAACGAACTGAGAACCACCTTTAAAATATGTTCTCTTTGCGCTTCAGGTTCTGCAAAACCTAGGTGGGTTTGGCTATATGGTGTTGAACATGGATGCAAAATAAGGTTATATTGCAGCACCTAGCAGATAAATGACTTCATAAAAATTCATAAGGAGTTGTTGAATACAAACTTGGTTGTCTCATTCCTTATCTTCCTTAAACTCAAGTACGAAGTATGTAACCTAAACACTAATACAACACAAAAAGACTAAAGAATAGGAATAATAGATTTATGATTTGTTTCTGAGAATTGGGGAAGAAAACAAAGCAAGACCGGTGCCTGCCTTGGGCTACAAGGTCATGTTATGCATTGTATATGACAAAACCAAAACATATTTTGATGGTCATCTGACTTGTGATAATATGACCTGCACAAGCCTACTATGCAACCATACTTAGTAATCCATCAAAATAATAACATTCCTGTTAATTATGGCAAGCATTTAATCCCTTGAACAGAAAGCAAACCATTAAATTAATTTTAGACAACAAATGTGCTTGAAAAGCTGATATAACCCTTGATTACTCGACTTAAAGACCATTATCATTCACAATTGGAGACAATTGCAATAATAGTGCATATTTATATCAGCCACAATTTCAAAATACAAGGGCACTGCCAATGTAAAAACTAACACAGACCTTCACCTTTGGCATTCAACACTTTCTGTATAGGGCCTTCTTCCTTGGCCAAAATTCAAACCCAAATCCCAACCCTTCTTCAAGAAACAAGTCCTTTATACAGAAAAGTAAGCACGTGGGCTCTCAAAATGCAATTACATGTCTCATGTGACATTTTACATTTACATTGCACTTTTCACTTTTACAATTAGTCACAAGTGGGATTGAGTCCGTTACAAGATATGATTCCAAAATACACCAATGGAAGCAGTTGGTACTGATTGAAAGATACCATGAGAACCGCTGGGGACCGTTGATCTTTAGAAACATGAACAAGATTGCCGATCCTTAATTGCCTTGAACAAATTTGAAAATTCTTGATTGGACGTTGACGTGCTTTGAAAAATCAAGCCATTGAGAGCACCCCATATCACTTTATTTTTCCATGTCATCCGCAAGAGCCCACAAAATAGAGAACTTTTGAAAAGGCGAGAGATGTTAGCCATTGTGTCACTGACAAGGCCACATGTCACTTACTTGCAAGTCCACAGCTTGAAATGGGACTCACCTCAACAAGCGGAATCAATAGAAAATAGGACATGTGTAATGTTTTTCAATAATCTGCGGCCAAAGCTTGGGCCCGCTTCATTGAACCCGCAAACGTGCGGAATCAAATAGAACACCGCTAGACATCACCCTTCCACCAGTCCGCAGCCTTCATTTCCTTCTGCAACTAAGAGCCTGCAGAAGTGCAAAAAACTAATAGAAACTCGCCACCTATTAGCAACTAGGCCCACGGAATGGAAAATGATTGAATAACCTAAGTCATCCCAAGTTTGCACATGTGGAATTGCTACAAGCAATCACTAGGAATAGAAGGGCTCAATAATTTAATGACCATAAAGGGCTTGAGCAACAACTTAAAAGATTGGAACCTTGCCAACAAGTCACCACTTGAAAAGATTAAAAGGGAACATAATTTTTCATTTAACGAGCGTAGGACCCATACAAGTCAGCCATGAAGGGACATGTGTCGCTCTTTCACATGTTCATGAGGAGCTGATAGCAAAATGAAAGGCACCTACGAAATGAAGAGAGCTTGCGAAATAATGTCATGTGTTAAGTGGGGCCTAACGAGATTGAGGGTTAAAGCAAACACATAAAAGCATATAAAAAAGAGTGGGTTTAACTGGTACCTGGGCAAATGGAGTCGGTCAAAAGACGAAGGGAAGGCCTTGAAGACACAACTTAAGAAACCAGGTGACCGAGGCAGGCAATCAACGAGAAAAAGAAATAAAGTGCAAGGGCTTGGCTAAGGCATAGGGGTTTTGCACAACCCTAATGCAATTTTTTCTTGTACCCTTACAAATATAACAACATTATGCAATTTTCAAAGGCTTGGAATGAGCAATGAGCCAAAATTTGGGAAAAGTGCTACCACAATCCAGATTAAGAAATGGGTTCTCAACCATCAAATGTGAACAGCATATATTCAATCATGAGTTCTTAAACAAAGCAATTCCCAACATTAGGTCAAGCCAAGAATATATTATATTAAATTATCAATGTTTATAAACGAGGCAGCTTGCAACATTAGTTCAAGTCAAGAAAAAAACTGTTTGCATTGTGACTGCAAAGACGACTAATTACACACAATCTTACAAGCATTTTAGCCCATAGGCAAGTAGAATATAACAGTAAAATATTAAAAGAATTCTAAATAGCTACTAATATCGCCAACCAATTTATGGAGTTATCAACAATTTGAATTTCTTTAATATCACTCAAGATATGACGTAAAAATTAAATGTACCAAACAAGTAGAATGCAATGGAAAATAGCAGGACATCAATTACCACAAATAACCCACCAGAGGTGGTGGAGAGAGGTTTTACTATGTCTAGAAATAAGAAGTAATGATTGAAATCAATAACATTGATGAGCTAACGTAAAGCATCTTAACAATTTGAAAAGGCATATCACACATTCATTCAAGAAGGCAAGCCCTATTTACCACTATGAAACTTGATATCACTCATCCCATCCTATAGAATTCAAATCTCAATCATCTAGTTTTTTAGGCCAAAAAAGGGAGATTTCAAGTGAAACTCTATTAATGTGGAAATTTACTAACGTCCAAAGATATGTAGGAGAAATTGTTGAATGTGATAACATTGATGAGCCAACCTAAAGCATGTTGCCAAACTGAAAACGGTAGATAGTGCTTTCACTATCAAAAGGCTGAATCCCTTTTTACCATTTTGAAATTCATTATCACTCATCCCACTCTGTAGGATTCAAACCTAGGACATTATGTTTTCAAGGCCAAAAAAGGAGAGAACTTGATATTAATAAAATAATTATATCAAAATTTATTAAACGCCCAAAGATAAGCAAAAACAATAATTGAATGTGATAATATTGATGAACTAGGCCAAAGCATCTCACCAAATGGAAAGGGCAGATTGAGATCCTGTGTTCATTCCAAAAAGGCAGATACCTTTTTCAGTTTTGAAAGTCGTTATCACCCATCCTATAGGCTTAAAACCATTGTTCCATGGAGTTTCAAAACTAGGGGATGGGTTTCAAGGACAAGGTATCCAAGGACCTTGATTTGGGGGCAATGGTTGGGATCATGTTTGGTAGGGTCTAGGGTGGAGCCTGGCAACATCCCTTGCGTGAGTCTAGGTTTAGCATCCCTTGTGGATTCCAAGGACAACGCCCTGAGCTTGTTCCCTAATGTAATACAATGTGGGGCTGAGAGGCAAAGCCCCAACCACCAAGCCGAAATTAAGTTCTTTGAGACAACGTGGACCTTTGTGATGCATGCCATTTTCATAATTTTATCAATATATTTTCTCCAACACCGATCCCTCACTATTTAAAAACCAAATCTTCATTCTTCACAGTACTAATGGTGAAGCTTGAGAATCTGACAAGTCTAAACTAGTATAGATATCTTAAATACTCTATCTAAAAATGTCGAGAGATATCAATCTTGAGGTGCCTATATTAAATTTATAGCATAAGTTAGATGGGCATCTTGAGACCAATATCTCTTGGCACCTTTTAGATGGTTGTTGTAGACACCTAAAATTATCCATACCCGACCACATTTGACTTTACCCTATCCTGGTCATTAATTACATAAATGATCGTTATTTAATTAATTAATCCTTTACCTTTATCCCTTGCCCTTAATTTGATAAATTTAACTTTATCCCCCAAATTCTCACTAATCAATCTTCATTAACATTTCCTTCAATATTTAATTCCTCACTATCCCCCAATCGACCAACTTTTAATCCTATCCTAGATTAAAATCTAAAGTCGCCATCACCTAACAAGCATCCATAGCCCCCTCATGCTCCCACATGTGTGAGCTGCCTACTCAACATACTCCTTATTCATACATGTGTGAGCATGCTCCTCACATGTGTAGCCTCCTTTTCATCTTACATCTATCTCCACTCCTTTGCTCACACATGTGTGGGCATATCTCCCACACATGCTATCTTGCTCACACACATGTGAACATGCCTAGCTCTTACACCTCATATGACACCTCTATCCCTCATGTGACACTTGTCACAAGGTTAAACGTTTAATCCATGCCTTCATCTTCTTCAAATCCTAGCCCTCCATTAAACAATATATCTTGCCCATTGATTTTCTTCATGGAAAATCTATACATTGGAGGCCTTTCATCCCATTTTCATCACCACTCTTATGCTATCATCATGTTGTCCATTTGATCATCTATCCATATCCTAACTACATGCTGTCCCATTTTCTAATCATCCACCTTCATCATATCCGCATGCTGCCATTTTCTTGATATATCATCTCAATCCTACTATCATGCTCTTGGTCTACTAAGCAACCAACCATTAATCTACCATCACAAAGAGCACATCAAGTGGAGCTATAGGGTGCACTCGACTTCCGCTCAATCGGAGGAGTGAGGAAGAAACAAGGTAAAAGGTTCCATTATTGCTTTACAATCTTTGTGTTTGCATCCTTGTATTTTTCCTTGTCTTCAAATGTATTTAGTAAATGTGTAATAGTTTATCTACAATTTTAATAAATCATTTACTCAATATCTTAAGTACATAACTATTTAAATAGTTCCAATGTTTTATGAAAGCAAATTATTTAAATTATTTTATATGTTAATTTATTTCACAAAATACATAACTTTTTCAATTATATTATTTTTACTTGAAGGGGTATTTTTTCTAAAGTTTTCAAAAAATTAAATGAAAACAAAACAAATTATTTACTTCATATGTCAATTTGTTAAGTACATAACTATTTTTTTTAAATAAGAGATTTATTAATAAAAAATGTAAAGATTACAAAAAATGCATCTCAGAAAAAGGAAACCAAAATGACAAGAATAGGAATCAGCGATTTATAGTTTAATGAAGAAAAAAATATTACTTTAGCGAGCTATTTTATTATATGAGCATCAAATTTTAAGATCTATTTAAACTAACTCTATGGGACACAAAGCTATTTATTTATTTTATTTTACTGAACCTATTTAATTTACCACACACATGCATGGACATAAATTTTTATTTTTATTTCAATTGTTTTTGGTGATACATGTCATTCCCAAAGTAAAGATTGGAAAATCAATTAAAAGAAAAAATTAATAAATTATATATATTCCACTTTAGATAATTTATTTACAAGAGATATATATTTTACACATGATTGTTATTAAGCCTCAATCGATCAAACACTATATTAATCGATTTCATTAAGGAATCTCACAAAACACCCTTAGTAGCCATAGGGCATCTCCATTCACAAAGGACGCATCATATCAAAGGGACGCAATATCCCATACCTTAGAAATTGAGGACGCCAAGAGCGATCTTGGCATCATCGTGGTAACCAAAGGAAGACGAGTAGGAAGCAGATAACATAGGAGATACGACACTCGGGTGATGTATTCACTTGGCATTAATATCTAGCATTATCGAATATCAGAATAGAAGAAGCAACCAGCGATAAGATGTTTTAATATCTGATGCATTAATTTTAGATCCTGCATTCTATTTTATACGTCCAATAGATTTTCTTCATGACCCGATCTGGTTGCTTATGTGCCATGTCCAATTCCTTGAATGTCTCTAACGGATAAATATGAACCTGAGTATGCAAATCCCATTTACAGTCGATCATAATCTAATCGTTAATATTGCTGCACTTTTGAAAGAGCTAATTCTGATTTCTGTATTGATCAAAGCATTGTCTTTCTTTGCAAATATATATCCTTGATGCTATTTACATATCAGTAGGAAGGAATATTGATAGGACTGATCATAGGCATATATATATATTGTTTCTTCATGTATTTAACATTTAATATACATACTAGATGTTGCTGATCTGATTATTAGTGCAATGCTCATTTAGTATTATCATAATTATAATTGTTCTAGGAAATGATTTTTACATGAACTTAAAAAGAATCAATAATGAATGCAAATGTATCTGAATGCTTAAAGATTGTCTGAGTGTTTGCAAATCTGCTTGAGAGGAAGGACCTGAGAAAAGTGGTGCCTAGAAACCCCACTCAAGATCCGCCCCTGGAACCCAAGGCAAGGATGGGCCATGAATGAGTGGAAGTTCCACTTAAGATCTGCCCAGTCCAAAGGCTTGGGTGGGCCATGGAGGGGTGGGGTCCCACTCAAGATCCGCTCGGATCAAGGAAGAGATGGACCATGGAGGGGTGGTAAGCCTAGATCACTTATAAGCTCTGTTGGCTTCCCCCAACAAGTTAAGTGTTTTCCGAGGTGATGACATGGGTGGAGAAAGCAAGTACTAAATCATCGAGAAGAGAGTGTTGTGGTATACAACCTCTTGGGCTTGGCAAAGGACTTCGGGCGGATCCACCCATGCCACTCCTCCTATGTCTTCATAACTGCTTCATGATTATGTTTATATTTTGGATAACTAGATATTATTGCTAACAGACATATGTATATGTGGAAATGTTGTTCATTTGGTGAATGCAGATTTCAATCCAAGACCACTTTATTAAAGAGAACATTTACTTGAAAAGAAGAAACCCTAAACCTAATCAACAAGCGAATTCTAGGGCAAAGCAGGACAAGGGACATTACAATACACTTGTTTTACTTTTGTGTGTAACTTTTAATTTTACAATTGGAAAAGCCACCATTCATTCAGGATAGCAATGGCAAGATATGCCTAATAGCAACGAAAAAGCTCAACAAGGCCACCAATGATGAGGCGGAATACCAAGCTGCCATACTTGGCCTAAGGATGAGTCATAAACTAAAAAGTCAAAACATTCACCTCGAAGGGGATTCGCAGAATATCATCAATGCACTTCAAAGAAAACACTCCCTGAATTGGATACTAAGCAAATGGTTAGAGGATATAATTGAGCAATTGGGGAATTTAACTCATTTAAAATCTCGCAAATAAACCGTAAGGGAAATAAATTGGCTAATGAGGCGGCCAATGTGACCATGGAAATGGGAATGGATGAATCATGAAAGAGTGTGGGAATCAACAGAGGCGTACCACGAATCCTGCGAGGAAATCCAAAAGAAATAATAACCCATGTTTATTAATTGATTGAGGTAGTTAATCACATCTATATGTTTGAAAGCGTGGGAAGTACTAAGACTATCACAGAAATGATGAGGTGAATCCTTATAAGGCATGTTTTTGGCAGCTTTCCCAAACCACATTTGGCAAGCAAGCGTGCAAACATGCACACACCCATCTATCTGAAAGCAAGGCGAAGGAAAATGGCCTTCTTTGGTGAGTTGTATGAGTGACGGTTGAGGGCCATCTTCAAGTCAAATTGCAAGGTGGTTATGCCCGCAATCAGGCTGGTGCTGGGCAACTGCTACGCAAACAAGGCCTATCAATACCATGCAAATACGAACATCACCTCAATGTTCATGGCAATGATTCTAGACGTCGAGGAGACAAAGGTGGTAGAAAAGATAATGGAGAACTTGATTTGGCCGCAATGGCAAGGAGGCATGAAAGAGATTTTGCGACGCTCTTCATCGAGGGTCAAATTGGCGCCACAGAGAAGTGTATGGCCGCTTGTTGCAGAGCATTGACACCCTGCATGGGTGCCCTTTGAGATATGGGGGTGTGGCATGATCATTGATCAGAGACACCACCATGTTCGTACGAGCATTAACTTTTTGAAGAATCTAGTTGGGGAGATTGAGAATGGGACGATGGACTTGTCGTTTGCACTCCTCAACGCTTTTGCTATGACAAGGGTGGGCGACAATGGCCAATGTGACGTGGACGGTTCTAGTGGGGAGTAACAACTAGGGTAAGCATATGCATAGGAGATTAGCAAAATATACACTATGTAGGTCCTTATATGTAGGCAAGTTGCTCTATAGTGGAGCCATAATGGGTTTGTAGAGCCATTTTGTGGGCAAGCTCCATTTTGCATTTTGCATCTTGCATATCTACAGATATGCAAGATTTTGAATGTAATCTTTTTGCAACATCTAACACAAAGGGTGTGGCCCTATACAACCACTTTTACTGAGCAATATATATATAAAAATGAAAATTAACTTTAAAGTTTAAATACACAAATGTCATTGTGTCAAAGAGTGACAAAACTTTATGTTTTCACGTTATAATTATTTTATGCTTTTAAGTTTCATGGGAGACGCCAAATTTTCCATTGGGAGACGGCGTGTCAAGTTTCTGATCTGTTGGAGGCGTTTCCGAGGACATCTCCAATATTGAAGACGTGTACCAATCCTCAAGATGCGTCTTCCGACAACATTGATATATATATAGTGTACCAGTCCTTGAGATGCGTCTTCCAACAACACTGAAAGACGCATCTCCTACCCCCTAAGACGCATCTCGAGGACTGGTACACATCTCCAATACCAAAGACGTCCCCAAAAATGCCTCCAACAACCCAAAAACTTGACGCGTCGTCTCCCAACAAAAAATTTGGCGTCTCCAGTGAAACTTAAAAGCATAAAAAATTTATAACATGAAAACATAAACTTGTGTCACTCTTTGACACAATGACATTTGTGTATTTAAACTTTAAAGTTAATTTTCATTGTTAAACTTTACTATTGCTCTAGTTTTGAAAGTTCAATGTCATGATATATTCTATAAATTATTAAATTATTAATTTTTTATTTTTTATTTATATTAAAAAAAGCTGGCATCTCCAAGTACCCATCTATTCTCAAAAAAAGTTGTACGAGTACCGATACCAGTCTCCCGTACTAGTACTAATACAAATCTTCTACCAACCTTGATATATATATATATATATTCTAAAATTTTGATGTCTCTATATTTTAAAACAAATGATGAACACAATTACGCCAAAAAATTTTGCCCTTGTTGCCACTATAGATTACGCCTCTTGGTATAATGATGAGGGCTACACAGTTGTAGACAAGAATATTGTCATTCTTGAACCTTTTATTTATTTTCTTCTCTATTTTCTTAGTTTTAGTGGATAAGATTCTAGAAACACCTTACAACAGTCAATAGAAACAAACACTTTTAAAAACTTGATAACAATGAGCATCCACCTCCATCCCACCCTCACGAGTTCCTCCACCCTCTACTCTTAAGGTTAGGGAGACAGACCCACTTTCACAAAAATATCCTTTTTTCATTAAACCTTATTTTTGTATTGATTCGGGCATGGGGGGCAGCCACAAGTTCCTAGGATGCAACAAAGTTTCCTACAGGTCTCAAGGATGCCCCATCATCCCCATTTGAGGGGGTCACACTAGAGATGTCCCTTGCCTGTTGTTGATGGCAAGGGTACATTCCCATGGCATCCTACCATCAATCTTTTTTTGGGTTCGAGGTGCACCTCCTGATGGAACACTAATTAAAACATAGGAAATCCAATTTTTGAGGCCAAAAATGGAGAAAATTTGAAATCAAAACGATGTTAATATCCTAAAGTGGCAAGCAAGAAAAAACCAACATGGAATTACCTAAAACATCTGCATGAGTTAATGCATCTAATCAAAATTAAAACTCATCAAACAGGTAATAAAGAAGAATAAACTAGAAGCTATAGTATGTTGATGTCATAGGGCACTGCTATGATGCATTCCCAAAATTAATTACCTGGGAAAAATTGAAATAGACAAATTCTCCTGTTTGGAAGATATACCAAGGAATCTAATAATAAGTACACAATACTTGTACAAGCAATAGCACACAAATCTGGTTATCTGGACATTAGGAGACAACAAATCACTTCCATTATCGGTATTCATTGAAAAAGCATCATTTGTGGCTAGAGAAAACCCAAAGATAATCTCCTTTCATGGAAGGAAACAGTGCACCACATCTGGAAAGGGTCATCATGCAGTGTTGCATCAAAGACAATCCTTCTCAGTTCCCCCTAGCCCCAACTCTACATGTTTCTTTGCATTTTTTGTCACAAAAAGTCATATTACAAGAGGTATTAAACAAAATTTCCACTTGCAAACCTATTTTTGTTGTCATAGTAACAAAGTTCAACCAAAACCTCAAGGGTTTACTCTGAACATTGAATGTATTTTTGAGGTCGAAAATTATTTGATTGAATTTGCCAATGTTCGATTGACATTTTGACCATAACATCAAACCTCATTTTTCTCATGTAAGCCTGTTACCCAGCCTATTCAATTTGGAAACCATGACAAACATGATGAATATTGTATTCATAGTTGGCAAACCTGGCAAGTACTTGTGAGTTACTCATGAGCCACGAGGCAAAAAACTCGCCGACTTTTCGCCGTGAACTCACGACTTTTCGATAGGAAAATGCCTAAAAAAAGCACAAGAGAAAAAGCACAGGTTTAATGTGATTTTGACGTATTTTTTGTCTTTATAACCCTCGAAAAAGCATTGTTTCTACACAACATCCATTGAAAGCGATTTACTTGGCTTTGGCGATCTATGTTAAGGAAAAAGGTCACATGATTGGACACGAGTCGCGATTTCCAAGTTTTTCTTTTTTTCCATGTTTATTGTGCAAACTACAATGTGTATCATTGTGTATCAGTTGATGTATCTTAGTATGTAAAGAGGAAATTGTAATTGCCTAGATATGAAATTTATGATGATGATTTTCAAAGACAATCATCATAGATTCATAATAGTTATTACCTATTAGTTAGTAGCTAGCTATTATATCCACTATCCGGCTTCGCATGATGATGCCATTTTGTAATCCATATGTATTCAAAAATCAAATGTAATAGAAAACACTTTCCTAATGGTTTCTTAGACTTATTTGATACATTTTGTAATTAAATTTGCAAAAAAATGTGTTTTTATAAGAAATTTTAGCAATTTTAAAGTTGTTTAGTATTTTGTCAATTTTGGGCTTGTCGAGTACTCTTTGAGTCTGACTCTACGATCTATGATTGTATTGGTAGCACAAATGGCACTCAGTTAAGAAGTTGCAACTACTTGCATTTAATGATAGTAAATTAGATCAAACAACAAGTTTCAATCTTGAAGATGTTTCAATCTATGTTCCCTGGCACATTCCCAATTTTTTTAGATGTTCCCATTTTGAGGAAGTTCTAGGGATGTATGGACTCCTAAAAAAACGTCCCCAAGCCATCCCCAGTTTCCATAAAACTGCCCTAGACGTCCCAAAAATGTTCGCGAGATAGTGGGATGCATCAAATGCCCCCCAACTGGCCTAGGGGCAGTTGGGCATCCCCAAGTCGTCCCCCAACCACCCCTCAACAAATCAGCCATATTTTTTTAATAAGTCCAAATTGAAAATATGTTTGTTTTAACCTTCTCTTTGGTGGGCCCCCACACCATACTTAGACCTAAATGAACAAAAAAAGCCTTCCTTTCTCATTCTAACTCGCTTCTACATGCCAAAAAAAAATTGTAACCAAGTTGGAGGGAAAAAATCATTTTGAGTAGGGTTTGAAGGTCATTTGGAGAAATCACAATTAGTGAGCGATGAGGAGTGAGATAGCAAGAAAAGTGGAAGAGATTCTTCCATTTTTTTTTCAAAATTTGAAGTATTATTTTTTCCTAATTTCAATTTTCAATTGCATAATTGTTTCAACAAAAGAATTCAAATAAGAGCAGTGAGAGTAGTGAACATAAAATGGAAAAAAAAGGTTGTGTTTCAATCACAACGTGGGGTTCATTGGGGTGTGGGAGTGTTGTGGATGACGGATAATAGCCACAAAACCCATTTGAGTGCCCTTCCACTATTTCAAAACCTTATGCAAAGGACCCTTTTTACTCCAAAAAAACCTTTTCTCCAATTTATAACAGCCTTAGACAAAGACAAAAAATAAATCATTGGGTAGTAGAGTGTGGTTGTCATACATTTGCAAAAACGATTTTAGAGTGAGCTACACTAAGGTATATTCCTATGTTCCATGGAGTTTTCTAACAAGGGGATTGGTTTCAAGGACATGGGGACCAAGGGCCTAAGCTTGGAAACAATGAGAAGATGATAGTGCAAGGTTGGCGAGGGAGGGGGCAACACAAATATATATAGTACTTGAAAAATTAGTTATAAAAGATGTATGGAGAATAAATATAAGAATTACAAATGAAACTTTAGCATACTAAATAATGTTTAAACTACCAAACATTAAAAACATTGCAATGATTGCATTGAGCATTAACAATGGTGAATGGAGGTTTGGAAGTTGAGCCCCCAATGTGGTTGAGGGGCAACACCCCTCACAAGGATTTGGGGATAGATTCCCCAATGGGGTTGAGAAGCAATGCCCCAAGTGCATTCCCTATCACAAAGCAAGGCAAGGTTGAGGGAAAAAGCCCCCACCACCAAGCATAAATTAAAGCCTTCAAAACCACACAAACCTTCATGGTGAATGTCATTTTCATAATCTATCACCTTTTTTTTGCAACACCAAGTTCTTGCTAATTCTGAAACTTAGGAATGATTTGGAAAGAGGCTTAGAAGTTAGATGCCTATTTATAAGTATTTTGTGAGTGCTTAGTGTTTGGGTGGAATCCATAAACCATTAGAGTTAAGGTTTGTGGTACACAAATTGAAAACATTTTTTTATTTTAAAAAATATTGACTTTTTCATTTTCCTAACATGGAAAATGCCTATAAGTCTCGAGGACGATTGGGAGACTCGTTAAAGTCCCCTAGATGTCTTGAGGACATCCTGGGGACCCCTGGCCATCCCCAAACCAAGGGGGTGTGCCCCCTCCTTGAGGGGAATGTCCCGAAAACATCCCCAAATCTTGAATGACAATGGTGGGATGGCAAGGGAACATCATCTCCAAGTCCCCACGTCCTAGAGACATCCTCATCCCAAAAATGTGGGGATTTTGTGGTGGGTCACATCCTAGTGGAACACTACTATATTCTCAACTCCTAAGTTTTACAAGAAATGGGATTAAAGCCAAAAATAAAATAGGATGAGATGGTAGAGGTTCATATATTGCATATGGAGGCGGAAACAAAGTATAAGGGTGTGCCAATGTCAACACAATCTACACAATCAACTATGCTTATAGCTTTTGTGGTTGCTAGTGGTAGTGGTGATGCTTCAACAAGAGGAAAGAAATAAACTAGTGCTAAAGGCAAGGATACTTGCAAGCATGTTCAATATGCAAGCACAGGATGTGGCAGATTTTTCCATTGCCAAATTTTTCTATGTCCATGCCATCCCTTTCCATGTAGCATGTTCTTATTTCAAATGAATGTTCAAAGATGTAGCTTTTGTTAGTCCTTTATCCAACCCTCGTGGATAATATAAACTATTCACTACCCTCCTTAATAAAGAATATTCTAAGGTGAGTTTGGTGATGGAGGGCATCAAGCAAACTTGGATTAAGATGGGCTGCTCTATTGTCATGGATGGGTGGAATGATATTAGATATCGACCACTCATCAACATCATAGTCACATATCCATGCCATCCCATTCCATGTATCATGTTCTTATGAATCTTCAAAGATGTAGCTTTTGTTAGTCCTTCATTCAACCCTCGTGGAAAACATAAACTATTCACTACCCTCCTTAATAAAGAATATTCTAAGGTGAGTTTGGTGATGGAGGGCATCAAGCAAACTTCCTAGGATGGGCTGCTCTATAGTCAAGGAATGGTGGACTAATATTAGATATGAACCACTCATAAACTAGCTCTTATTTTCTTACAACTATTAATTGTTCAGAGAAATGCAAGGATGCAAACTTCCAATTTCATATTTTGTGAGAGGCCATAAAGGAGGTTGAGGATCCAAATGTTGTACAAGTGATAACTGATTTGACAAGAGTGTGCAAATTAGTTGGCATGATGGTGAAAAAACATATTTTTGGACCCCATGTTGTGTTCATGCATTGAACAAAACATTGAAAGACAAAGGGAAGATAGATCGGGTGCAACAAGTGATCGCAAAAGCTAGACATTCAAATTTTCATTTGCAACCACCACACCTCGCTCTCTTCAAAACATTTTTGAAGAAGGAATTCCTCAAACCTATGGAGACTAGATATGTCAGTTATTTCATTTTGTTAGAGAGGATGCTTGAGGTGTAGGAAGCTCTATAGTTGATGATGGTTAATTCAAAGTAAACTAGATGGCCTACTACAAATATTGCTGAAGTAAAAACTATCAAACAAAAGATCCTTGATGACGACTTGTGGCCCACTATGATGTAAAAACTTGCATATTTTATTAATAAATTGATTGCTAGTGGTCCCTTTGCCATCCCTTATAATGGCCTCAAAAAAGCCCATCCTGGAAACTTGGTGGATCATAGGTTTGAATTGACAACTTCAAGCCTCAAGGCACAAAGGCCTATACCATAGTAATTCAAAAGCAAGTGCCACTATCCACATATTGCATAATAGTGTTATGTACCAAATTTTTAAATAATGTAAACATTGGTGATTGCAATTTATATTTATATCACTTTCGTATTCTATTTCCATGGTTATGCATAATACCATATGTTATATAGCTTCAAAACTATCAAAAATCTGTCAAACCTTTCACCTTTTCAAACGTACCAAACTTTTGAAACCTTGTTACTATGTTTCTCATCCAGCCTCCCAACTAAATATGGCAGAAAGTTAGTCTATTGCATTGTCTAGCAACCCATCATGAACAATAAGACTCTACATAACACTTCAAACTAGAATCAGGCAAGATGGTTCCAAAGGACGAGGAAATCTGTATTTGATTATTTGCCTATCACCTACATCAGCTTATTCCTCAATTTTAGCTAGGTTATGAAAACCTGGAATTGACCCAAAGCAATCAAACCCCATCATAAGACAGAACATAAACAATAATAACCATCTGTAATAAATGTTTGTGATACAAACTACATTTGTAGACTTGCTCTTTGACTGTCTTGTACGTTTGCAATATGAGACAAATAAAAATAACTTAACACTCAAAAATCTGAAAAAAATGAACATGATCTTGAATTCATCAATTAATTTTTGCAAACCAAAATCAACTAAACTGCTTCAACATTTATAGTTTGAACCAGACCTCCTAAAAATATGTAGCCCAAAATGCTCTTGAACAAGATGTGATCAAATAAATTAACCAGCCTAAATTTTTATTGCTTTTGTCATTCTCCCAACTATAACCCCACGAAGATGGCCTCTTCTCATATATGTCATGTTTTCAATATTCCCATTTATGGCATTGACTATTTATCAAGAAATTGCTTCCTTGAATCAAAGGTCAAGTCAACTCACATGCAATCAATGCATTACCCATTCAGTAGAAGAGTGTTTATTCAAACGTGGGTCTTAATGTCTTGTTCAAAATTGATGTCTAAGAAAGTTTGGGCAACATAGTATCTAATATTTATTCATTTTTATCGGTGAATTAAAAGGGCAAGGAAAAGATTAACACAGATGCCATGCCCTTGGTCAAAATTGTTTGGCATGGTTTGAACCTACTATGCTTCCACTGAAATTTCTGTAAGAATATGTTTATACTAAGATGTGATTTCTCAGAAGTCTTGTAATTTAAAAGAAATGATGGAGCAAGACAAAAGCATACGCTGAACACTCATGTATACAAGTGTCAAAAGTTTAAATGACTGCATTTCTTGTCAATTAAAAAGGATACCTCCCCTTCAATTTGATTCATTTGACACTATTTAAAAACAATGCATACCTTTCTCCTCACTCAATAATTACTACACAAGATATACAAGGCTAGGAGATGACACTCCAGATATTTTGATTCAAGTAATTCTCAAAAATGTAGCTATTTATATCATAAACTACGATTGTTGAGCCTCTAATGTGTGAAAATTTAAACCCAAAAACAAGCAGATGCTCTTGAAATAACAGTAAAAAATGAAAGCAATACCCAAAAGTTGAATTGAAATGTAAGATAAATTTTAAATAACTGAAACAGTAATAAATAAGCACTAGAGCTAGGTAGAAATGACTGCCAACACCACAGGCTTAGATTACTATCAAACACATACAGATCATATGAATTACCTGGTATAGCCTCACTCTTGTGAGGAATGGTGGAGAGCTGAAGATTTCCAGAAGTGAGATTATGATGCATGGCAATGCTATCTAGAGATGGCATCGGTTCTGCTAGAAGGCCTAGTTGGTTTATTACTGACAAAAGGCCAGGCTTTGCTACAACTAGGGAATTGTAAATTGAGGAGCCTTTTTCCCATGCCATGCTTTCCAGTAATCTTTCCTCTAAAGAGTTCAGATGCCGCTTTAACTCTCTTGGGAGAGTTTCCTCATGCCTTACAAAACTCTCTATCACCTTGCTCAAATCAAATGCAGTAATCCCTGCTCGTTCAAGAACTGCAGGAAACATCATTGTAACCGTCTTGTGTGTTGCCAAAACAAGTTCTGCCGAGCAAGCAAGCATGCACCTATGAAATCTTTCATTAGTCAACAGGGATGTCAAGTTACTGCTATGCAATCTCTGTGACTCTGCTCTGCACATAGCAGACAAGACCCTGTAATATAGTTTTAATGCTTCCAGCCTACGCTGTTCTGCCCATATGCTATCCATCAATGCAGCACTCTGAAGGCTTCCAGCAACACATCTGTACACAGGTGCACTACTAGGGAAAATTGCTTCCAGTATTATTTGTGCTCTACGGATCACATCTGGTGTTATATCCTTCTCACATGATGAAAGGAACTGCTCAAGCTCTGAAGAGGGTTTTGCAGGAAGTGGAGCGATGACAGTTCGAAGCCATTTTGCAGTTGTCATTGTTGTGCTCACTGGTGTAGAAGGTGGGGGCATCTTATTTTTGGAGGGTGTAGAGCTCTCTTTTACTGGGGATGTCAAAGGAGAGCCCGGTGGAGATAATGGACTTGTTATTGTCTTTGTAGGTGAGGATATAGCATCATATTTTCTCTGCAGAATTCAAATGCATAAATAAGATTAGTGCTACCACTGTGCAACAACTTGCCATATGCCCCAGAACTCACTTATTTTATGCCATCAAAAACATTCAATATATGTGTGATAAGTTCCTTGCAAGGGAACAATTACAGAACATATTTACACCATATGCTCAAAAACTTGCAACTGCTGCGGAAAAATGTCAAGAAATCAACAAAGTGTGGGAAATGTAAAAACCAAGAAGACAATATGCATGCACATAAATCATCAAAGCAATAGAAAATCATCCCCACGCCTAATAAACATTAGAATCACATAATTGGTCCTATGAGTATGAACATACAAGCTAAAACATCACCACCATATTAAAGACATCAAAAATAGTAATTTCTTCTGATTTATACTGGAAAGAAGCACTAAATAAGACAAGACCAGAGGAAAACAAAAACATTGACTTGAATATCTGCAATTAAAAATAAATGAAGTAAACAGAAATCTATTAACAACTGCAATGAACAAAAAGTAAGAACAGGTTCCATAATTTAGAATATTCTTTGTTTATGTTTAATTCATATAAAGACCCGCCTACACTGCAGCATTCAGAAAGTTGACTGAGCAGGCACTCCAGTGCAAGTAATAAATAAAGTCAACCAAAATACAAAAAAGATGACCATATTCAGAAACATTGCAGTTTTTTCTACCATTATAAATGTATTCAAGGTTGTATATGTCATACCTTTACTCCAGAAATATTTACAGTGCCTCCTGAAACACTTCCTGAACCAAATAAACTATCTTCTTCATTTACAAACATTCGTTCATCAAGTTCTCCCCTATCATGGATAGCATCTTCATAATCCCTTTCAAGAATTTGAATGCTTGATATAATGGAGCTCTCTTCTACAAGATCTTGAAAATGCGTCAAGCCATCTGAAAGATCCAATGCAACATAGCACAATTCATCATTGAAATGCCATTCCATGTGATGAAAAAAAGGAAATGAAAGAATAAATCGCCACCTGTATCAATATCCTTTAACTCTTCTGTGTGGCATTCTGAAGCAGGATATGGGCTTTTCTTCAGAATGTCAACTATCAGGGCATTAGCCTTGTCAATTGTTTTTAACAAGTCCTCTTCTGACGTGTGATAGATATTGCACAGAGATGATATTAGATCAACTCCTTTGCCACCTTTCCTAACTGAAAGAATGGATATGTTACTCTAAATGGGGTAAACAAGGATCAGAAAAACAACCTAAAACAATAAACAGGATGCTATCACAATTATCTGAGTAAAATCCAAGAGGCATTACCAAAGCGTGTAGAATCAATAAAAGAAAAATTTCTGCATTGTATAGGAACGTGCAAAATCAGAATAGCCTGCCATACACTCCACAGATTAAGACAAAAAGGGGGCTATAAACCATGTCAAATATCAAACTAATGAGACCAAACACTCATTTGCACAAACCAATTGAACAAGACAAATAAATCCAGCTCCCAAACTTACCAGAATTGATACCAACCCATTTGTGCAAGTTACCAGGTCTTTGAAGCGGCTAAAAACATGGATTCTGAGTGCGAGGAACAGCATCCAACCAAATCTAAGATAGTTTGAAACAGGCTCCGTGCCACTTAAAACAGACTCAGAACCATTTGCAACTGTATCTTGAGTACTATCCCCTGATAAAAAGAAATCCTGGTACACACGTTTGTAATACCTGAAAGGCATGATACAAAAATTCAATGATACAGTAAATCTAGGTATAACTAACCACTTAGCATTCAATGATAAATCTCAAAACATAAGGGAATGAGAATGAAAACAATCACATTTGGCTTCATCTCAGACACAGTGGAACAGCACATAAGGGTGTAAGAATAAAATTCATATCTTGGATGTGTAATGTATGTTATGATGAAATAAATCTAGGTACTGCTAGCCATTTCTCATTCCATGATAAATCTCAAAACATACAGGAATGAGCATGAAAACAATCACATTTGGTTTCAACTCATACACTGTGGAATAGCACATAAGGGTATAAAAGAAATATTCATCTCTTGGATAATGTCATGTAAGTTACAGCAGGCTGCATTTGCTTTGAATGGAATCTTCAATTCTAAAGGTCATCTGGATGTCTAATTGATAGATATGTGATCAACCAAACATTTGTCTGACATAAAGGCATGGTACTAGATTTCAATCAGAACTGGTAAATTGGATGAAGAGGGAAAATACCTCCAAATTACAATGAATCATAGATTTAATTACATCAGGCTAAGTACTTACTTGTACAATACAGTCAGATGAACAAAATTTGCCTGGAGCTCCTTTGTCTATATGAACCCACACTAAATCAGTTAATATATTTGACAGTTCAAAAAAGCTATCTCAGATCAGTAGAAAGTCCAATATTTTACTTCAAAAAGCACCAAAAATAGAGCATTGTGATTGTCTTCATACTACAAGTTAGACTACCTGAAGCCTTCTCTCCCAATCATTGCCATAAAGTTTGTTTATAATGGAACCTGCTTTGAGGAAAAATTGAGGCATTTCCTTGAAGAAATCCAGGATACTGTTCATAGTGCGTAGTTTGTAAGAGTGAATAAAAGAGTCACACCAAGGCATTTTAAAAGGGATACTGTTCAATAACATAACAAAAAGAAAGTAAACCACTTCATACTTGAGCTTGGCGACTCTTAAGATCTGAGAAAGAGTAAAACCAGTATCATTGTCTTCTTGGTTTACTTTACTAACTGTATTGCCACCATTCAGTCTCTTAACAGAATAAAGGACACAAGAGAACCAAAACCGCTCATTTTCCTCTGCCTGAGACCAAAAATACACGTGAGCAAGCAGAATCTAGATGTCAAAACTTTTGAAATTTTAAAAATGCTGCTAAATTCTCTTTTTAATTATATTTCCCAAAAACTAATTGGACTTCTTGAAAATATTGTTTTACTCAAAGATCAAAGCATTAAATTAATAAAAATAAATTAGAAAAGCAGCTACACAAATAAGGGCTTGTCAAAGAACAAAAAAAATCACTTTTACTTGTATAATAGAATTTCTAATTTCATTCATGTGGAATGAAAATATAAAAGTAACTTTCAGACATTGGATGAGATCTAAATCAATCGATACGAAAATTTGACCCAGATCACTAAGACATCTTACACACAAGATGAATTGAGAACAATACATTTCCATTGGCGAGGGATTTCATATTTGTCAACAGAACATCCTTGGTTTCTCTGAACAAACGAAGCGCCTGTTCTGTGGTTTCCTCCTCCAAAGAGAGCCCTCTCTGTGTTAAAAAAATAAAAATAAATCCATGATAGATAAATTCACTGACCAATAATCATGTAAAAACCCACTCTGTATGTCAAAAAAAATTACAATCAAGGACTTCATGAATTCATTAAATCTTTTTCTTTTTTTTAAATCACAACCAAAACAATCCACAAAATACCTGGCAAAATTCTTTGAGCCGAGCTTCCATGACATCCTCTTCGGGATTCAATCCATTTAACCTCATTGAAGGCTTGATGTCTTCCATTAATAACGATCCAGGACTCATGGAACACTTTGTTAATTTCTAATACCGCCTCAAATACTCAAAAAAAGAATTCATCCCCGCAAAGTCGCTCGCCAGAACAGACTCTACACAGTCAAACCCTACCATTACAGTTAACAAAACAAATCATATCCATAAAACTATGCTCAATCGCCTTGCTTTATTTTCACAAAGCATCACCGACTAATTTTGGCTCAAATAATTAATAATAGAATACCTTGCACCGGATTAAAACTCACCTAACCTACAATCTCAGCTACAAAAATATTCCTAACTGTATGCATCTTATAAACCGCCTTGCTATTCAAATGCCACTCTTTTATATTTAAAACGGAAAACAGATTCTCCTGCCTGGATTTTAGCTCAAAATCTCTTTGGTAAATTACCCCCATCATAAATTAAATCTTCTAATTAGCTAGAAAAATGCTCCTAATCTGAATAATTAATTGTACAACAATAAACTGACTCCTTCAACTAATGTCACATTTTTTTAACACGGATTCCTTGACCCGTATTCCAGCTCAAAATTTCTACTTTAAATTACTCTTATCATAAATTTAACCTCGCATCCGCCAGTTCCTAACTTCAAAGCGTAAATTCAAAAACGCCTGATCGTCATATTCCAACTAATTTCAAGCCACTGATAAACGCATTTTCTACAGATTCAGCCGCCTCAACTATACTCATTCAAAGTCGCAAAGGAAAGAAAAATAATGGGATAAAACAGCTCTGAAGGAAAAATACATTAAAGTTCCAGGTACCTATTTTTTCAAGGGCTTCTGTTAGTAAGTCGTGGCAAAAAGGTAAAAATACACAGCAAAGCAGAACTGGGTGTGGGCGAATTTTATGTCGATCGGTAGAGCTCCAGCTCTAGAATCCAAATGAACGCACATCAATGAAGACTAAATTGATCAATCACAGTCTTATAAAGCAAATTTAACGGCCATTGATGAGGGTTTTGAAGCTGCTTCTCGTCACACTAAAGATAAATAATAAAATGCTGTTTTTATTTTTCCCTCGCAATCAGTTGTATTGTTCTGTCATAAACTTTCCTCTACGGGAACGATCTTGTCGTAGCGCGGGAAAAAAACTATGAGGTATACACACATGACATGTCATGTCATGCGTGAATGAGGTATACACATGACATCTCATGTCATGCGTAAATAATGTATATACAATGTGTATATAGCATGCAGGGAGGTATATACTCATATGTAACGTCGCGTGTATGATATGTACACGTGCGCGCATCCCATGGAGTTCAGCGTTATGATATATCATCGTATCTGGTGACCAGGAATTAATTCTCTTTTACTAATTTCGCTTATATTCGTTATTAAATCGGGTAGAACTGTAAAGTTCTATTCATTGTGTTTTTATTTTATTTGGAATATTAGTTTTTTTGGGGTATTTTTAATTTCAATTTTACTCCATCTCTTTAGCTTGCTTAAATTAGTGGCAATGCGATGGCAACCTAACTTTGATAATAATAGTGATTGTGATCCATTTCTAAGGTTTTTTTAGATTCTTGTTAAAACCATACCATATTTTATATGATATTAATAAAATAATATTATTGTTATTTGTATAGAAAATATATATAATTTAAAAGATTTTAGTAGAGATTTATTTTTAAGGTGTTTATGTTAAATTTATTATTTAAAATAGATGTAAATTTTAAATCTAGTATTTAAAAAGATGTTAATAGATATTTGTTTAAGTATCTTTAGGATAAAAAAATTATTATTTTTCATTCACTTAAGAATTCTTTTATTTTACTTTAGAGTTTTTTTATTTACATGTTTTTTAAATTTTGAGTTTTTTTTTTTTTGTAATTGAGTTATTTTATTTACTACATATTTAAAAACTTTCATTTGTTATTTTGTTATAGATATATTTTATTTACTTTAAAGTGAGGGTCTTTATATTTAAAAAAAAGTCTTGACTTGAGTAATTTTTCTTTCAACATTATTTCATTATACAACATGAATATAATTCTCCCTTTACTACTAGTATAGATTATACCTCTCAACTTAATAATTAATTTAGATTATAGATTATACCTCTCAACTTGATAATTAATTTAGATAATAAATATGATTGACTATAAAAAGATATAAAATAAAAGGTATGGGTCTTTAGTTTAAAATTTGATGATGGAGAATTATTATAATATATGTCAAAAGTTGATTTATCAATGTTTTTGAATTTTATTTTTGGTAGTTGATTTGTAAATCTAATTATGCAATAACTAGGGTCACTTCCACAAGTACATAACTAATCTTGATGCATAAAAATGAACCTATAACTCGTAGACCTAATTTGGTTGATTTCTACAATCTAAAACATATTTGTCTCAGTTTTCTAATGTTTAAATTTATATAAGGACAAACATTATTTACAAATACCTTTATGGAATCTATTAGATTTTGAGGATCAAATTCTTTGCATCTAGAGCGTTGGTGGATCAAATTGATGGCTCTAAATAAAAGGTTTGATGACAATTAAAAAAAGGTGTATAATAGACCTAGGATGATATCGTAACTAGTCAAATATAGAATAGAGCATATTTCAAGCTCTTGGATCTAAATATCCTTCTCACTCTTGCATTCTTAGATAACTTCTAGATTGTTGAACACCTAGAATACTAAGAGGGGGGGTGAATCAGTATTCTTTTAAACCACTTAATCATTTAAACATCCAATACTCATAGTATATTCAATTTGCAATAATGAAGGAAAGCATGAATTTAACCAACATCACATAACACATGAACACTAGATTTTTATGTGGAAAACCCAAAATGGGAAAAACCACAGTGGTTATTAGCTCTATAACATGTCAATCGTTCACTAAAGTAAAACTTTCTAATTTTCCACTTGTGTGAGTAAATAAACTATGTAACAACCATTGCAATAAAAAAAATATTTTTTTTATTAAGGATATATGAACAAATATGCCATAACAATATACAATAAGGTTTTCATTTCATTTTGATAATTTCACAAATTAGAATATTCCAAGATTGTACACAATTACATACATAGCTCTTTTTAGAGCTTCAAAGCATAAGATATAGATGGTCCAGGATCCGCCTTTCAAAATATTTGATTTTGTCACCTGCTAAGGAGTAGAAGCATCACTCAAGCGCTTTTCCACCAACCACAAACTTATATGCGGTCCCCCACGCATCTACCAATGATAGATAGCCCTACCCTTTGATGAAGGGATTGGTTGAGTAACCTCGTACGACAAACCACACTAAGCTTGGTGTTGTGCCCTACATGTCTAGAACTTGTATTCCCTATAATCTGTTACTAGCATGCACTACATAGACACGATGATCTGGTAGTGGAGCCAAAGGCAATCACACTACTTTGGCCAAAGTGTTCTCACTCGGTACTTAGAGTAAAGGTTAGCATTCACTTGCACTTTTAAGCTCATTTTAACTTAAGGCCACTATATTTTATGCAAGGAAATCCCTCCCATGGATAAAATATTACCCCAAGATTCCCTATCAATAATTCCACATACTCTAGGGTATATCTACTCTCAAATTAAATGCATAAGTTCCTTCCCTTCGTTAGATTCACAATCATAGGAGTAACCCTCTGCCTAACTTTACAATTAAATAACATAGTTATAAGCAACCCTTATGCTACGTATGTCCAAATCATATCTAGTATATGATATCTATGACAAACATGGACCCCCTATTATGGAGTACATATAAGCATTGCACAAACAAAACAAATAACTTTCATTTTCTTTTCAAAGCAAATCTATACCCTTCCAAATGCAATATTCACAAAGAACTACAAAGTCATTCATAAAATAATCAATCAAAGCTAAGACAAGTGAAGGAGAATATCTTCATGCCTGTAAACACTTAACCAACTAACTGACTACAATGTATCTTTCCCAAACAACAACTAGCTTGATTGCAACTTCTCAAGGGACATCATAATAGACCTTTATCACTCAAGTTGACTATATACTTCTCTCAAATACTAATCTCTCTCAAATATAATTGTACTAAGTTGATAATATTGCAAAGTAAAAATTCTTGTAGAATGTGTCCTCAACAAATGAGTTTGCTCTACTATTTATACAGTAGTAATGAGATCTCACATCCTATATTTTAGGCTTAGATGCTGACAACAATTACCATGCACAAACTACTCACTCAACTTAGCAAAAAGGTGGCACAGATATAAGAACTTACTTAGCTAATCACAGCAACAGATCGACCTTATTGATTGACAACAATTAGAGACTTATTCAAATTAGGACATGATTGATAAAGTGCAATTTGAATTACTCAAACAATGGACATCTACAGCAAAAAGGTTTCTAAAGGTGGTGCCAAGTAAATAGCTCTCTATCTAATAGTTGGCAGTTTGCATTATATTTGAATCAGTCAATATCCAATATGCAACACATAGAATGCATCGACTTAGTCTTGGCATGAGCTGACTAATTACATCTATCAATTTGACCACTTCAATAGCTTGTTGTTCACAGCTTAATAAGCCTTTTACAATTGTTACTATATGCACAAAGACATAGTGATAAGAGGTTTACCAAGTCAAAGAAGATTCTACTAAAGGCATCGACTAAGTCTCCACCATATATCGACTTAATGTTGCGAGCTAATTTGCAGAATTCTTGCTTCTAAATGTGTGGGCAACATGAGTTATATTTGGCCTCATAAAGTGCAGCCATATGTAATATAAACTTGGCCTTCAATTAAGTCAAATATTCAAATTCTATCATTATCTATGATAGTCAATTCCTATACTCTAGATAATATATTAATATATATATATAATTACATATACATGTATATATATACGTCAACGTATATCTATATCTGTTAGTATATATTTATATATATATATATATATATATATATATATATATATATATATATATATATATATATATATATATATATATATATATCATATGCAAACTATATATGTTTACATTCGATATATAATAAATATAAGCAAGGTAGTAATCACATAGTAATAACAATATATCTATTGTATATACACTTCTAGATGAATGCTTCAATATGTAGTGCGTCAATGTGGCAAGGGTTTTGTGTAGGCATATCCTTCTTAGAAAAGATAATGAGCCACTCAAAATTGTTGCTTTCGACAAGTTTAGATGAGGCTTATGTATCAGATGAGTGAATGTTATTGACAATGTACTCATGACACTGGTATAATTAGCTACATATTTATTTTTTGTTCCAGATGTAGAGGCTTTTCCATTCCCATGGTTTTGTAAAGGATCCTTGAAGATCGTGTGATCTGCATTAGTGGCTACGGGTTGCTTATCAGTTTCTATCATTCCTTATTCGATAAGATCATGTATGATGTTCTTTAATTTATTGCAGGCACACATTTTATGTCCTTTGGTTTTGTAATATTCGCATAAATCATTGTCATTCCATGTGTCTAGTTTGAATAGACCTGGCTCATAATGTCTTATTTCAAGAAGTTGAATGATGTTATTTTGTATCTGTATTAGTTTCTTTAAAATTGATTCAACTAGTTCCCCTAAGGTTGTGTAGTTTCGTCTTAGTTGTGGGGCCATAGGAGGACCACGTTGTGTGTTGTTTTGTGCCACATTAATTGCTTGTTCTTTCTTTTGTAGGGGTTTATTGGCGATCATCGTTGTGGGTCCTTTGAGATTGATCATAGGATATGCTTTATTCATGACCTCAACATGTATGACGCTATCATTTGTCACATTTTTGTTTCATGACCAAGATTTAGTCTTGTCATTGTTGGTATTATTGTGAGAATAATTGTTATTCTCCTTAAAAAAAACACAAGCCCTTTGCAAATGAGGGATTTCTTGATGGATAATCCTTTCATTTTCACCTCTTCAAATGTGTTAGAATAATGGATTTGTAAGTGAAACTTAACCTCTTTGTTGAGGTTCTCCATGAAAATATGGACCAACTATTTCTCTGGTATATGATAGGCACACTTACTAGCTAAGCTTCACCATCTTTGTAAGAATGATGAGAAGGTCTCACCATCTTTTTGTTTTTCCTCACATTAATGTTTAATGTTGACATCAGTTGATATGTTATAGGAAAAGTGTGAAATGAACCTATCCATTAGTTCATTCCAAGTTTGTATACTTGAAGGTAAGTGTGCAAACCATTTGAGGGCTTGGCCTCCCAAACTTCATGGAAAAAGTCGCATGAGATGTGTATGTTCACATGCCATATCTAAAGAGGTTGTATGGAACTCCCCTATGTGTTCAACGAGGTCACCATTTCCCTTGTATTTATCACATTTAGGAACAATAAAGTTCATAGGAAAGGGAGGCATATGAATGCTTCTATAAAAGGGGTAAGGATATAGGTCCTCCATTGAGTATGTTTTATGACTCCTAATTACATGCATGTTAGTCATTTGTTGTTGTAATGTTTGTAACTATTGACAAATCAGATCCATGGGTGATGGTGCCGTTGGAACTAAGGTGGGTTGTACATGTATACACCTAAAATTGGTTTGGAGCATCCGATTAATTAAATACAAATTATTTAATTGTTTATCCTAATTTCCTCTACTATTGAATAAATAGAATTATTTATTTATACAGTTCACGTTCACATTCACATTTAAATTCATCTTAATTAAATAAACAAAATTAAATACTTTGTTTGATTTAATTATCAAATTCCTATTTTATTCTATCACATCAATCTTAAATTAATTAAATAAAGATTAAACACTTTATTTATTAATTGCCATATTCTTCTATTTAATTTAATAAACAACTTATGTAGTTCATTTTATTAAATTATTTATCCCTCTTTTGCTAATTTAAATAAATCAAAAATATTTGAATGAAAGCATAAGGAATATTCCATCTATATTTCCTCAAAATCAAATTAGATATCTTATGTCTAATTTATGTCTAAAATATGTCACAATTAATGCTTTGAAACTTCACAAGAAGTTTTGGAGACAAATTCCAAATTCTTCTCTCAATCCTCCTCCATCAATCTTTCCTCTTCTCCTACCTGGTGTTTTCATGGGTAGAAACAATCACCAAAATTCTCGCAATCTCCTCCATCTTTCACCATTCAATCCTCCAGATTGAATCCAAGCCTCTCAATGCCATCCCTGTGCATTTCTACAACCAGGAAATCTATAAATAAAGCCTCATTGAACCAAGAAAAGGATCCAGATAATCTAACTTATCCACTCTTACTCTATAGGAATTCAAGCATCAAACATCAAACATTCAAACATCAAGCATCCAACATCCAACAATCAAGTTTTCATATCATGGCTGCCTCTCGTAGCTGCATTTATTTGTTTCCATGTCAATTCATGCTATTTTAGTTTCTTTATCATCTAGTACTATCACATTAATCTCCATATCATTGCATTAGCATCCATCTCGCTCTTCAGATAGTCATTTTAACAGTCACATTTGCTTGCACGATCTGAGAGCCACAATGATTTAATAAATCTTTGGAGATAGAAAACAATATGACGCTTTTTGTAGATTATTGTTTTGAATTGATTCATTTAGCTTTATCTTTGATATAATGTCATATTAAGAAGTGTCTTTTGTCCTTTACACTTTATTCACACTTACAATTTGGCGCCCACCATGGGGCATTAACCCCAATTTTATCAATTTTTCTGAAAAGTGTCACATAGGTTCCGATGTGTTTTGTTTTAGTGCTTTCGTCAAAAACTATAGCACATATGTGGAAAACTACAACACTTTCGTGCTTTGTTTTGGTGCTTTCGTGTTATTACAGCACATCCATAAAAAATTTCAGCATTTTCAACTTTAACGCTTCCATGACCTGTTTCAGCGCATCGGTGATTTAGCGCTTCTGTGGCAAACTTTGATGCTTTGGTGTCCTGTTTCGGTGCTTTCGAGTTACAACGCACCAGATAAGAGTTGTAGCGCTTCGGTGGACTGTTCCAACATTTTTGTAAATTCAATCTGGATCCGACGTGGCCACAGCGAGATTTTAAATTTTTTTCATAGTTGGACTAAAACTTATCAATCCTAGGATAGTCACTTTTGGTTTCTAAAAATTATCAATCCTAGGATAGTCACTTCTTGGTTTCTAAAATGTATCAATCCTAGGGTAGCCACTTTTTATTTTCTTAAAAGAAAATTTATCAATCCTAGAATAATCATCACATTTTTACAGTATAAGTTAAAAAGAACAAACATGATTTTTGTGAAGCAACACCTTCACATAGATTAGAAAATTTCTTTTTGGGCTTAAAATAGAACAACTTAAATGTTGTGCTTGTGGTGATTAGGCTTATGCTCTCCCCTTAACTGGGTGACCAAAGCGCCATATTCACTTTTATTTCATGCTATTTACACTTTATTTAAAATTTAAATCCTTTAGAAGGCCTGTTGTAGTGGGAAAAAGTACGCACCCTACGGGAATGACCTAAGTGGGAACGCCTAAAGCCAAGGATTCCAACCCACTATAATAAAAATGCAAGTTGTTGATAAAATTCCAACTTGACAGTAGTGAGCAAGATAACCATCCCCAAAATCTTTGTTCTAAAGATTGGGAGGTCTCTTGAGGGAGTTTATCAATTGACGCACCGCATGGAAGCCCTATCTATGAACCATAGAGTAGTATCCCGCCGAGTCAGTATCCATACATTGTCATACTCACAGTGCAAGGGGAGGGAAGAATCTGCCCCCAAAACACTCACCATATAATTTTCAAGGATTGTTTGCTCAGAGGATGAGAAATCCAACTATGAGTACACGCCTGGAAACGACAAAAACACAGGCGCGCTCTAGGGAGTGACAAGGCTGTGTGCGTCAACACAATTCAAGATGTGGGCTGTGAGTATAATGATGACCTATTTGTCCTTAAGTGTGAGTCTGTCTAATTTGTGTACAATTGTCAAAGCAACCCGTGAAAATCAATAAAGACCATTCATGGTTTTTGAACATACACGATCTATTTAGTTTAAAACAATTATCTCACAATTGTTTGCTGTGTTTTCATAAATTCATTAAAATCAAATTTAAGATCATCTTGAAAACAAACAAAGTCAAGTTAGACCAGAAAATCCATGCTTCAAAAGTGGAAGTCCACCACGTTTGTCAAGAGAAAAATCAAAATCACAAAACCCAAGAAACCTTTCGGTTATCAAGATAAATTAAGGAGAGGGTTTTTTCTATATCAAAATTGAAAACTCTTTTTACAACATAGAACATTCATCCACAGATATCACGATTTTGCTAGGGGTCACACTTTAGATTACACAGTAGAACCACTCTATTCATGAGCCTTCTTCCAAAGAAAAGCTCTCACTCAGTATCACAACCGTAGTCAACGCATACATCGTTCTTATCTTCCACAATCCATGATACAGTATGCCACAAAGCCAGATCAAATTTTACAATAGAGAGTCTTAAAAGTCCTATTTTTAGCGCTTTGGAAACCTGTTTTAACACTTTGGGTCACTGTTTTAGCACTTCTGTGAAATAGCGCTTTTGAGCACTGTTTTAGCGCTTACACTCTTTATTTTAGCGCTTTCGTTAAAACAACGCTTTCATCATTTGTTTCAGACTTTCGGACACTGTTTCATCGCTTTTGTCAAGATAGCGCTTCCACCACTTTCTACAGCGTTTTCGAGCACTATTTTAGCACTTCTATCAAGATAGCGCTTATGTTGCCTATTTCAACGCTTCAAAACTTTGTTCTAGCGCTTTTGTGAAATAGCGCCTCTGTCCTTTGTTTTAGCGCTTTCAAAATAGAGAGTTCAAAAATCTCACCAGCCAGTCAGTCAGTCATTTTATCCATAACTTTTATCAGAACCAAGTTTCTTTTTATCAAAATCACTGTCTAGAGACCGAAAACAAATAGGTTTATACAAATTTCCAATCTTACCAAACTGAAACAAGATCTTGCAAATCAAAAGTGTCAAAATCAAATACACAATCGATTAGTACACTGAAGTTTCATCATCAGGATACTATCATCCTTTATCACGAACCAAGTATAGTAATCAAATTTTTAACATAGTCTCATCAATAAGATCAGTCATCTTATTCGACTTTGTTAAAATTTCAATTGACATTTTCCCAGTGTAGAAGATCAACATTTCAGAAGAAAGGGTAAAAATCTGTATGCCAATCTTCACTAGGTCCCAAAAGCAGAGACTCTTAGAGCAAGAACTTGAAACATCCCAAACAATGGTAGAAGAAAATCCTTGGAACAATCTAAACCAAAATGATAAGAATGAAATAACTCCAGAGGATATTCAAACAGCTCAACAAGATCCCAAGTTCCATAAATTTATGGAAAAGATTTTAGAACAAGATATGGAGAAGTATCTTTTGATGTTAGCTGAATCGGGTGTTGTTGATGGTGTTTTCTGCACCGCAATAACTCAGACAAAATATGATATATTATCTCTCTTGAAAGGTAAATCTCTATGGGAAAAGAGATAACCCTAAGGTCTCTAATGTCAGGTCTTGACAATGCAGTGAAACAACTCAGAGACAATGTGAATGTTGGTAATCACAAGGGGCCTTACAAACAAATATTGAATCTTCAAACTTATCAGATTTTGCAATATATTGATACTCAGATTCTTAAATGTAACCCAGATAATAAAAGAAATAGCAAAATATAAGAGTTTAAAAGAGATCCTAAGATTAAAATTACTCCTAAAATCAATCACAACAATGATGAATGCTCCAAACAGACAAATCTCCAATAAAACCAATTTCTGCTTAATCAAGGACAAGCCTACAACTCTGCAAAAATGGTGCAATCTTCTAAAGAAACTGAAGATTTTCAGACTATGAACATTCATCCACATACCCAGTAAATGGCAGAATGTAAACAAACATCCACAGTTGAACTTAGCACAAAATAAGGCCCAGACTAAACTTTACACAACAACTTACAATCAACAAATTGCCAAAAGTATGGACCGGAGATCAATTGACATCATTAACATTTCACCATTATCATGAAAGAACTGAAAACTAATATCTAATACTGAGAATTAAGAACAAGAAACCATAAACTGTCAAAGGTAAACATAAAGTTTGCCAAATCAACAACCCATTTGCATTATCTTCTCCAGCATTACATAACAATTTCCAGTTTCTCTCCTCTCCTACAACTACTAACTTGCAGAATCTAACCTCTAACTTAGCCAATTTTGGCTTTGCAGCCTCTAACCAGCTGTTCTCTAACCTTTTTTTGTCCAACTCTTACAAATGAGAAGGCATTGGCCTTTTATAGATATTAAAATTTTAAATCAAGGGTTAGGATTAAATTCAATCCAATGGATGCAATTAATCCTCAAGAAACCCTAAGAATTTACATTGTGGTACATCATCATCCAATAGCATAAAGGTAGTTACATCCATAAATCAACAATCTGCCACCTTGATTTTAATAAAAAAATATGATTGGAGAGTGAAAACAACATCACATGTCACTCCATGTTTGAAACATATATTATAGCTGTAGACAGCTTGTGGTACAAATTCTTATGCAGCTGCATTTTAAATATTTTTCAGATTTTCCTCCTGGCACGAATCCATATGCAAGTCCTTTTTTTTTAATCCTGAAAAACAGATATAATCATCAATAGCCCACATGTGAAAATCCAACCAAAAAATATTAAAATCAAAGCATAAATAAACCCTTGGAAAATTCAACTCCATCATAAAATTTCAGAAATTTAACCCCATTAATAAATTTTGGAGTTCAGGAAAATCGTGACAGGAAGTTCAAAAAAATCCGCCAGGAAGGGAAAATCCCAAAAAATGACCCAAAAATCGGAGAAAAACTTCGAAACCTCATAACTTTTCTTCTCGAATGAATTTTCAAAAAGTTCAAAAAGCAATTTGGCCTAATTTTTTTTCCTCTATCCATTGGTGCAAAAATATTTACACATCACATTGAAATTTCACTTGAAAATTTTCAATTTCTAAAATCCAAGGCCCTAAAACGCTTCAAAATACCACCCCCATCAAACCAAATTCAGACTTAATCCCAAAATAAGCTCCAAGAAGAGAAAAACTGGAAATTGACAAAGCCAAGGTGCAAAGATGTAGAAGAAAAAGAGGGTCCCCGCCTCTGGTGGGGCGTGTGTGTGAAAAGTTCACAATAGGTGCTAAACTTCTCAAGGACTTTGATGTAAATCATCTGAAGGAAGCACCTGGAACAAGTGAGACTGAAATACTACAACCTAAACAAAAAATAGATCCAGTTGCCACTTTAACATCTCAAATGTAACTGTTACAACAATAGATACAGGATATGATGAAAGGAAGTACCAAAAGATATGCGATACAAGACATTTGTCCTTATCCTTTCGACGCAACAGTCGGTTTGATATCTTTTCCTAGACACTGTGAGATTCCAAAATATGATAAATACAATGGAAGAGCGGATCTAATAGATCATATCAAGGAATTCAAAACAATGAGCCTCGAGTTTTCCCAAGAGGAAACTTACTTAATGAGATTATTCGCAAGGAGCTTGGGAGGAGTTTTCCCAAGAGGAAACTTACTTAATGAGATTATTCGCAAGGAGCTTGGGAGGATCATGTATGGAGTGGTTTTCAAAACTACAACCGGGTATCAGAACTTTTGAAAAACTTGTCAATAGGTTCATTTCCCAGTATTCCTTTAACATCCAACACCGATGTTACAATAAAGGATCTTTATAACCTAAAGCAAAACAAAGGGGAAACGTTCTTGTTTTTTCTACAAAGAATGTTATGATTGTTCGCTAGGTATCCTCAATCCATTCCTGAGGAAGAAAAGATGGAGTTGTTCATTGACAACTTAACAGAAGAAATGAGTTATAGACTTGAATTGCAATGTCCTCCCAAATTTGAAAAAGTAATAGAAAATGGTCTTAAAATTGAGGAAGCATTAGTCAAAAGAGGAGTTATCAAACATTTCAACGATAAAATGAATAACACAAATAACTCCTTCAATCAATACTCAAACAGTGATAAGCCAAAATATTGACAAAAGAATTGAAATGCAACTACCAATGAAACAACAAATGATTCCCAAAATGTCAAACCAATTTTCAACTTGACAACATCTACATCAAAGAATCAAAACAATGATCAAATTGTCAAGTCAAATGTCATACAAAGCAACGAGATTATAAAAACACAGTCATATCAGAAACCTTCAAATCGGCGTAGGTTCACACCTTTAGGCCAAACGATCGAATCAACAATGAAAGAATTAGTCACTAGTGGCCTTATCACTGCACGGGAAGCCCAATTCTAGGATCCAAAGGTCAAACCATCATGGTGGAATGACGCAGATTACTGCAACTTCCATAATAACAAAGGCCAAAAAACCAACGATTGTATGGAATTGAAGCACACAATACAAGATTTGATCAACAACAATAAAGCATATGTGGAAACACCCCAAAACAATAACGATCATTTGGCCTTCAAAGACCCTTTGCCAAACTATGACAAAGGAGAATCATCATCTTCAAACAACAAAGGGAAGAATATCAACCATGTCTTTGACACAACAATCCTTTGTCTATCTGGAATAGAGAGTGATCATATAGTTAGTCACAACATTGACGAACCCAAAATCAACAACACTACCCCTTTGGACTTACTCCCAAGCATACAAAACTTTGATAATCAAATCAATGTCTTAAAAATCGGAGACTGTCAAGAACATCAACCAACAAATGTAATGACTAGGGGGAAATCAAAGGTAGTGTTAAAGGGAGTTGGATCTACACATGTAGTTCCACCTCCATCTCATTATAACATTGTCAATCAACTACAAAACATTCCTGCATAGATATCGATACTATAACTCCTTAAAATATCACCATCGCATAAGGAGGTTCTAGAACAAGCATTGGTTGCCACTATGGTACCAAATAATCTAGATGTTTATCAGTTCCAAGCTATGGTGGGACATTTGACTACCCCACATTGTCTGTCATTATCCGAACAGGATGATATCTCACTAAACCATCCCCATAATACTGCACTCCATATTGAAGTCTTAATCCATAATCATCGCATCAAGAGAGTCTTAATAGATGGGGGATCTAGTCTAAACATTTGCACTCTCAAGTTAATCTGTGCATTAGGATATTCAGATGATGCTATTGATGCCTGAAGAAAAATGACTATCAAAGCATATGATGAGGAAGACAGATCATCTAAAGGCTTGATTGTGCTACCCATTCAAGTGGGGCCAATGATGAAATATATAGCATGTCAAGTGTTGGAAAAAGAGTTAACATACAACATTCTCTTAGGATGACCATGGATCCATGAAATGCAGGCTGTACCTTTAACATATCATTGATGTTTAAAGTTCCCAATAAATGGACAAGAGGTGACTATATCTACTGATTATAATCACCCTCAACATTGTGACACCCTTAGGATCTCTCAAGATACCTTTGTGCCACACAATATGGAAGCATCCAGTTCAAGATCATCCAACGAAGAACAATGTCCAAGTATCACCACCAAGTGGGTCGAGAAAAAGGGTAAAGAAAAAGAAACAAGTCCTATTGAAACTCAATCAACAAATAATCCAGATCAACAAACTTCTATATCACAAAAATTTCAAGAGAAATTTCAACTGATGGATAAGGTAATGAGAACATATTCTATGGAGCAATCGCTTAACCTATCACAGTTAATGCCATCTCCTAAGACATATGGTCAACCATCTATGATAAAACCTCAAACATCATTACCAGTCACAGTTCTTGATGAAAGGTTTGTCAAAAAGGGTACCATAGAAGATAAATCAGACAAAAAAGTGATCATGGATTGGCTATACAAAGATGAGGAACCCTCTACATCAGATAGCAGTGTCAAAAATGTCAATATTAACACTGATAAATATGGAAAAGGAAAAGCTATTTTAGAGAAAATGGTGTATGAAAGACAAGGACCTGTTGGATTAAGAAAGGATGGAATCATAGAGCCTATTACACCCCTCACTCTTCATTCAAAGGAAAAGCCAGGATTAGGATACTCTAATGAAGAAAAACAGGAACTGGAAAAGAAGGTTGTAGAATAAATCTTTCAACTTAGAAATAGCTCTGAGACAGATTCAAATGAATATGAATGGGATTCATGTTCCAATGTATCTTTCACGGATATTCATATTGATGTCATCCAACAATATACACCTACGCGTGAGGAGGGCCAAGGCTCTGGGTCTAGACCAATCGTGGTAGGATCACAAAATATCGATGACTCGAGTGGGCACAAACAAACCTCGAGTGAGCTAGATGATCTTGAAGAAAGTACCATCATTGACCTCAATGTTACCATAAACAACTATGACGAAATGGCTATCCAAACCATTACATCCATCAACCCAAATGAATCTGATGACCTCATGCCATTAATCCATCCACAACTCATTGACTAGGAACTTGTTGAACCTTTGACTATACCAATATTTATAGACGATGATGCCATCGTAAATTTCATATGTAATAGCGAACCTGGTACAAGTTTTATCTGTAATACTCATAATAACACGACTCGGCAGGAGGGTGTCAAATCTTCCAGTTGCAAAAGTAACAACAAGGAAAATAGATCTAATGGTGAAAACCATTTTATGGTAGCATTAGATCTGGAAAAAGAAAAAATAAAGAACACATCTAACGGTGAAAACCTTTATGAGGCACTGAAGGATGGACGATTTGACACTCTTCTGGAACATTATCATGAGCGATCATCAGTTCTGGTAGAACCAACACAGTCTATGAATATCGACACTGAAGAAAAGGCAAAAATCCTACATCTGGCAAAATCCATGACAGATCAAGAAAGACTAGAATTCATCAAATTCTTTAAAGAAAAAAGCATCAACTTCGCTTGGTCATATTCTGATATGCCAGGCTTAGACCCAAATCTGCTCATGCATCATTTGTCGTTGCCCGCAAGAATCAAACCTGTCAAGCAAAAATTGAGAAAAATGCATCCCCATATCGCATTGATGGTAAAGACAGAGTTAAAGAACTTGTTGGATGTTGGATTCATACGGTCTATAGACTATGTCGAATGGATATCAAACCTTGTCCTTGTTTCAAATCCGAACAACAACATCAGGATATGTACAGATTTTAGGGACTTAAATAAAGCATACCTGAAGGATGATTTTCCATTACCAACTATCAACATCATCATGGACTTGACGATAGGGCATGCCATGTTGTCAATCATGGATGGTTTCTCTAGGTACAATCAAATCAAAATAGCTCTAGAAGATCAGGAAAAGATGACTTTTACATGTCCATGGGGAACCTTCTTTTGGAACGTCATGCCATTTGGTCTGAAAAACACAGGAGCCACCTATCAAAGAGCAATGATGACAATCTTCCATGATATGATGCACACCTTCATTGAGGATTACATGGATGATATTCTAGAAAAATCTTGTACAATAGACGAACATCTGCATATCCTAGACAAAATCTTCATACGGCTAGAGAAATTCAATGTCAGGTTAAACCCCAAGAAGTGTGTCTTCGGGGTCACATCAGAAAAACTATTAGGGTACATTGTCTCAGAAAAAGGCATTGAAGTGGATCCAGCGAAATTCAAAGCAATTATGGAGATTCCACCTCCTAATAATATTAGTCAACTCATATCACTACAGGGAAGGCTCCAATCGATTAGAAGATTTATCTCACAGCTAGCAGAAAAAAGTCATCCATTTAATCACCTTTTGCATAAAAAATAATTTTTCAAGTGGGATGAGGGGTGTGAAACAACGTTCAATAAAATCAAATAGTATCTAATGTCACCACCCATTCTCATGCCACCAACAAAAGGAAGACCTTTGATATTGTACATTGCTACAACATATATCTCTTTGGGGGCACTATTAGCGCAAGAGGATTATGAAGGAAAAGAACATGCCATCTACTATATCAACAGGACATTAAATGGATATGAAATTAATTACACTTTCATAAAGAAGTCTTGCTTGGAAGTGGTGTTTGCTACTCAACAGCTGAGACACTATATGCTGACTCACACAATCAAGCTAATAGCAAAGATCGATCCTTGAAAATATCTACTCAGTAAAGTTGCCTTAACAAGTAGACTGGCAAAGTGGGCCATGTTATTAAGTGAATTTGATATTCAATATGTGGAGAGAAAAGCCATCAAGGGTCAGGCAATCACGAAACAATTAGCTGAAGCTCCTTTACTAGATGATCAACCAATGACAATGGAGTTTCCAGATGCAAACATTCTGACAGTGATGCCCCAACAATGGGTATTATATTTTGATGAATCATACACAACGTGGATCTGGAGCAGGATTTTTGTTCATTTCTCCACAAGGACACACAATTCCAATATCATATAGATTGATGTATCAATGTACAAATAATGTGGTAAAATATGAAGCATTAATCATTGGGGTCAAAATAGCAATTCAATGGAAGATCACAGACTTGCAGGTATATGGGGACTCTCAACTAGTTATTCATCAAGTAAATGACGAGTATCAAACAAAAGATGAAAAGTTGATGCCATACAAGCAAAAAATAGATGATCTAAAATAGTTATTTGTCAATATCAAGTTTGATCAAATTCCAAGGGCAGAGAACAAGGTTGCAGATGCTATGGCTACAATTGCTTCATTACTACAATTGCCTGAGAAGCATCTTTGTTATGAGTTTATGGTAGAACAAATATCATGTCCTTCCCATAATAATTTAGAATCCACTACCATCTGCCATCTACAAACCATTGAAACCTCCATCTATGAAAAGACCTATGCTTACCTGAAAGATGATATCCTTCCTCCTGATCTTTCTAGGAACCAAAAATGAAACTTCATCCACCAATCTACACAACATACTTTAATCACCGACATACTTTATCGTCGAGGTCTTGATGGTACCTTAATCCGATGTATAGAACATGACAAATCTGAATCGGCCCTATGAGAGGTTCACGAGGGTATTTGTGGCACTCACTCGAGTGGGATAACTCTAGCCAAGAAACTCCTCTGTTTGGGATATTAATGGCCATGCATGGAGAAAGAATCCTATCAGTTTGTTAAGAAATGTCAAAAGTGTCAGATTCACAGCAATCTGATTCATGCACCATCACAAGAACTACATCCCTTCACATCAACATGGCCCTTTTGTCAATGGGGACTGGATCTGGTAGGAAAAATAAATCCATCTTCATCTAATGGACACAAGTTCATTATCACAACTACAAAATATTTCACAAAATGGATAGAAGCAGTACCTCTTACAATCATCACTGGGAAGCATATCTCCTCTTTCATCTTGAATTACATAATATGTCAGTATGGAATCCCTTAATCCATTATCACTAATAATGGACGACCTTTAAAAAATCAAGATGTCCAAGAGCTATGTGAGAAGTTTCATATACAACATTGTTTTTCAACACCGTACTATCCTCAAGGGAATGGCCAAGCAGAGGCCTCGAACAAGAAAATACTCAAAATTTTCAAAAAGATGATTAAAGATGTTGGACGTGATTGGCATGTTCAACTCAATCCTACACTATGGGCCTACAGAACAAGTATCAGAACACCAATGGGAGCTACTCCATATGCCTTGGTATATGGATTAGAAGCCATATTGCCCATTGAAGTTGAGATTCCATCCCTTCGTGTATCACTCAGAGGAATCATTTCAGATGAAGACTATAGGGTATCTAGACTGCAGGAACTGGAATTGTTGGATGAGCATTGTCAACAAGTTGTTAATCATCTAATGGCTTATCAACAGAGGATGTCAAGAAGTTACAACCACAAGGTAAAACTGAGGGTCTTTCAGGTTGGTGACTTGGTACTAAAGGAAAACCCTGGGAATCAACAATACAAGGAGAAGAAAGGAAAATTTGAGCCTAACTGGCTTGGTCCTTTTGTCGTCATATCAGTGTATGGATCAGGGGCATATCAACTATCAATGTCAGAAGGGGATTTGTTTGATCAACCTATCAATAGTATCCATCTCAAAAAATTTTGTGTTTAAATCTCTTAATGCACAGGTCAAACTTATGAAAATGGTTTCCTTGATGAAAACCTAGCAAACAGGCATCTTAGCAACACAAAAATACAAAAAAAAAGAAGAGAAAAATGAGAAAAATACACAACAAAGAGTGTAATCAAAACATATGGTGAAAACCTGGAAACAGGCATCGTATGTGATTCTAAGGTCAGCTTTCCCATCTATTTTGATACATATCAAGATCATTTGTCTGGCAGTCAGTACCATTTCATATCATGTCAATAGTCTTGCCATATTTGCATCCATATCAAAATCATTTCACATAGTCAAGTCTCACTCCAAAGCTTGGGGGCAACATTTGGATATCACTAGGGGCAACAAAAACATTGATTTCACCAAAGGGCACACAACAGTATGGCAGGAAAATGAAAACAAAGATCAAAGCGCAACATCAACCATCGTCAAAGAGGCATCAACTATCGATATCATATCGAAAATCCAAAAACATGTCAAAAAGTCAGTCTAGAAAAACAAAATCCAAAAACATAGGTCTGTGTCAGTCAAACTACGTGGTCTCTACGTGTGTAACGTAGGCAAGGCTAATCTTTGATCAACCCCCAAGACCCCTAAGATAGGTTAGTAGGTTAGGTCTTTGGTCAAAATCTCAAAAATCCAAAAACATCAAAATCAGGATGGATAATCTAAAATCTGAATAATGATTAAAACACTCTAAGTAAAAAATGGATACATTGTATTTTTTATTATCATTTCTTTGGAGCAACTTAATGACGTATTGAACTAGAGAAACAAGGAAGAAGAATGATTTATTTATTATTTGTTGTTTGTAAATTAATCATATAAATGTATGAATTGTCGAGGGATGTGCTATGCAAATGTATCACCGATGAAATTCAAAATTCACACATTGAAATGATTAATCACTACTTGTTTACGTAATGAATGCTCAGATCATCTCGGTTCAATTATACCTAGATGCTTGTGTTCACTTACAATATCAAAAATCATGAAAGTAGTACTCAGGTCGTCATTGGTCTAACACGTACCATTGACGCTTGTACTCACTTTCAACATCCAATAAAGCTCTATGATGACAAAAAACACAAAGGTAATGTTAAAATGACAATCGTTTTGCATATATAGTTGCATATTAAAATTAGATTACGTTCATCATATTCATTATCTGTAGAGTATTTGTTGCATAAAGGGTTCCAATCAATGATTATTTTATCTACAAATAAGACTGAGTATACTTGACATAAATCCAAAAATCATCAAACACATGTAGAAGTCATCATCCCATCATTAAGTTTCGTTATTTCATCATTCATGCATTTCTACATCAAATAAATTATGAATAAATTGTACCATAAGTACATCATGTTCATTTTACCATAAAAACATTCATTACATTATCATCCATCAACATCATATGCATACATCATTTTCATCCATACATTTTATCACATTTAAAATAAATGCAAGTCATGTCATTATTATTATTACATCCATCCATTATCATTTATCATAAGATCATCATTTTTATCATTATCACATTTTAAAATAAAAAGCATTTATCCACCCATCCATACATTTTTATCACATTTAAAGCATTCACATAGATCACCATTTAGAGATTCATACATCACATCATACATCCATGTATCATATATTCTACAAATGCATTTATCATAGTCATTACATGAAATAAAAGCATTTATCATTACATCATCACATTTAATCATTCATATAGAACATCACATATTAAATGCATTCATCAAATAGAAATCATAAACCATCATAAAATGAAATCAACTGCATCTCATATATATATGTCATCAGTGTCAAGTATACAATGAAGTCTAAAAATACAGATACATCATAAAAAATGAGGTACACCGTAATATACATCATGTCTCAAAAAGTAAAATCTCAATAGCAACTATGATCTGCTACTGCCAAAATGTGCGGGCCCAACAGGACCTGTACCGCCAACACTCCTGGAGGAACCATGATCTTTGGGATATCTACATGGAGGTTGTGTCACACCCTCACTCACTATTTGAGTATGAGTCCACCCATATCTCGATGGGGCATAAATGACTCTACGATCAATAGGTACTGCATCATGATATCTACCCCTATAAAACTTAGCCTCTTAGCTAGCCCGTAAGACCTCTCTCATGTAGTCTCCCACCGAGATATCATCAACCACTCTCTATAAGGTCTTTGTTGTCTCCTGTGCCCTCTCGGCAATCTGACAAGCACTGTCTCACTCGACTGTCAATGTGGCAACCTAAGTCTGTACAACGGCCAACGACCAACTGTCCCTGAACTACACTAGAGCCTGAGTTTGGGCCTGCATTTGAGTCTGGGTCTGAACAAGGAAACCCCAGGCCTGTACTAACTGTCCCTACAATGTCTGAACCTATGTCTAGAGACCTACAATCTGTCTCTGGTGGTCCACTGATGGTATTGTCATTGCTCGCCTCTTGTGAGGCCTACTGGATGACGGACCACTGTTGATTGGCCCTACTCCTCTATCCCCTCCATTGTCACCATCATTATCATCGTTGTTGCTATCATCACCACCCCTCTCCGTGTTGCTGCCTAATGGAGTACCACCCTCACTATCTACAGAAGCCTTGGCCACATCCTCCTCTACAGGTAACGGTGCTAGCTCATCCAGAATAGTGATACGCGGATGTGGAACCAAAGCCAAGAATGCAGCGTACTCCTCTGTAACTGGTGCCTCGACAATGTCTCTGTGCATGTCCTAAGGTGATGGCTGCAGTGCCCTGTATCCCTCTACTAGAACATCATATGACAAACAAGGCCCTCAATTAGGTATATCACACTACCGCCTAGCATAGTGGGCTACCCCCTGTGGCATACACTGAACGATACTATACTGCTTGTACACTCGGCGAAGCAAAAATCTTTCTAATACAAAGGGGGTTCAGCCAATCAGGTACATGGAATCATAGAGGTATTCCAACACTGCATCATCCTCATCCCACTACTCATAGTCTAAGTATGGCCGCCAGATAACAGTCTCAGTGTCATAAAAAACTTGCCTCCAATGCTCCAACTTACCCATCCGAGCCTGGGTAAGCCGACCTCTATATCTAAACACATATGGGCTGCCTGCTGGTCTGTCTACCACTGGAAATGGCCGAGCAATAGAAAAATGCTCCCATGCCCACACCTGTAACAGGGTCATCCCTGTTGATAAGCTGCATGCATCGAGATACACCATTAAGTGAAGATCATGTTAAAGATGTGCCAACATGCACATCCCCATGCATATCTCATACCATTTATGATCATGCTCTCTAAGGTCCTGCCCCAACCCACAAGGAATCCTTTTGACCTGTGATCAGGGAAAAGAAAACCTCCAATGAATCCAGCAAGCACTGCTGGTAGTGTTGCGTATGAGTCAACAATCCTCCTCCATCGGACGCTTGGACCCTCAATATCTTAATCCTGAAATACTTTGCGGAGAGCATCTCTACCACCGACACCATGAGAATCGTACTCTACGATCTCCCCCATAAATGAAATGCACAAAATCCGCCACACATCCTCGAGTGTGACCATCATCTCGCCAGTGGGTAAATGAAAGGTGTTGTGGTCACTATGCCACCTCTCAGCCAAAGCAATCAAAAGACCCCGATTAATCCTAATATGGGGCATGTTAAACAAATTGGTCAGGCCGCATCGACCTATAATCTGAATCTCATCTGGTGTCAAATGAGGTATCAAGTCTGTAGTCCAAGGAAACCTCTCTCGCATCTGGAGAGTACCCAAATCCTTCTATCATCATAATTAAAAATCCACAATCAGTGTACTATGTCAAGAAATCAAAATTCATTCTGCTATCAAGTCTATTTCCAAAAAAATTGGTATGAATTTTCGATCAAAATTCATGGGCGAACATCAACAAACCTCACCTATCATGAGATTCATCAAACATTATCTAATCTCACCTATCATGAGATTTATCAAATATTGAATCATTTCCTCGCCTATCATGAGGATCATCACAAATAGGATTTCTTCTTGCCTATCATGAGAGTAAGTCTTATTTAAATCATCAAAATCCAACATCACAAATTTGGATTATCAATCATACCAATCCGAAGAATGGACATGATCAGAATCGACGAAATCAAGGTTAACTAAGTCAAAATGTGCAATTATGACATAGATGCGCTAAAACAGGCATCCAAAGCGCTAAATCTCAAAAGTGCTACTTTATCAGTCAAAGGCGCTAAATTAGGCACCCAAAGTGCTAAATCTCAAAAGTGCTACTTCAGCACTCTGATGCGCTATAACAGGCATCTGAAGCGCTATTTTACCCTGAGCGTTGTTTTACCACGTCGAAGCGCTAAAACAGTCCGTCAAAGCGCCCCTTTACCAAAAGCGCTAGAACTCTTTAAGCGCTAAAATCTGGCATCAAAATGCTAAATCATTGAAAGCGCTACTTTATCCTACGGAAGTGCTAGAGAATTTAACGCATGCGCTAAATCTCAAAGCGCTAAACTACCTACTGAAAGTGCTACACCGGAGTGAAAGCGCTACAACGCGGCTTGAAAGTGCTAATCTAGCTAAAATACGCCTAAAGCAATAAAAAGCATAAAAAATAGAATTGCACAAAAAACGAGGAGGATAATGGGTACATACCGGAGGTCCATACGTGGCCAGTCGTCAGTGATGTTGAACATGCTCAAAACGGTGAGTGTGGTAAGGGATTGGTATCCTGCTCTAGTTGGCTGAAATGTCTCTCTCACAAGAATTTTTAAACTCATAAAGTACAAATAACTTTGAAAATGACCTTTTGGACTATATATAACTTTTGAAAAGGGATTTTTGAGGGGTTTTATTATATTTTGATTAATTTTATCCATGATATTAATTTAAATTCATCTACGGGCTATATTTCTTCATCATTTGTCGGGAGATAAACTATTTCATCATCGAATCATCATGAAAAATTTAAAAAATCAAAAAATCATTAATTTATCTCCCGAGGGGGCATATTATCGACAATCATTTGAAAATCAATGTCTGAGGCATACAAAAAAAAAATTATCATCAATCTTGGCAGTAGTAGCAAAATTTTCTTCAAAGCAACGCGTGAACACATCACTTCAAAGAGGGGCAAAATGTATACACCTAAAATTGGTTTGGAGCATCTGATTAATTAAATACAAATTATTTAATTGATTATCCTAATTTCCTCTACTATTGAATAAATAGAATTATTTATTTATATAGTTCACGTTCACATTCACATTTAAATTCATCTTAATTAAATAAGCAAAATTAAATACTTTGTTTGATTTAATTATCAAATCCCTATTTTATTTTATCACATCAATTTTAAATTAATTAAATAAAGATTAAATACTTTATTTATTAATTGTCATATTCTTCTGTTTAATTTAATAAACAACTTATATAGTTCATTTTATTAAATTATTTATCCCTCTTTTGCCAATTTAAATAAATCAAAAATATTTGAATGAAAGCATAAGGAATATTCCATCTATATTTCCTCAAAATCAAATTAGATATCCTATGTCTAATTTATGTCTAAAATATGTCACGATTAATGCTTTGAAACTTCACGGGAAGTTTTGGAGACAAATTCCAAATTCTTCTTTCAATCCTCCTCCATCAATCTTTCCTCTTCTCTTGCCTGGTGTTTTCATGGGTAGAGACAATCACCAAAATTCTCTCAATCTCCTCCATCTTTCACCATTCAATCCTCCAAATTGAATCCAAGCCTCTCAATGCCATCCCTATGCATTTCTACAGCTAGGAAATCTATAAATAAAGCCTCATTGAACCAAGAAAAAGATCCAGATAATCTAACTTATGCACTCCTACTCTGTAGGAATTCAAGCATCAAGCATTCAAACATCAAGCATCCAACATCCAACAATCAAGTTTTCATATCATGGCTGCCTCTTGTAGCTACACTTATCTATTTCCATGTCAATTCATGCTATTTTAGTTTCTTTATCATCTAGTACTATCACATTAAACTCCATATCATTGCATTAGCATCCATCTAGTTCTTCAAATAGTCATTTTAACAGTCACATTTACTTACACGATCTAAGAGCCACAGTGATTTAATAAATCTTTGGAGATAGAGAACAATATGATGCTTTTTGTAGATTATTGCTTTGAATTGATTCATTTAGCTTTATCTTTGATATAATGTCATATTAAGAAGTGTTTTTTGTGCTTTACACCTTATTCACACTTACAGTACATACTATATGGAACCTTGTAAGGGGTTCCCGAAGGGAGTGGTGATGTATCATGGAATGAAGGTGTGACCATACATATTTTGAGTTGTTGAACCAAACTGGTTTTGTTGTATGGGTGGAATATTTGATTGGAATTGCAAAGTGTAAGTTTGATTTAGTTTGTATTGTGGTGGCATTTATTGGAAACCCGATGTAGATGTAGAACCAAAGCTAATTGGTTGTTGTGGAGGAGTTTGACCAAACCCAAATGATGATGTACCAAGGTTATTCGTTTGTTGTTGAGGGGGTTGATTAAACCCAAATGTTTGTGAACCGAGGTTGTTTTGTGGTTGTGATTGAGTTGATTAGACCTGAATGTTGACGTAGGACCAAATTTGCTTGGTTGTTGAGGTGGGGTTTGATTAAACCCAAATGTTTGTGAACCAAGGTTGTTTTGTGGTCACGATGGGGTTTGGTTAAACCCAAATGTTGATGTGAAACCAAGATGATTGATTAATTGATGTTGGGGTGGAGTTGTGTTTTGACTCGCTCCAATAAAGGATTGTGTCCTTGTCGGAGGTGTATTTCCTTTTTGTGAAGTGGATGTTGCACCCATTTGTGGTCATGTATGTGAAGGATTTATATTTCTTATCTTGTTTGGCATGTTTGGAAGAGTGGAAGTTTGGGTTGTAGTCGTCGTATGGATTGGTGTTGTAGTTGTAGATATGGAGGTAAATGGATTTTCTATTAGTTTAGTGGGTGGAGTTTGTGTTGGAACTTTCATAGTTGACAATAAATGAGATGTTTGGGCAGGTGAAATGCTTGTGTTCAACTATGATGCTTGTGGTGAAGTGTTCCCAATTGACGATAAATGAGACATTTGGGCAGGTGGCATGTACGTGTTCAACTGTGATGTTTGTGGTGAAGTGTTCATTGTTGAGGTGATAGGCATTGTCTGAGCAGGTGGCATGCCTGTGTTCCACTGTGATGTGGATGGTGAGGTATTAGGTGCTAGTGGAAGTTGATTCATGGTACCTAATCATGTTGATACTATGTTTGGTGTTCCCTCTACGATTGTGGATACATTAAAGTAAGTGAGAAGTTTAGCTCCATGTTGTGCCAATGACAAGAAGTATTTATTACGATCTTCTTTACCATCTCATAACTAATTTTCAATATCCTAGCATCTTGTGATGCATTCTCATCTCTTCATTTGTGAGCTCGTCTTCTACTTCACGTAGCGTGTAGTTATCAAAAGAGTTAGGACTTTGAGTCTGCATGTTCATGTGACCACTAGGATTTTCATGAAAGTTCATCTCACTAGTTGGGTTGTACATCAAATCCATCTCCTTTCTTTTGACATGTGATCATGTGACAACCATAAAAAGTGATGGTGTTTTAATTTTTGTCTTTTTCTAAGTTTTGATTTTTTTGAATTTTTGAAGTTTTTTGTATGAATGCAAGATAGAATGAGTCTAGTCTATGTTTTTGGTATTTTTTATTGTCTAGAAATTGAAAGTACAAGACTAAAATGAAACTATGTTTTTGTGATTTTTTGACAATATTTCACTAAATGCAAAGACCTTTGATATCTTGAATATTGATCCTAAAAGATGACAACCTTTGACAAATTTCTCAGTTTTGAGACTAACATAACCACGTGTAAAATCCTAAACCTCTAAGTGATTGTGATGTTTTGATAAAAAAGTGATTCCACAACTAGACTTATGAGTTGTGTTTCAAATTTGTTTTTGAAAAAGTGAATCCACAACTAGACTTATGTGTTGGGAATCAATTTTTTGTTTAATGGGGTAGATTGTAAAACACAAGGTTTTGACGATTTTCCAAGTGATAACGGCCTTTGACTTCTAAACTTTGTTTTTGGCCTTCATTTTTCTAAGATTTTCAAGACAATATTTTTTAAGGACTCTATGATATGACCCTAAAGTGATGTTAAAGTGATGTAACGTTTTAACCTAGGAAAGATAAAGATGTCGAATATGCAACTAAAAGTGTTTGTTTTAGATTGTAATTTTCTATGTAAAAAGATCAAGTTTTAGTGCATCTTTTTAAATTAACTTTATTTTCTTTGTCAAACAGTTGCGGTGCAATTTTTATCGACTACAATGCAGAAGACAGTGACTTTGGTGTAGTGTGTAATAGTTGCGATGTAGTTTTTATCGATTGTGATGCAGAAGATAACGACTTCAGTGCAGTTTGTACAACATTTGTGGTGTAATGTCATTTTATAAGCTAGTCATTGACTTTTCTTACCACAATTGTGGTGCAAAGAGCAACAAAAGTATTGCCATAAAGAGATGCAGTGTTTTAATAGACAAATGTGTCACAGTTGTCAATAGATGCATCATACTATTTTTGCGGTGTAGATACATAGTTGCAGCGCATAGGCTAATGAATGTGGTACACATAGTTTATCAAAATATCGACATTTAAGAAACCCTAATCTTGATTAGTTTTTTTATTTTTAGATGTAGTTCAATGAAGAAAACATAGAAAATAGATGTTTGATAAGTAATTAGTTATTTTTAACAAATTATTTTGAATGATGAGAATGTTTACACTTTTGGCCAAATAAGAATACATGCACAACCTAATGCAGTGGTAGATCAGGTGTGTAACTGTAGATGGACCCACCTCCCAGTTAAGGGGTAAATCCTCAAAAAGATAAGGTATCTAAACAATTGCATGTAATTATCCAAATACCTTTCTCTATACTAAGGCAATTAGTAGAGATTCAGTGACACAGGGTCATCGACAGATGGCACGGGCACACCTTCCTTCTCCCCTTAAGCACTATTGATAGTAACTCAAAAGGATTCTACTTCAACCTAAGAGAAGACATGGTGGGTAGCTTTAGGGTACGATGTGCATCCCTTGCACCACTTTATTAGTTACATTTGAAAAGTCTTAAATGGCCTCTAATATAAAACCTGTCTAGTGGTAGAACTTGGTGAACATTGCCAACATCTCAATAATCTCATCAAGAAACCCACACAAGTATAGAGTGCTACATGTCCAGATGGACCTACAACGTTTGCTCATAGCCAATTTATATAGCGTGCTCAAAAACATCGCTTAAGGTCACCTTGAGTTCTCTAGTGAGTATGTATCTTAGGGCAAGCCTCCTACTAAAAGAAAATGGTGAGGGTTAATGTTGTTATTTCTCGTCACCCAAGTTCGCACAAGCGTGCAAGGGGAGATGATACTATGAACAACACGCCTTTGTGTGCAAGTGCACAATAGATAGTAAACAAAGGTTCTTTTTAATAACACCAAAATGAAGTGTGCAAGTTGTTTTTTATTTTTAATGCACCAAATAGAAAGGTGTCATGTTCATGCACACTGTCAATTTGACTATCTCATTGACCAAACCTTACCTCAAGACTTGTCCAATAACCAACGTTGAACCTTCATCCGAAAGTCAGCTAAGTACACCATCATCGAAGAAACCCTGTATAGACGTACCTTAGATAATGCCCTAATGAGATGTCTTGATGCTGAAGAAGCACAAACAAATTTGCAAGTGGTGCATGCGGGTATATGCGGATCTCATTAGAGTGGTCCTACTCTAGCCCATAATATTACGAGACTAGGTTACTATTGGCCTACAATGGAGAAAGACTCGTACATCTTTGTAAAGAAATGTAGACAATGTCAAATACATAGAGACTTGATAAGAGCGCCAGCGCAGGAGCTTCGTCCAATTACTTCACCATGGCCCTTCGCCCAATGGGGACTTGACCTCATAGGTAAGATACACCCTTCATCATCTAATGGCCACAAATTCATCATCATCGCCACCGAATACTTCACCAAATGGATTGAAGCTATTCCCATGACCTACATCACCGACACACAAATATCTAAGTTTATCCTAAACTATATCATTTGTCGGTATGGTGTACCCCAATCCATAATCACAGACAATGGCTGCCCATTCAAGAACTAAGAAGTATGCCATTTATGTGAAGAGTTCCACATTAAACACCATTTCTCCACCCCGTATTACCCATAAGGTAATGGCCAAGCTGAGGCATCTAATAAGACAATTGTTAGAATCCTTAAAAAGACTGTCAATGATGCTGGTCGTGACTAGCATCTACAACTTAATCCTACCTTATGGGCTTATCGCACAAGCATCCATACTCCCACTGACGCCACTCCATATTCCCTCATATTCAGGTCCAAAGCTATCTTACCTATTGAGGTTGAAATACCTTCTCTATGGGTATCCTTGAAGGGTCATATTGACGATGAAGAATACCATGTCTCTAGGTTACAAGAGTTAGAATTGCTGGATGAACGAAGATAGAAAGCATTAGATCATTTGCAAGCATATTAGAATCGTCTTCGTCGTAGTTACAATAGGAAGGTTCTCAATAAACACTTTGACATTGGTGACCTGGTATTAATGGAAAATCTTAAGAACCAAGCTGAATGAGAAAAGCTAGGAAAGTTTGAACCTAACTGGTTGGGATTGTATATTGTCACAGAAGCCTTTGGATCAGGAGCGTACCAACTCTCTACTCCTGAAGGAGAGTTGCTTTTGTCCCCTATCAACAATCTGCATCTAAAGAGGTTCTATGCTTAGTCTCTGAGAATCCGTGTCTTAATCTAGAAAAATACAAAAAAATGGAAAAAAAACACAAAAATGGTTACCTTGATGAAAACCTAGCAAATAGGCATCTTTGTAACACCAAAAAAATTGAGAAAATCAACAAAAGTAAAGAGAAATAAATTCGTCCACTAGTGAAAACCGCTTCGGTGGCGCTATGGATAAGTACCATGGTGAAAACCTGGCAAATAGGTGCCATGTGTAATCAAGCTCGCCCTCCCGTCTACCATCATTCTAATCGGACTATTTCACTGTCACTCATAATAAATGGTTGTCTTATCCATTACTTGGAATTATTGACATCTAAGTCCATTCCGTCATATTACCACTCCATCTTCCAAACCTTATTCCCGATTGGGGGCAAATCCGTGTTCTATGCCCTAACACCTATTACATAACGTCACACCATCGAAAATGTCCTGCAAAATCCCAAAAACATTAGAAAACATAAAAAATCCAAAAAAAATCAAAATAGTCAGAAAATCCCAAAAACATATTCAAGTCAATCATAGTCAAGTCAGTCATGTCAAGTCAATCATGTCAAGTCGGTCATGTTAGGTCAGTCGTAGACATAGTCGAACTACGTTGCCTCTGCGACTAGGACGTAGGCAAGGCCATCAATCAATGTTCCCTCGAGGCATTAGGTCTGTCAGTCTAGGTTTGTCATGTATCACACACATTTAAATCATGATGCTTTGTATATTCAAATTCATTGGTCGTTTCGAACTACGAGGTCTCTGTGTGTACAACGTAGGCAAGGCTAATCAATTGATGAGCTCCCGAGACCACACTAGGTCAGTCCAATAGGGTTCATTCACGATCGCTATCACACAAGTTGCATATCATAGTTTAGGGTATCATCTCATGTCATACACGGTCAACACACACCCACATAATTTATCAGTCAAGAAATCCAAAAAATTCATGCATCAACAAGGAAAAACATCTCAAAGTCATCAAGTCAATATCAAACACATTGCCAAAGCTCAACTTTTGCCTTAAACAAGATATGTCTTTCTTGTCAACAGACATCATCAAATTGTCATAGTCTCATGTGGCTTGTCACTTCAACATCATCAGACTCCAACGTCTTATACGACACGTGTCTTTCTGAAACCAAGCTTTTTCGTGCCTTATACAAAAGTCACCAAGTTGAAACTAGACTCAATGTCTTATGCGGTATGTGTCATTCTCTCACATCACGCTATGTCAAACATCAAACATCAAACAATCCCACAAGATCAAGTTTTGGTGAATACATTTATTTGGCTTTATGACTTTATATCTTATTTTGTCTTATCTTTTTATCTATTTGTGTTAGATCCTGTTACTAGCTTTCTCAAGGATGTCCCTTGAAGGATTTAGAGAAGCAACGATGTCTCAGGACTCTTTTTCGTTGATTGTTGTTTGTCAATTATCTTCTTAAGCATTGGTTTTTGAGTCATATTACTAGTTTCCTCAAGTATGTCCTATCAAGGATTTAGAGGAGCAATGACGTCTCATGACCTGTCTTTTATTTGTCTGTTGTCTATGGTTTGTCTGGACAAAACAATTGGGGCATCTTGTCCTTAGTCTGAGTTAAGACACTCCTTGTCTATGACTATCTTTTTTTCACAGATGGATGACTTTGTACACTATGGTCTATCTCATATCATAATGTGTACTATCCATTTGTGTCATGTCTCGCCCAATGATGATAACAAGCAAGCATAACATATTTGGCAATATATCAAAGATTATATGTTTTTCTCAATCAATCAACTTTTATTATTTCTTACTAACATTCTGAAATCATCCATGCTAACATTTCTTCTTTTTTGTATCTTCACCACCATTATCTATCCATTTCGAGAGCACACTCGTGTTCTTCAAACCCACCTATCCTCTCGAGGGGGCATACCACTACCTCCTCATCATTCTCCATTTCACTGGGGCATACCTTCACCTGTTTCATGTTGGAGCACGATCGGGGCATATTTTTTTTGACACAACGTTGAAACAACATTGTATCAAAGAGGGGCAAACTGTAGATACCGAAAATTGGTCTAGGCTTGCGAGTACATATTCGACATAATTTTCTATAGTCCGTGGTCTTGATTAAATAATGTTTATTATTTAATTAACCTTCCTAACACATATTTCCTCTATTAATTAAAATATCCCTTTTTAATTAATTCATTAATTCATTATTAATCTTTATTCAACTTGATTAGTTAAATAAATTATATTTATTTAATTATGTTGCGAACTAATTAATTCTACCCCCTTTATCTATTAATTAAATAATTTATTATTTAATTCCCCCTTTATCATACTTTTCCAACTATAATTAAATATCTTTATTTAATTATTCATTTAACCTCCCCTTTATCTATAATTAAATATTTATTATTTAATTATTTATATTATCCGCTTCAAATAGTCAAATTAAATAAATTATCTTTATTTATTTAATTAAAGTCTCTTATTTTCGAATGTTGAATTAAATTAATATTTAATTGTTTATGTCACATTCTTTTGTCAATCAGTTATCTAATCATTCACTCACCTTCTGACTTGAGATCTATTCTTAGTTCTCCAGTTATCTTTGGGTTTAACATCTGATTATCTCTGCGAAAAGACTCTCTGTCATAACTATTCAATTAACTAGTTCCAACTCATATGCATGATATGTCTATTAATTAAATATCTTTATTTAATTAATTAATTCATGTTTGCATTCAAATGCATTAGTCTTCGAGTTCTAACTTTGGATTTTGCATACAAAGTCCATTTCTTCTATTTTTGGAGATTAAGATCCTGAACTCATGTTCTAACTTAGTCTCTATCTGCAGTCTTTCCTAAACTCATGTTCTAACTCATATTCTATCTGACACAAAACTCACATCACATGGCATTCATCAATCTCATCTGTCGATCTCTCTTTCAATATGAGCCGATCGTTCGAAAACCCAAGATCTATAAAATGGCCTGTCATTATCATTATTCCTCCTCCCAAAATCACATACTTTTGAGAAGAGATTCAACTTCGATATTTTGCTTAGACACTCGACAAAACTATACTTGCATTCAAACACAGAAATATGAGGGCAAGAATACTGAAAAGGCAAAATGGAGAAGAACAATCAAGATAATTCGAAGGGATGAACGCATATTCGGTGAGATCATTTTGGTTTTATTAGTTTAGTTTATTTCTTCGTTCTTTGTTGTTAGATTTTAGATTTTAGATGAGGATTTAACTTTGTTTATCTAGTCATGCTTGCAGAAAAATCTATGATATTACAAAAAGTGTTTGTTAGAAGATAAATTTATATTTGCATGAGAGGATAATAATTGATTAAATAAATAAATTATTTAAGGAATGTGCAAGTGAGAATTAGATAAATAAATTTATTTATTCATGATGAGTGGATAATGTTGAGAGAAGAGGGATAATTAAATCATTAAAGTAATTACTTAATTTAGAAAATGTGAATGTGGAGAATTAAATAATTAAAGTAATTATTTAACTCATCAAGAAGAATAAAGAATTAAAGATATAATTAAATAAATAGGATTTATTGAACCAACCAAGAAGATTAATTGAAATGAATTAAAGACCCCATAATGACTATCCTTCGTCACAATATTTCTAAGTTTTAAGATAGTCAAAATCTATGACAATCCATAAAAACAGTAATCAACAAGTGGACAATGATAAGGTTTCATGCCAAAAGTTAAAGAAGAAATAAGAGATGTCACATTCCATACCAACAAGGAAAATTATATCCGATATGGCAATATTTAAAAAAAATAGGAAAATACATGGTAGAGGATAACAAAAAGAATGAAAAATATTCCAATTTTACAAGTACAATGATAGTTCGAGAGTTCAAAATGATTGTCCAAAATTTATAAATACTCATGGGAAGGTACATAACCATGAGGTATGATAGTGGACTAATCATGAACAAAGAAATCTCATAGACTTTCATAAGACAAACACCAAAGATAGGACATAAATAGTATGATGGACAAAGTTGATAGTAAGAATAAAGAATGTAGTCTAATGAAGAGTACAATCATGGAGACAAATAAAAGTGACAATCCATTAACTATGAAATGGGTACTTGCTATATATGATAGTTTCAAGAGAAAAGAAATGACTATGAGCAAATACAAATGGACGAAGATTATTGGTTGTCAAAACACATAGAAGGATGACAAATGGATAGTCATGCATGGGAGACTAGAGAAGTATCACGCTTGAGGATAGTTTTCAATAAATTTTGAATGACAAAGCATGTTGAGAAATTGGATTCTCATGAAGGCAACAAGGTATCAAGCATCCATGACTAAATCTCAAACTTTGTAGAGTTGAGAACTACTGTGATAGAGGTTTAATAGTTGAAGATAGTGAGATCTAGAGTAAGATTGTGACAGTTAATAGAGACTTGCTAATGCATGGAAAATTATGGAAAAATTGTTTATGATAAAGATATTCATGATAATATGACAAATCCAACACAAATATACAATAGATTTTATGAATTCAAACATACATGATAGAGAAATAAAGACAAGGATATATTTTCAGATCAAAAGAGCAAGGAAAGATAATAGTGATTGATATTGGTGAGAGTGCAAGGGTAAATAAGCCTTTATAAATGAAATATGTGTCATTTTATTAACCTTGAAGATCTCCCATGCCTTTAGTAGGTCTTGTTTTGACCTTTTCACACTTCACCCCATCCAAGATGGGGACCCCCTAATTTTTGCTCCATTCTGGTCTTTTGGCTTTGGTTCTCTCTCTTTGGTCTTTTGTCCTTCTGAGGATGTCCCGTCGTTTGACCTAGGTTGAAATGTTAGCTAAGTTTGTGAAATTAGGGTTTTGTTCTTCAGGCTAGATTGAGATTAAATCAGGTTGGTAAATTGACAACTGAGCTTAACATTGCTGTCAGAAGGCTTCCAATAGGTTCCCACCGAGTTTTCATTGAAATCAGACAACTTACTATTTTTAGTAAGTGCTCAATTTGGGAGCTTTTCATCAGGATTTTGGAATTTTGATTGCTTCAACACGTCCAAGGTACTCCAAGGTACTTGCATGCAAAATTAGAACATATTCTGACAACTTTCTATTTTTAGTAGTTTCATCTTCAAGAGCCATTTTTAGGGTTTGCACGTACACCTTTCAAATGCATGTCTGGAGAATATTTCTGGGTTTTTCAAGACCTTCACAGTGATATGACATGCAAACCGAGATGAGGACTTCCACTAGTTTGGGCTTCAGAGGCTATTTTTAGGGTTTTCATGCAAAAATTTTTAGTGCATGTCAAGATATTCCTTATGGGTTTTTCGAGAGCTTCACAACGACGTGACATGCAAGCAGAGGAGATCATGTTTTAGGAACTTACTATTTTTAGCCAGTGCCCACATGCAAACTAGTTTTTTGGGTTTTTCTGGGTTTTTTGAGATCTCACGAGCAATTTAACATGCAAACTCATCTGACATTAGATTGATCACTTTCTGGACACTTACTATAAATAGTAGTTCACTCCAACAACTCTTCAACACTTCGGTTCAACAAGCAGAACGATAGGATAGGCAACATAAACCAAGTCAAGCGGAAACAGTCTAAGGCATATGCAAGTCAGAATTAGGGTTTCCACTCATATGCCTAAAATAGGGGGGATGAAACACAAAGTTGTTAAAATAAAGTACACCATCATAGTCAACATCTTTCAAGATGCCTATTGGAAAAATTTGAATGAAATCACAATACTTATTATTTTTAGTAAGTCACTTCATGGTTATAAATAGCAGGTCTGTGCCAGAGGCAAGTGTGAATGATACACTTAAATCATTAGGGACAAGTGGAGCAAATTTCAGGTCAAACAGAGCTATAGAAGACAAGCAATTTTAGGGTTTGCTAAAAATAGTAGGCAGGCTAAAAATAGAAAATGAGCTTGGGGAATAGGTATAAATAGGGTAGCAAGGTAATGAGAAACATATCACGCCAGCTCCAAGTTCAGAACGAGTGAAAAGCCACAAAGAGTCACACTTCTCCAAAAATTACTAAAAATGGAAGTGGTAAGAGGTAGTTGAGGGCGTTGAAAACATTAAGTCCACAAATGGGAGCTGGCAGGAGGAAGTATGAAATGCGGTCAAGCATGAAGACTGGCATCAAAAAATTTGCTAAGTATTGGAAATTTCCCCTCATACCTCCAAATGCGCCCAGTCTACAAGTCAATGGAGGAAGCATGGTGATAAAAAAAATCTAATTGCAAGCAAATTCCTCCACCCTACCTCAAATGCGCCCGAGTTAGAGAAATCACAAGGGAAAATATTCTAAGTGTTGGGAAATTCCTCCAACCTATGTGAAATGCACCCAACTTGAAGGGGGCTGAAAGAAAAACGTACAAGGCATAAAAAAATTCCTCCTCCACCTCTCAAATGCACCATGTCTTGAGCAAGGATGTTTAAAAATTTTTTAGGCAAGGAAAATCCCCCTCCACCTCTCAAATGTGCCCAAGGCAATGTGGTGTTTAAAAAAAATATTTTAAGTATTTGCAAATTCCTTCTCCACCCTCCAAATGCGCCTAACATGCAAGTCATAGAGGAATCACAAGGGAAAATGTTATAAGTATAAAAATTTCTTCACACCCCCCTAAATGCACCCAAAGTTGAGGTGGAGACACAAAAAAATTCTAGGCGTGGAAAATGGAAGTAGCATGTGTGAAATGTGCGAAGGCATGGAAAAGCACAAAAAAGTTTCTAAGGCGTGGATTTCCTCCACCACCCTCAAATGCGCCTAAGACATAAAAAGTTCCTCCTTCACATAGCGAATGCGCCCTCATGGGGGATGTTTATAAGAAAAGTTTCTAAGTGTAAAAAATTCTTCCTCCCTATTTGATATGTGCCCATCATGTAAAGGAATGAGTTGATGGAAAGGTTTCCAAGACATAAAGATGAAAGTTCATGGGCTGAAATGCACCCAAGGAAGTTGGAGCTTGAGGGAGAAAATTGCTTAAAGGCATGGAAATGCCTAAGTAAGTGAAGGTAAAGGTGTGAGTTGTGAAGTGCGCCCAACGTAAGTTGACAAAAAAATTAATTTTCTCTAAGGCATTACAAGGTGAAAGTAATAATTACACCTATGGAGGAGGTAATGATAAGATTTTCCAAGTGCTAGGCAAAACGCGCTCAGGAACAGGAGGGAATTTCTTCAGGAAAATCAAGGAAAATGCCAAGGCAGGAAAAATGAAGACTGTAGGTGCGAAGTGCACCCAAAATTAAAATGGAATAAACCTTAGCAATTTTTATTAATAAAAATTAAACTTAACCCTTCGTCTGGATACACATGAAAATGATGAGTTCCGAAGGGAAAATTCTTCTGGGTATTGGACATTTCCCACTGGGAGATGATTAAATCTTTTCCACACCTTGCTCGTGTTATTTCAATGGAGATTTTAGCCTGGTACCTGTTTGATGAATTTCCTAGGCGAAAATAAATTTTTCTAAGGCAAATAAAAGAAATGTTTGCCTCGACTGGTGATGTCAAAGTGAGTGCCTAGATTACAGTGGATGAAATTTATAAAGCAGATAAAATTGTCTAAGGAAATGGAAAAGAAAACAACAAGGGGTCAAATACACTCACAGGGAAGGGATGAAATTTGTCTAAGGCATGAAGGAATTTGAAGATAAAATGAAGCTCGAACATCAAGCGTTCAAATGCGTCCTCAAGGTGAAATAATTTCTAAGGCACAAACTCCAGGCACAAGGTGGTGGATGCACCCTTGAAGAAGACCTCATGAAATGAACACCATGCACCCAGTTGTTGAAAAGTTATGAAAGTTTGTTGGAAATGATGAACTCTATCACATCCGAAGATCAATTAGTTAGAACATGGAAATTAGGTAAGTGAGGTGAAGTTATGTTACAAGTGTTTTGATGCTCTTCTTTTGTTTTTCAGGATGAACGTCGATGCCAAGGCATGAGGACTTGATGAAGCTGGACAATGTTACAACTTTGGAAAAGGAAACGATAGTGAATATTTGTCTAAGGCATTAAGAACGTGATGCGAAAGAGGCATATGCGCCCAAGGCAGTGGGCTAGAGAAATGTGAAAATTGCAAGGAAGAAATGCGTCAAGGAATTAAAACAATAGGAGGGCTGAACACGAACAACTGAGCAATCGAACTCTAGATCATATCAAATTTTATTATCTGTGGGGACAATCTTGGAGACTCTTTTACCCTCCTCCTAACGCAATAGAATTGGCAAAGAAGAACAGTGGGAACGCGTTTCTGGATGAGAATCTTCTAGAAGAGGATAGTGGGGATTAATTGCTCATAGTGGTTCCTATAGAGGAGTGGAGAATCTCTAGTGCATTCATTGCCCCACTCCTCTCGGCGGCGGTTTTTAGGGCTAAAGCCCTAATCAGGGAATATGTGGCTCAATCTAAGCCTTCCATTGTATTTGAATCTAAGTCATCCACTGGGCTGGGCTTGATATAAAAGGGGCATCCCCCCTCATTTTTAATATATATTAGAATAAGATATTTAGATTAAGAAGATAGAAGTTAGAATTGAGAGTAGAGCATAAAAGTAGCAGAGCATAGTTTGAAAAGGAAAGAAATATTTCCCTTTGAAAGTTTTGTAAGAAGTTGTTGTGGAAAACTCTCATAATACAAAGGTTTATCATTGCTTGGTGGTTCTATCTTTTATTGTGAGTAGCTAGCAAGGAATTTTCATCTTTCCAATTCAAGTAGATTAGAGTAAAGTAGATTTTATTTCATGTAAGTGGTTGTTAGTTATGGAATGAGTTGTTTAGTTTGAGCAAGTTTCATTCATCCATACCACTAGCAGGCTCGTTGACGGTGAGTTCGCCCTGTGTGGTCAATTGAATTATTTTGCACTTAACTTAGATTATGATTCATATGTCCATATGCATCGTTGTGATGGTATGTGCATGTCATTTCATAGTTTGAATATCCTTTCCATCCTTTGAAGATTGCACCGGTTTTGTAGAAGTTGTCCAAAGGGAGGCAAAGTAGAATCTGGTTTGAAGCTTGCTGAAATTGATCCTCGTATCCCGCATTTAGAGTAGATAGTAGCATCTCTAATTATTATATCCTTTTACATTCAACATTATTCGGTTAGTTTAAGAACCCGAGCATCATTGACAAATCTCCTGAAATTTGAGAATCCTTTTCTTCTGAATGAGCGACTCACATAAGTCCCCTTCAAATAACCAGCAAATCACATCGAACCAACTGAGTCTATTCGCGACATAAGGAACCTTGGAGTTGAATGCATGATCTTTCACACAATCTTAGCATGTGGAATACTTTGATCAAGAGAGAATAGAGCATCCGTTGGATAACTTTATTCTGTGTTGGTGTGGTCATAAAACACCTGTCAACAAGTCTCCAACTATTTTATCTCTTGCACATGTTTCTTAAAACATGTTTCAAAGAAATTATGACAATTAGAGGAATAATGAGTAGTTGAGGATATCTAGGAAACAATTTGAACTAGTTTAAGGCAACAAAGAGTATCTAGGAGTTTTCTAAGGGGCATCGACAATGAATGAGGTCAAATCAAGTAAACATTATTCATTCAAATAGAATCATGGAGCACTCTAAGGATCTAAAAAATAGGTACAACTCAACTAGATGCCCAAGAAGGTTTGACTATGCCAATTAATGAAAACTCATATCTTTCTTTCCTCAAAGCATGTTGCTTATTACTAGGAAGTTGTTGATACATCATAAGGGGATGTCTTGGGTAATTTTTCATAGAGTTATGGCTATCTGCACTACTTATTTAGAACACTTATTGTTTCAAATACTTATCCAACTTGGAATACCAAGCTCTAAGAACCTATTTCAATCCATAAAGAGCCTTCTTCAATTTACACACAAAATCTAGCTTTCTAGGCATTGAAAGCCTTTTGATTGCTCAATGTAAACTTCCTCTTTTAATTGTCTATTCAGGAATGCAGACTTCATGTCCATTTGATACACTTTGAAGTTCTTAAATGTTGAAAGAGCCAAAAACATTTTGATTGCCTCCATTCTTACTACTGAAGAAAATGTCTCTTCAAAGTCAAATCCTTCAACTTGAGCATATCCTTCACACACAAGTTTCCCTTTGTTCTAGATCACTTTTCCATCTTCATTCAACTTTTTTTGAAGACCCATTTAGCACCAATATCATTCTTTCCTTTAGGTCTTAGAACCAGTTCCCGAGTTTCATTTCTCTTTATTTGAGTTAGTTCTTCCTCCATACCTTCTACCCATCCTTTCTCTTCACTTGCTTCAATATAGAACCTTGGTTCAATCTCTAATAGTAATGCAAAATGTACATGTTCATTTACTCTTTCAATATTTCTCTGGGTCTGGACGCCACTATTATTTTCACCTATAATATGATCTTTAGAGTGATTTTATTTAACATACCTTGCTAGATTATTTGTAACAGTATTCTCAGAATCAGCTTCTGAGTCTTCATCATTGTTGCAGATTGGTTCTCCATTGTCTTCCACTTTCGAAGTATTAGTAGATTGAATTATCTCATCAAATTTCACATTTTCACTTTCTACAATACTCTTCAACCTCTTATTGTAACACCTATATTATTTGTTGGTCATAGAATAACCAAGAAAAATATCTTCATTAGATTTGGAGTCAAACTTACCCAGCTGTTCTTCATCCCTTTTGATGTAACATTTGCTTCCAAAAATCTTGATATTTCTTATTGAAGTTGATCTTCCTCTCCATAGCTCATATGGTGTTTTATCAAACTTAGGTCTAATCTGAGCTCTGTTTAGAATATATGTTATAATTTGAGCTACTTCTCTCCAGTACATATCCAATAGATTTTCTTGAATCAGCATTGTTCTTGCCATCTTTTGTACTGTCTGGTTCTTCCTTTTTGCAACTCTATTTTACTGTGGAGTCCTAGGAGCAAAAAATTTCCTCTAGATCCCATGCTCTCCACAAAATACATCATACTAGTCAGAAGTAAATTCTCCACCTCTTTTAGATCTCAAAACCTTGATCATACTTTATGTTTCATTCTCCACTAATGCCTTGAATGCTTTAAACTTCTCAAATGATTTTGATTTTTCTTTTAGAAAGGTAATCCAAGTTATTATAGTGTAATCATCAATGAGAATCATAAAATACATGTCACCTTATAGAATCTATGTCCTTATTTGTCCACACATATGCATATGGATCAAATCCAATGACTTTGAAGTAGAATATTCCTTAGTAGAAAATCTAGATTTTGTTTGTTTTCCCTCATGACATGATTTACAACTTGTAGATCAAGGCTTCTCAATCTTTGGCATGTCTCATAACCATTCCTTTTGAGTTGATATTCACAATGTCATCATAGTTGATGTGTCCCAGTCTTTTATGCCAAAGCCAACTTTTTTCTCTCTATATAGTAAGACAGTTATGCCCATTTAACTCACTGAAATGATATATGCCACTATTTCTCCTGCTTCCTACCACAATCAATTCTTTGGTACCATATTTCTGGATCAAACAACAATTAGCACTAAATGAAAGTTGGTAACCTTTGTCACACATTTGACTAACACTCAAAAGGTTATGCTTTAATCCTTCAATATACATAACATCATGAATTTTTGTCCTACCACCATCAAGAATTAACGTACATTTACCGGTAATATTGGAAATAGAATTATTTCCAAGAGTCATGGAACGTCCATCAAATTTATTGAAATTCATGAACTTACTTTTGTCTCCAATCATGTGACTTGAACATCCGTTGTCTATAATACATAGATTTTTCTCCTTTTGAGAATGTAGTGCAGTCTATACTATCATTGATTTCTCTGACCTTTTCTCTTTTGGTATCTTCTTCCAAACTTTATCTGATTTTGATACATTTCTTCTTGATTCTGGTAGAGGAGGGCTCACAAAATTGCTTTTGCAATTCCTAGAAATGTGTCCAAATTTGTTGCATTCATAGCAAACAATATTGAAATTGTACAGAAGAGAAAATGTATTACTGCTAAAAAATTTAGTTCTTCTTACTAGATCCTTTCTACACTCCACAACCTTATGACCAAATTTTCGTAGTTATAACAATAAAAAAAATAAAAATTGACTTTGGTATTATGTCTTTATCTTATAGATCTTCTATTCTTCTTCTACACTTGGATGAAACCATCATTTTGTGTCTTGCTTTCATCACTTGTGATAATCCTTTTAGACTTTGAACTTCTAGAACTAATCTCTTTCGGACTCCCTTTAGCAGGCCTCACTAGCTGTTCTATCACTTTGCTCTTATGATCATCAAATCCAATATCACTTTTGACATGAAGAGATCTTTTACATCCCAATATTTGATCCAGAGTCTCAGTACTCTTCCCGAACTTCAATTGTAGCTCATGGTTTACTTTGTCAAGATCTTTCCTTAGTGACACAATTTTTGCTTCAAGCTTCTTATGATCCTTGTCTTTTGATAGTAGTGTTTTAGTCAAAACTTCTTCAATTCTCTTTTCTTCTTTTGCTTGAATCTTCAAATCAATGATCATCTTTTCAACACTCTCAAGCTTCCGAGATATACTATCTTTAGCCTCCACTTCTTCAATAATTATTTTCTTTAATCTCTTGATTTCCTTTCTAGTACAAATTATTTTTTCCACGTGATCTACTTCTTCATCATTATTTCTAGAATTCATCTCTACAATATATTTAGTAGTTTCCATGGCCATGAATATAGCTCTCTCTTTTTCATCTCCGAAGACATTTTCATCTTCTTCATTAGTAGAGTAGCCTTCTTCATTAATGAATAAAATCTTTTGTTTCCTTTGACCTTTATTCCCTTCCTAAAATGATTTATTTCCATACTTCTCCTCAACATTGTTAGAGTCCTTATAAGGACATTTAGCCATAAAATGTCTTACTTCACCATAGTTAAAATATTTGAAAGGTTACTTACCTTTGTACTTTTCAGAACCTCTTTGTAACTTTCTAACAAAGTTATCTTTCTCTAAATATAATCCAACATTACAATCTAGATCAACTTGCTTCTTGGATGCTCTAAATTCAACCTCTTTCCTTATTGAGTTTTCACTAAAAAATCTCATTTCATATACAATCAATATTCCATATAGTTCAATCATTTTTAAGGAATTAAGATCTTTAGCTTCTTCAATAGCATAAACTTTAGAATCAAACCTTCTAGGAAGAGATTTGAGTACCTTTTTCACAACCAATCTTTCTTTCAATTCCTCACCAAGACCTTTGATAGAGTTGACAACTTCATCAACTTGGAGCAAGAATGTGGTAATTCTTTCTTCCTCCATCATTTTCAGACTTCCAAACTGAGCTATATGAGTTTATAGCTTTACTTATTTCACCTTTTCATCTCCTTCATAAATGGTGTATAATTTATCCCATACTTCCTTCACTATTTTACATGACATGACCTTCACAAATTCAGAGTTAGACAAACCACATAAAATAGCATTTCTAGCTTTAGCATTATTTTCATAAACCTTCTTTTTGGGTGGATCCCTTGGAGGGGTTTTAGGAATCTCATATCCTTCTATAATTGATAGCAAAATTTCAAGACCTAGGGATATCGAGTATTCCTCTATCCTCATTTTCCATAATGCATGATTTGATCTATCAAAGAGTGTTGCCTTATTTGTAGATAATACTTCTTGTTCCATAGAGTTTACCATCTTGATTAAGCTTCCTGAAAGGAAATTGGATTTGATACCAATTGAAGGGAACACAATCTACTAAGAGGGGGGTTGAATCAGTAGATCAAATAAATTTAAAAACTATTAGCTTCTAAACATGAAACTTGAATCTTCATTTCTACTAATCAACCAACAATCTTGAGCACACACTTGCACAATAAAACACCGGATATACATGCAAACCCAAAATGGGAAAACCACGATGGGAAAAGTTACTTAGATCTACTATTTAAATCCAACCTCACCAAGTAGGAATATGATAAGGGAATTTACAAAATTAAGTAGGCACCAACCTACTAGAGACACCAATCCCCAAACATATTTGTAGGCACCAACCTACAAAATTATAATGATAAATATTATGGCCTTCAATTTTGATTATACAACTTACAAACTGTCTAAACTTAATTCAGACACTCAAATACACTTCTTAATATCTTATGATAATAGCACACAGTAATTGAGATGCTTCAAATTAAATAACACTTGCTCGTGTAATCGTCTCCTTGTATATTCAGTCACCACCTTCTCTTCAATTATACTTCACACTATGCATCTATATAAATGTATGATTATATTTAAGACATCACATTAACATTACTCTATATTGTCCAAGGGTCCACAATTAACTAGGATGACATAAGATGGACCTAAATTCAAATTACATGAAACGTGTAATAGGTCAGTCCTAAATCAAATTTATTGTTGTCAAAAGAATATGATGTCATGTGATTCCACAAGAACCTTAACTAGGTCGTATCTTAACACCACATGCTAACTTGAAATGTTGCATACTACTAGTATTTACCACACAGTTCTCAAACACCAACTAGTTGGCAGACACACAAAGAGCCTTTTGTCACTTCAAACTTCTTGCATATTGAAAACATCTTTTGAATAATTTGGAATATGATAGAACATGTGTAGACATACTCTCCATTCAAACCATAGATCCAAAAACGCCTTTCAAAATAAATACTAAACATAATTGTATTGCCAGAGAAATCTCTTTGCCCTGAGAAGTTGAACTAGAACATTTTGGATCAGACTTATGGATCACTGTTGTCAATAATGTGAACAAATGTAATATGATACTACTGACAATATTCAACTTATTTTGTTAATATAGATAGCAATATATGCTTCCACATCAACTCAAAATAATATGATAGTACAAATATATTTAATTGTCATTATTCTCTTGAAAATATTCCTTTGACAACCATAAACTCTTTTGACATCAATGAAAACCTTTGTTCAATAGATACGTACTTGTGAGACTTTTGTATTATTATAAAGTACTTGAGACGTACTTAGTCAATGTACTTCCTTATTGTACTATTGGAGTGGGGTTTATATATTATGTGTATTCTTATTGGATATCACCTACATACCTTGTATATCATTGTGATATTATATTATAGAACTTAATGGAATTTTTTAGAACCTTATCTTGTACCATTTTGTTGATATTGGAAGGGTTATTTTAATAAATGTTTAAGAAGTTTTGAGAATGCATTTTTGAGGTTGTTACAATTTGAGTGTTGTTAACCTATGATTTTATTGATCTAAGGTATCAAACTTGTAGGGCACGTGCATTTTGGGAGGTTGTTGATACAGGAGCATCCTTGGTTCTTGGCAATCTTGCATCAACCAAAAATATTTTCATTTAGTTTTGTTCTTGTTCTTGTTCAAGTTGGGAGATCCAATATTCCTTCGTGTTTTCTCACTAGATCTTGTGTACCTATGGTTTCATTGTGGACTTATTCAATGACCTTGTTCCAAGTTTTCAGCTCGATTGGATCTTTTTCTGGCAGGTTATCGCTTCCAGAGTATGTGACATTTTTGGGGACTGGCCCCGAAATAATTTCAAAACCTAACGACTAATTGGATTGATCACGGATCTTTCTCGTGGTTTGTGGATCCTCATAGTGTGTTTATATTTTTTATATGGAGTGTTCCTGACCTCACACTTAGGTTCACACTTCATCATGCGCATCTATTGTGGATGAATTTCAGATTTGAGGCCGACTTGTTCTTGCACATGTTACATTTTTCTTCATCAAAGATTATAATGATCTTTGGCTGACGTATATGTTTCTAGACTCGCGGATATGATAGAAAGCTAGTAATGAATCATTAGATTAGCAACGAACAACAATAAAGTAGAATAGGATGTATATAGAGTTAATTTGTAGGATTTTCGCTCGCATGTATGAGCACTGTATTTTGAGCATATTGTAATTAGGCTAGTGAGCCAATTTGTACGCCCAGATGTGGTCAACTATATGTAATTGGATTTCATGATAATAAAAATGTATTAATTTGCATTTGCCTCCAACTTTTGTGTTGCTTATGTTGTGTTACTCTTGTTGCACGACCCAGATTGTTCTCTCTGAGGACCCTCCTACCGTGACTGTTATCAAATTGGTATCAAAGCGAGATTCATTCCTTGTGAGATCGCCAGAGTTTGCGCAATCTTGTTGAAGATTTGTTGTGGGGTGGCAGACTGAGGATCCGACCTACAGTTGCAAAAGAATTGTGTAAGGATGGCAAGAAGAAGGAATGGTAGAGGAAATGGGGCGAGTGGAAATGCAGACCCTACTATAATGGAAATGTTGAGAGGAATTGATGCTAGATTGGAAGTAGTTGAAACAGCCCAGAGGAGAGGCTGACCAATTGAGGATGTAAGTGATGAAGAAGTAGAAGAACAAGAAGAATTTGCAAGAGAAGATCAACCTGGCCTTGATCAAGGAGAAGAAAGGTTCATAAGAGCCATAACTAGAGTAAACACTAAGCCACATTTTAATCCACCAGATTATAATGGTAAGTTGGATTTAGATGAATTGTTAGATTGGATAATAGAGATGGAAAAGTAATTTGATTTTGAAGGTACCCCAGAAGATAAGAAAGTGAAATTTGCTTGTACAAAGTTGAGAGGACATGCATCCCTTTGGTGGGAACATTTACAAATAGATAGACAAGGAAAAGGAAAGGAGAAGATAAGATCACGGGATCAGATGGTGAATAAGATGAAGACAAAGTTCATGCCTATTGACTATCAGATCAATTTGTTCAAGAAGTTGCATAATCTAAAATAGAAGGAATCAAGTCTAACTAAGTATACTAAGGAGTTCTATAATTTGAACATCAGATCTAGACATTCAGAGGATGAGATTGATCAAGTAGCCAAATATGTAAATGGTTTGAGTTCGTCTATTCAAGATGAGATCAATTTGATTAAGCTATTGAGTGTGGAAGAATCATATTAGTGTGCCTTAAAATCAGAAGAGAAGCTAAACAAAAGACTTGAGCAAAGACAAAGAGGAAGAGGTGGAAGATTTCAGAGAGGAAGAATTTTTACTGGAGGAGGAAGAGGATACTTTTCAGATCGGAACAAAGATAAGAAGGTTAATAAGAATGAGATTTCATACCGAAGAGATGATGGAAAATCTTACAGAAGAGGAGGATATGGTGGTTACCAAAATGAAGGATACAAAAAAGATGATAGAGGACATGAGAAAAGAGTATTTAGGGGAACTTGTTTCAAATGCGGAGGAGAAGGACATAGAGCCTTTGAATGCAAATAGGGAGAGACAAGCAAAAAGACTGACAACAATAGAAGAACAACCTTTATTTAGGAGAATCATGTTGGATCACCTAATCACCCGAAAGAATGAGAAGTGTTGTTAAATAGGAGAGTATTGTGTCAAAGTGAATTAGAGAAATAACTATTGTAGAGAAATAATTTGTTCAAGACTAGATGTAAGGTAGCTGATAAATGTTATAAAGTAATCATTGTCTGTGGAAATTCAGAGCACTTGGTTTCTGAAGAAATGGTGACCAAATTGAAGTTGGAAATATTGAAACACCCGAAGCCCTATCAAATAGCTTGGATTCAAGATAAACATAAGATACTAGTAAGTGAACAATGTTTGGTGAAATTGAGGATAGGAAATTATCACGATGAAGTTTTGTGTGATATTATGCCTATGGATGTATGCCATATTTTTTTGGGAAGACCTTGGCAGTATGATAGATAGGCTATTCATGATGGAAAGAAGAAAATCTACACTATTGTTGCTAATGGGATGAAACAAATTTTGTTACCCTTGGAGGATGTTTCTAAAGTTGGAGTTTGCACGAATGCTAGAATTTGTTTGGTGGATGGAAGAAGATTTTTGGATGGACTGAGACATGAGAACATGTGTTATGCCTTGGTGCCTAAGAAGGTTGAAAACTTGAAGCATGTAGAAGAACAACTAGAGGAGATAAAGGAATTGTTGATAGAATATGAAGCTATCATTTCAGATAATGTACTTGATGGATTGCCACCTGTAAGGAGTATTAGTCATTGCATGGATCTGATTCTTGGAGCTAGTTTGCCTAATAAAGTAGCACACCAGATGACACCAACAGAAAATGAAGAATTGAACAGACAAGTGCAAGAATTGTTGAAGAAAGGTTTGATCAGAGAAAGATTAAGTCCTTGTGCAGTACCTTTTGTGCTTGCACCTAAGAAGGATGTAGAATGGAGGATGTGTATAGAATCTAGAGCCATAAACAAGATCACAGTGAAGTATAAATTTCCTTTGCCCCGGATGGATGACATTATGGACTGTTTGAGTGGAGCTAAATACTTTAAAAAGATAGATTTGAAGAGTGGATATCATCGAATCAGAATCAGAGAAGGAGATGAGTGGAAAACAACATTCGAGACAAATGAAGGATTGTATTAGTGGTTGGTGATGCATTTTGGACTAACAAATGCATCGAGTACTTTCATGATATTGATGAATGAAGTATTGAAGAAATTCTTGGGTAAGTTTGTGATTGTCTACTTGGATGACATCTTAATTTTTAGTAAGACTAGGGAAGAAAATTTGTTGCACATAAGACAAGTTTTGTAGAGGTTGAGGGAAGAGAAGTTGTTGATAAACATCAAGAAGTGTAGTTTCATGAAGGAGGAGTTGGTGTATCTAGGATTTATGATATCTATAGTTGGATTGAAGATGGATCCTGAGAAGGTAAGAGCAATTGGTGAATGGCCTATGCCTGAGAGCATTAGAGAAGTGAGATCATTTCATGGATTATCTAGTTTCTACTGAAAGTTCATTGGGAATTTCAGTTCTATTTGCAACCCTATGACAAAGACAATGAGGGGAGATAGGAAAGATTTTAGATGGACATCTAGAGGAGATAGAAGTTTTGAGTTGTTAAAATAGAAGGTGATTGAGAAGCCTGTGTTGGCTTTACCAAACTTTAGTAAGGTATTTCAAGTAGACTATGATGCAAGTGGAAATGCAATTGGAGCAGTGTTAAGTCAAGAAGGAATTCTAGTAGCTTATTTCAGTGAGAAGTTGAATGATGCAATGAAAAGGTATTCAGTGTATGATCAAGAGTTTTATGCCATAGTTCAAGCTTTGAAGAAGTGGAGACATTACTTGTTGTCTAAGGAGATTGTGTTGTATACAGATCATCAGGCTTTGCAATATTTGAATAGTCAAGGTAAGTTAAACCAGAAACACATGAGATGGGTGGAATTCTTGTAGAGTTACACTTTTGTTTTGAAACATAGGAGTGGGAAGTCAAATAGAGTTGTTGATGCTTTGAGTAGGAGAAGGAACTTATTGACACAAATGAAAGTGGAGGTATTGGGCTTTGATGAATTGAATAACTTGTATGAGGAAGAATCGAATTTTGTAAAACCTTGGAGAGAATGTAAAGAAGCAGTTTTGGAGGATAGGAATCAATGGTTAGATTATTTCATTCAAGAGGACATGTTGTTCAAAGGAAATTAGTTGTGTATACCTCGAAGTTCAATGAGGGATAACTTGGTAAAAGAGAAACATAGTGGAGGATTGGAAGGACATTCTGGAATTGATAAAACAGTAGCATTGGTAAGTGAGAATTACTTTTGGCCACAGATTCATAAGGATGTTAGGAAGTTTGTGCAGAGTTGCAGAGTTTGTCAAGTTGAAAAAGGGAGTAGTTAGGATGTAGGATTGTATAAACCTTTGACAGTACTAGAAAGACCTTGGGAGGATATCAACATGGATTTCATACTTGGTTTGCCTAAAACACAAAGAGGTAATGATTTTGTATTTGTGGTAGTGGACAGATTTTCTAAGATGGCACATTTCATACCTTGTAAGAAGACAACAGATGCAGTACACATAGTAGAATTGTTTTTTAGAGAAGTGGTCAAATTGCATGGGTTACCTAGGAGTATTGTTTTAGATAGAGATGCAAAGTTTGTTGGTTACTTTTGGAGGACACTTTGGAAGAAGTTGAAGCCAGATTTGAAGTTTAGTTCTACTTTTCACCCACAAACTGATGGATAGACAGAGGTAGTAAATAGGATTTTGGGAAACTTTTTGAGATGTTTGATTGGAGAGAAGACCAAAATTTGGGATTTAGCCCTTGCACAAGCATATTTTGCCTACAATAATTTAGTGAATCGAAGTAAAAGAAAGACACCTTTTGAGATTGTTACTAGATTTCATCCTAGAGGTATATCAAAACTAAGAGACATCAATAAAGAAGATAAAAAAAGTGCAAAAGCAGAAGAGTTCACAAAACACATGAAGAAAGTGCATACTCAAGTAGAGCAACATTTGGAAGATATGAACCGAAAGTACAAAGAGCAAGCAGATGAAAAGACGAGACATAAGGAGTTTGAAGTTGGAGATGAAGTAATGATATATTTGAGGAAGGAAATATTTCCAGCTGACACATACAATAAACTGAAGATGAGGAATTTTGGATGCTGTAGGATTTTGAAGAAGTTTGATCTAGGAAATGCATACGAGGTGGAGTTACTAGATGAAATGGGTATATCACCTATATTCAACATTACAGATCTATATCAGTACCATGAAGCAAAATTTAGTGAAGACGATAAAGTAAAAGTGAAAGAACAACTTCCTAAACAACAATCATATGAGATAGGAGAAGTTTTGGATATCAGAGATGGGAGAAAGACTTGTGGAAGACAGTATAAAGAATATCTTGTGAAGTGGAAAGGTAGACTAGTGGAGGATTCTTCTTGGATTTCTTAGGTTGAGGTAGACTGTAATGGTTTTCCTTTGGCCCTAGCAAAGTGAGGGACTCACTTTTCATTAACCCTGGATGTCTGATTGCTCCTTGGTTCTTGGCAATCTTGCATCAACCAAAAATATTTTCATTCAATTTTGTTCTTGTTCTTGTTCAAGTTGGGAGATCCGGTGTTCCTTCATGTTTGCTCACCAGATCTCGCGTACCTATGGTTTCATCGTGGACCTATTTAAGGACCTTGTTCCAAGTTTTTAGCTCAATTGGATCTTTTTCCGACAAGTTATTGCTTCTGGAGTATGTGACAGTTTTTGAGACCAGCCCCAAAATAATTTGAAAACCTAATGGCTAGTTGGATTGATCGTGGATCTTTCCCATGGTTTGCAGATCCTCACAGTGTGTTTAGATTTATTCTATGGAGTGTTCTTGACCTCATAGTTAGGTCCACACTTCATCATGCATATCTACTGTGGATGAATTTCAGATTTGAGGCTAACCTGTTCTTGCATAAGTTACATTTTTCTTCATTGAAGATTGTAATGATCTTTGGTCGACACAAATGTTTCTAGACTCACAGATATGATATAAAGCTAGTAATGAATCATTAGATTAGAAACAAACAATGAAAAAGTATAATAAGATGTATATAGAGTCGATCTATAGGATTTTCACTCGCATGTATGAGCACTATATTTTGAGCATATTGTAATCAAGACAGTGAGCCAATCTATATGCTCAAATGTGGCAAACTATATGTAATTGGATTTAATGATAATAAGATTGTGTTAATCTGCATTTTCCTCTAGCTTTTGTGTTGCTTCTGTAGTGTTACTCTTGCTACACGACCCAGATTGTTCTCTCTGAGGACCCTCCTACCGTGACTGTTATTAGTTGTGAGCATTTGGGATTTGTTATATGTAAGGGGTGCAAGCCTTACATGTAATGTTTTGTAGGTCATTTCCATTTAGCATATATACTTCCAATTACATGTGAGGGGCACATGCCCATATTGCATGTGGTTTTTTATAGGTCGTTTGGTGCATTCTTCCAAATTCCATTGATTTTGAAGGGCATAAAAATAAAACAAGAGGTGTTACCTTCAAAATTTCTCATTTGGAAAGGGTTTTTAATTTTATGAAGTGCAATTGAATTAGGAAATATAGGAAAAAAGTAAAATTATTATATAACCTTTGATTGGCAACTCAAAATTGAGTTTCATTTTATTTTGAAATCGAATAATTTTTTATGTCCAATCTATTAGAAATGATATTACATTGAAATTATAAAGTGTCCTTTTTCATTCAATTGGACTTGCTTATGCACTGAACATATAAAGTGCTAAAATTTGGGGGGGTGGGGGGGATCTAAGTATTGAATCAAGTGGGGTGACTTGTGTCATGTTTGCACTTCCACATTTTATTTTGCGCTTCATTTTTATATTTAATTTTTTCAAAAAAAAATCTTAAGCATGAATTCAAATTAGATTGTCACATCTTTAACACCTTTTAATTATCATCATTGGAAATTGAAAGTACAAATCATGCTAAAGAATAAAGGGTTGTATAGGGTAATAATAGGCACTAAAAAGTAACCTACTATTGGTGAGGAAGATAAATAAAATTGGTGTAAAAAAATGTGAACAAACCTTCAAATTCTTATGTCTTAATGTATCTCCATAACTCCTCTTTTGGGTAGAATCCTTAAATACACCCAATGAATTTTGGCTTGCACTAGAGAGTATTTTGAGAAAAAAATGAAATAAAAGGTCGTGAGTTAAAGAATGAGCTCATAAGTTGGAGCCTCAGTTCCTTTAACACCTTTAAGGACTTCTTTGTCAAATTAAAATCACTAAGGTTGTAGTTGAAATAATGTGAAATAGAAAAAAGAGAAGATCAATTGTTCTTTCCATACGCTTCAAATTAGGTCATAATTGTTTTATGTTTGTATCTACCTTCTACTCTACCAAAAGAGCTCTTAGAACCACATGGAATATACCTTCTCTAGATAACTCTATTGTTGACTTGACTAGGGAGTAGAATAAGTTAATTCAAATGGGCACACTGAAATCTTCAAAACTATAAGCCCTCATTACTAGGAATGAGAAACAACAAAGGGGAGAAGAAAAACACTCAGAAGGACAAGGAGACTAAGAAATCTTAGAAATTTGAACCTCCAAAACCAACGCTGAGACTTCTTCAAACCAAGGAATCCTAAGAAAGAAAAGTTAAGTGTTCATATTATAAGAAAATTTGGCATGATGATCATAAGTGCATTAATAATCAGATTGACCACCTCTCACATCTTCTTAGAAGAAAAACATATAGATCCTTGAGTATATCAAAGAATCCTCATCAACTCAAGCATCTGATAAGGCAAAGGAAAAAGGTAAAGATAAGTATAAGGGAAAGGCTTTAGTTTCCACTACATCATTATCATTAGCTCCATCTTAGATCATTGACTCAAGTACCTCATACCACATGAGTTCTTCATGGGTTGATTTTTCTTCCTTAGATACTCATAGTATATCTTCCCGCTTTGGGTGGTGACACTCCAATAACAATAGTAGGGAGAGATTCTATTGAATTTGAAGGTGGAACATTCACAAATATTTTAAGTGTACCTTCTCTTTCAACTAATATCTTATCAATCTATCAAATTACACATAATTGGGCAAGCAAGAATATTGAGCTACACCTAATTCAATGCCATAAGAGACTTGTAAAGTAGAGAGATTATTGCAATTGAGATAATCGATCATGCATCTCAATTATATGCCTTCTCACATTTTTCTCTATATGATATTACAATATTGTTGACCAATTTACACTCTCATTCATCTAGAGTGGATCAAATACTCGAGGAGAAGTTTGATCACTTGAATCTATGTGTCCTTTGATCTACCTTGGTTCATGATACTTGTACTAAGCTTCCGTCTCCTCCTCCTACATCTTCAACAATCAATTTTATTCAGCAAAATGTTACTAGTATTTCAATTCCAACTTTGTGGGATGATTCTTTGCTATACTTTGTAGAGCTATTTGTTGAGTCACACATTATAGATTTAGAGGACACTATTAAGGATATTAATATTCTCTTTGATGTTAGATCTTATGGATTTGAATCCTCTTCTTCAAATTTTGAGAGGGAACCTTTACACCTTCTTATTAATTCTCCATATGATCACTTACCATAGTTTTTCTTTGGTATGGAGAGCCTTGAGCATCATTTGGGTGAGCCACTTTTGTCTTTGGATAATATTCTACATCCCTCTTCATAAGGTTCTGGATCGTCATCTTCATCAATGTGGCGTGGGACACCTTCCTTGATTGCGACAAATTTTTGTATCAACATGGGGACACATAAGAAAAGTTAGAGGCTTCATACATTTTTATCTTTCTTCCCCCATCTATCTTCTTGGAGATGAAATTTCTTCTACATTCGCCATTGAATTTATTTATTCCTAAGGGGAGGAACATTATTTGTCAATTTTAGATCATATTCAATATTCTTCTTCATGCATTTAATTTTGGCATATGAGCTACTTTCTATAGGGGGATCTTAACTATACAAATGTGACCAAAGCAGTATTTGGGGGACATGTTGAGTCCCACATTCTTTTTTCACATGTACACATTCCTTTCTTTGTGTCTTTTAAGGGGGAGTTTTTTCCCCTTTCTCCACTTCATGAGAGATTGCATTGTACTTGGGTACCTCATTCAACCTAGTTGTTAGGAACCAATTTTTTGAGACCACCTATACTATGCTTAAGGGGGGTGTTATCATAGGAATTAAGCTTTCTTAGGAGTACTAAGGAGTTATATGTCTATTCTTAGCCACATGCTATTTTTAGCTAGCCACTTGCTTTTTATAACTTGATCTAAATTAAGTGGTTTTTAGGCACCACTATTTTTAGATAACCATTACTCTATATGTACTCTATATTGTGAGTTAATTCATTATCACTTCAACTATTACATTCATAGCTTTGTGTTTGTTTTCTTATAACAAGAAGCATGTATTTTCTTGTCATATGTGCCTTGAACTGGTATGGGCATTGATCCGATAGATCTTGCGCACTCTTACAAACTGCTCTAAACTTGATGGTGAACAAAAAATGTTTATAGAAATATCCAAGGTACCTACAACTTGTAACATTAGAAAAAAAAGGAACCCACAAAAACTAAAATTTCTTTTGCCCCTTTATAATTCTCCAAATCATTGAAGGATGCAAGAGAAGAGAATACTCAATGCTTGAAACACTCCCATACTTCCTAAAAAAAAAAACCATAAATCAAAACTAACTTTTCTACCATGTAATATTTGGCTTTGAATCCAACCAAAATACAAATGACCAAAGAAAAGAATAGAAATCTAGAATTGAAAGAATAAATTTTGTTCTATTAAATAGGAAATGCAAAGAAAATTAGAATAGGTGAATACAAATGAAACATAGGTGAGTATATATAGGATATACCACCTAGGATATTAAAGAAACAACCAATGTGGGATTTTATGTAAAAAATCTCTAAGTAAAATTAACATAGTGTGAAAAATTCCTAAGTGGAGAACTAGATAAGAAATGAACTAGTTAGATAATATGCCTCATTCACACTAACAAATTTTAAAATATTTACCTTCCCCACCATTCCTATTCATTCCCACCTCCTATGGTTTATTCTTCAAGATTTATGGTTAATTTCAAAGGTTTAATTATATGTAGCTAGCATAGTTGGTGGTTGGTAGTCCCTTCATCCTTTAATGGTTTGTCCCTAATGTTCCTTGGGAGTTGACATATTATTGTAGGGTATAAAATGGGTGTTCTTCTTGAGCCTTATGAATACCATGGTGGGATTGTTTATTTAAAAATATTTTCTTCTAGTATGTGTGTTTAATTTTAATTTGATTAGGTAGCAAGCCTGAAGTAGTTTCTAGTGTTATTTAGTGGTTTCTCTTTTGTTATTGGATGTACTATTTGTTCACATTCATTATATAATCTTGAGGTCACATGTAGGTTGATCTTGTGTGATATTATGTATTGTTCTAGGAATTATGTAATTGTTGTCACTTGTATATGCACCCTTGTTGGATTATCAACTCAGCTGTACAATGAAACATGGGAATGTTGTTCTTTGTTCCCTTATTTGTTGATTGTCCTTTTTGACAAAATATGTGACAAGATGTGATAAGATTTTAGTTGCATGGCTCTCATTGAAGTGGGTGTTTGATATGACATTGATATTCTTGATATACTTGTGTTGGCATGTCACTATGACATTGGTAAGGCATATGGCATTGGTTTGGCATTGGTAATTCATGGAGGAAGCAATACTTATTGGGGCTTGAATACCTGATTTATATGAGTTTTTAAATTATCACAAGGTTTTGACTTTGGGCCTTGGTCATTATGTAGTTTGTTTACTTTCATAAAAGTAAATAAGGTGGATCGACACAAGTTATTGGGCATTAGACTTGTTTTTCATTTGACGTTTTTGACCAACACATGGTCTTGGTGTTCGAAGGTATCATTGCATTTATCTTAGGAAATAATAAAGTGTTTTTTTTGTCACGGGTATACATATTATTATGTTTGTTTTTGGAGATCATTTGATTGGGCAGTTTATTGCACATACTTTAATATTTTTGAAAGGAATATTATCAAACTCATTTTGTGAGGGATTTCACATAGTGATGCTAAGGCACGAGGCATAGAGGTTAGGGTTTGGAGAAATCATAGTGTCGATGGTGAAGTGACAATGTTGGTGGTATGACGACTGACAAACTTTGATTTCAGGCAGTGGATTTATGTCTTCAGCTTCACCAGTTGACTATGCAAAGATTGAAGTGTGTGGACTTGATCATTGGTGACAAGTATCTTTATGGTAATTATCTCCATTCAATGATACTTTCAATTATGAGTGATGTTTTTGTATATAAAATTCTTTCAAAAAATGGTGTTTGGTTGGTCGATTAGAAAGATGAAATCACTTGACCATGCTATGTGACAACGCATATATGGATTATATACTCTGCTAAGATTTGTCATTTTCTGTCTTATATTGAAAGCATTGATAAGAAGTTTTGTAATGAGCATTGAAGGCACTTAAGGTGCAAAGTGTAGTTGGTTTATACTTTCAGATTATTGTGTCTCTTGTGTAGTTGAGAGAAAACAATAAATGATTTAAAAAGAAACAAAGATAATACCCTGTCATATTTTTTATTATCATTTGATGTGAAAGTTGCTATGTATTTTCCAGTGACATAGTTGTTATGTATTTTCTAGTGAGGCAGTTGCTTGCTTAAAAGCCAGTGAGGCTGTAACAACAATAGCAACATTGAAAATCCTGTGAGGCATATTGTATTAGCTAGTGAGGCTTGTAACTAGTGAGGTTCTTTTTCCAGTGAGGTATTGGTAGTGAGGCATTTTTGATTAAAGCCGATGAGGCGTTTCAAGTGGTTTTTATTCCCCATGAAGGTTTTCCACTCAAGAAAATATTTGTGTAATGGGTTGTTACTATCACTGATGTGCTTGACCCTCATGTTCATTTTCTTATCATGTTTCATTCAATTTAAAGTTATCCTAAGTTTATTTGGTCTGTACAAACACATAATCATCATATATCATTGTTTGAAATGATGTTCTCTGCTCATCTTCATTATGGTCAATCAAACTTTACAAGTTAATCTCTATGTTGAGGTATCTATTGTTTGTGTGTCTAATATGTGAACATCCTTACTCTTAAGTCTTATGTTCATGAGTTAATTTTTATCATAGATTGATTCATATTATTAGGTTTGAGTCATCTTTAATATTGATTTGTCAGCTTTAGTTTTCATAATGCCTATCTTAATTCAGAAAAAAAGTGTCATGATGTTCATATATGATGATCTATCTCATGTCTATAGAAGTTGCCTTGATATTCATGTTAGCCTTGTTAAAGGTTTGAGTTGATGTCTTGAGTTAATAATGATTACCAAAGTTCTTGATTCTGAGTATGCCTATTTTCATGATAGTTATATTTCAAAGTTTTGAAAGATTATATCAGAGTCATCTAGAATTAGTATACCACTGATTCACCCCCCCTCTTAGTGGTATTATACTGCAATAGGGAATACCTCTCAAAGTGTGGGATTTGATAGTTAGAGGTCAACCTCTAGAGAGGATTGGTTGCATTGGTACTTCACCTAATTTAACCTATGTTACCATTTCTTATCTAGAAAGGAGATAAGAAGTAGCAAGAACTGAAATATAAAGCTAATGGGGTGATTTAACAAATGTTCGTGACATGTACTTCTACTTAACATACACAATTTTTTCAATGGACAAGCTATATCATGCACAATAAAGGTTTTGACATACTTATACATTAGTGATTCATGGGAAAGTTGAAGTTTTCTTAATTATATAAGGAAAAGAATAGGCGTTTTCACAATTAGAAGTTGTTCAAACAACTTACATAACCTATAACATGCATAAAGTATGAATATCTTAGCATAAAGGTGTTGAAGGAAATGAGACACATATGGAGGATTTGCATATAAATCACATAAAATATATATCAATAATTTATGTTTGCACACAAAAATACAAATTAGAGAAGGCAAAATAATTATTTTATTGATAAAAAGGTGCTTACAAACTGCTATACATTCCTAAGAATTAGATTTATCTAAGTTACAATAAATATCTATGACTATAAAGAACTATGTTTAGGTAAATTTGAGATAGCACACTCTGTGGCACAAGAAGGATTATTTGCAAATAAGGCACCACTATTTGATGTATCGAATTATGCATTCTAGAAAGTGAGGATGGAGCCATAATTGATGGCCCTAGCTCTTGAAATTTGGCAATTAGTTGCAGATGGATATGAGATTCCTAAAAACCCTCCAAGGGATCTAATTGGAAAGAAGGCTTGTGAAAATAAAGCTAAAGCTAGGAATTCTATTTTATGCGGTTTGTGTAACTCTAAATTCATGAAGGTCATGCATTAAAAAATAGTGAAGGAAGTATGAGTAAATTGTGTATCATTTATGAAGGAGATGACAAGGTGAAAGAAGAAAAGATACAAACTCATGGAGCTTAGTTTGAAAGTCTAAAAATGAAGGAGGAAGAAGGCATTACCACATTCCTACTTTGGGTTGATGAAGTTGTCAACTCTATCGAAGGTCTTGGTGAGGAACTAAAAGAAATCTTGGTTATGAAAAGGTACTTAGATCTCTCCCTAGAAGATCTGTTTCTAAATTTTCTAGTGTTGAAGAAGCTAAAGATCTTAATTCTATAAAAATGTTTGAGCTACATGGAATATTGATTTCACATTTGATAGTGAAAACTCAATAAGGAAAGAGGTTACATTCAAAGCATCCAAGAAGCAAGTTGATCTAGATTCTAATGTTGGATCAAATCTGGAGGAAGCAAAATTTGTCAAAAATTTATAGAGAGGTTCCAAAAAGTACAAAGGTAAGTTACCTTTTAAATGTTTTAACTGTGGTGAAGTAGTGCATTTTATTGCTAAGTGTCCTTATAAGGACTCTAAAAATGTTGAGAAAAAATTATGGAAAGAAATAATTTTAGAAAGGGAATAAAGGTAAGAGGAAATAAAATAATTTCTTCATTAATGAAGAAGGCTACTCTATTGATGAAGAAGATGAAAATGTCTTCGAAGATGAAAAATAGGGATCTATATTCATGGCCATGGAAACTATTGAAGATATTAGATATGAATTCTAGAAATGATGATGAAGAAGTAGATCTTGTGGAATAATTACTTTGTGTAGGAAAGAAAGTCAAGATATTGAAGAAAAAATGATTGAAGAAGTGAAGGCTAAAGACAATCTATCTCAGAAGCTTGAGAGTTCTGAAAAGATGATCACTGATTTGAAGATTCAAGCAGAAAAGAAAAGAGAATTGAAGAATTTTTAACTGAAAGACTACTATCAAAAGACAAGGACTGTGAGAAGCATATCACTAAGGAAATATCTTGACAAAGTAAACCATGAGCTGCAATTAAATTTTGGGAAGAGTATTGAGACTCTGGATCAAATATTGGGATGTCAAATATCTTTGCATGTCAAAACTGGTATTGGATTTAATGATCGAAAGAGCAAAGTGATATAACAACTAGTGAGGCCTGCTAAAGGGAGTCTGAAAGAGACTAGTTCTAGAAGTTAAAAGTTTGAAAGGGTTATCATAAGTGATAAAAGCAAGACACAAAATTATGGTTTCATCCAAGAGTAGAAGAAGAACAAAAGATTTGGAAGATAAAGATACAATACCAGAGATTTTTGTTTTTTTTAATTATTATTATTATTTTAATTGCAAAATTTTGGTCATAAGGTTGTGTATTATAGAAAGCATCCAGTAAGAAGAACTAAATTTATTAGAAGTAATGCATTTGATCCTTTGTACAATTTCAATGTTGTCTGCTATAAATGCAACAACTTTGGAAATAGTTTTAGGAACTATAGAAGAAATTTTGTGAGCCCTCCTCTATCGAAAGCAAGAGGAAAAGTATGAGAATTAGATAAAGTTTGGAAGAAGATACTAGAAGAGAAAAGGTTAGAATCAATGATAGCGTAGACTGCACTACATGCTCAAAAGGAGAAAAATCTATGGATTATAGATAGTGGATGTTCAAGTCACATGACTGGATATAAAAGTACATGAATTTCAAGAAATTTGATGGAGGTTCCATGAATCTTGGAAATAATTATATTTCCAAGATTACTAGTAAATGTACGTTAAGTATTGATGGTGTTAGGACAAAAAATCATGATGTTCTATATGTTGAAGGATCAAAGCATAACCTTTTGAGTGTTAGTCAAATGTGTGAAAAAGGTTACCAACTTTCATTTAGTGCTAAAGGTTGTGTGATAAAAAAATCTAGTACCGAATAATTGATTGCATTAGGAAGCATGGCACATAGTGACATATATCATTTCAGTGAGTTAAATGGACATAATTGTCTTACTATATAGAGATAAGAAAGTTGGCTTTGGTATAGAAGACTAGGACACATCAACTTTGATGACATTGTGAATATTATCTCAAAAGGAATGATCTCTAGTCATGTGACTTAAACATTCGTTGTCTATAATCCATAGATTTTCTCCTTTTGAGAATGTAGTACAGTCGATGCTATCATTGATTTCTTTGACCTTTTCTCTTTTGGTATCTTATTCCATACTTTATCTTATTTTGATACTTTTCTTCTTGTTTCTGGTAGAGGAGGGCTCACAAAATTGCTTGTATAGTTCCTATAAATGTGTCCAGAGTCATTGCATTTATAGCAAACAATATTGAAATTATATAAAGGAACAAATGCATTATTTTTAACTAAGTTAGTTCTTCTTACCATATCCTTTCTATAATCCACAACCTTAAATGACCAAAATTTTGCAATTAAAACAATAATCGAAAAAAGAATAATTTACTCTGGTATTATGTCTTTATCTTCCAAATATTATGTTCTTCTTCTACACTTGGATGCAACCATCATTTTGTGACTTGCTTTCATAACTTGTGATAACCTTTTCAAAATTTGAACTTCCAAAACCATTCTCTTTTGGAATCCTTTTAGTGAGCCTCTCTAGCTATTCTGTCACTTTGTTCTTTTCATCATCAAAGCCAATACTGGTTTTGACATGCAAAGATCTTTGACATCTAACTATTTGATCCAGAGTCTCAATACTCTTCCCAAACTTAAATTACAACTCATAGTTTACTTTTTCAAGATCTTTCCTTAGTGACACAATTTCTATTTCAAGCTTCTCACAATCCTTGTCTTTTGATAGTAGTATTTTAGTCAAAACTTCAATTCTATTTGCTTCTTCTACTTGAATCTTCAAATCAATGATCAACTTTCTAGCACTCTCAAGATTCTAAGATAGACTGTCTTTAGCCTTCACTTCTTCAATAATTATTTTCTTCAGTCTCTTGATTTCCTTTCCAACATAAAGTAATTATTCCACAAGATCTACTTCATCATCATCATTTCTATAATTCATCTCTACAATATCTTTCTAGTAGTTTCCATGGCCATGAATATAGCTCTCTCTTTTTCATCTTCTTCATTAATAGAATAGACTTCTTCATTAATTAAGAAACTCTTTTGTTTCCTCTGGCCTTTATTCCCTTTTTGAAATGATTTCTTTCCATAAATTTTCTCAACATTATTAGAGTCCTTATAAGGACACTTAGCCATAAAATGTACTACTTCACCATAGTTAAAACATTTAAAAGGTAACTTAACTTTGTACTTTCTGAAACCTCTATGTAACTCTATGATAAATTTTGCTTCCTCTGGATCTGATCCAATAGTAGAATCTAGATCAAATTGCTTCTTGTATGCTCTAAATGCAACCTCTTTCCTTATTGAGTTTTCACTATCAAATCTCATTTCATATGCAATCAAGATTCCATGTAGTTTAATCATTTTTAAGGAACTAAGATCTTTAGCTTCTTCAATAGCATAAAATTTAGAATCAAATCTTCTAGGAAGAGATTTGAGTACCTTTTTCACAACCAAGATTTATTTCAATTCCTCACCAAGACCTTTGATAGAGTTGACAACTTCAACAACCTAGAACAAGAATATGGTAATGCTTTCTTCCTCCTTTATTTTCAGACTTTCAAATTGAGCTCTATGATTTTGTAGCTTTGCTTCTTTCACCTTGTCATATCCTTCATAAATGTTGTACAATTTATCCCATACTTCACTATTTGCATTGCATGACCTTCACAGATTCAGAGTTAGACAAACCACATAAAATAATATTCCTAACTTTAGCATTATTTTCACAAGCCTTCTTTATGGCTAGATCCTTTGGAGGGTTTTCTAGGAATCTCATATCTATCTATAACCAATTACCAAATTTCAAGACCTAGGGCCATCAATTATTCCTCTATCCTTGCTTTCTAGAATGCATAATTTGATCCATCAAAGAGTGATGCCTTATTTGTAGATAATCCTTCTTATGCCACAAAGTGTACCATCCCAAATCTACCTCAAGCTGATTAAGATTATTGAAAGGAAATTGGATTTGATACCAATTGAAGAGCACACAATCTATTGAGAGGGGGGTGAATCAGTAGATCAAATCAATTTAAAAACTCGTACCTTATAAACTTGAAACTTGAGTCTTCATTACTACTAATCAACCAACGATCATGAGCACACAATTACACAATAGAACACCAGATATACATGTAAACCCAAAATTGGAATGAAGTTGTGGATTAATACATGTTGAATTTGATATACCTTTATGTTACTCTGTTTGCTATACTTGAGAATCAAAGACCCCTCATGATTAACAACAAATTTTACACAACGAACCTTGAGTGAACCTAGTGCATCAAGACCCAAGATTCATGAGCCTTGGGATAGCTAAGATCACCTTTAACTGGAAAATATTAGTGATTCTTTCAAGAAAGATAGGTTCTTCTATTCATTTGAGTAAATATTTTTTTATCTGTTGGTGTACGTTACAACCACATGAACAATAATCTATGTCAAAATTGCTAAGGAGCATTACCTATTTTTCTAATCTACTTTTTAGTGTTGTTTTATTGAGTAAATACTTTAGAGGATCAATATTGGCTATCATCTTAGTCTGTAGATTCAACATGTAATGCCTTAGTTTCTGCATTGCAAAGATAACAACAAGACATGGCCGCTTTATGGTAGTATAGTTGAGTTTGTATTCCACAAGGGTACGACTGATATAATATATTTCTCTTTCTTTTCTATCCTCATAATTTTGTGCCAAGAGGGCTCCTAATGCAGATGATGTGGATTTTTGGCAAAACAAGGATAGACAACTAAGAGGAGGGGTTGAATCAGTTGTCATATAATTTATTTATTTTTAACCTTATTAACCTTTAATCTCAGATCTGATAAATAAAATTGAAAGCATAAATCGACAACACATCAGAAACACACATAACACCAAGATTTTTGCATGGAAACCCTGTTAGGGGAAAAAAAATGGTGGAGGTTAATCCACAAGTTATATTGTGTTAAAAGTATAAATAAAATGAATAAGGAATCAACATGCATTCAGACACACTACTAGAGCTCACTGCTCAGAGAAGACACGTTGTCTTACATAAATTTTTTAGATTAAAACCATATGAAGAGATTGAACTGAGAAAGTAGCTTCTTCAAAAGCTTGATGACAGTTTTGATTAGGCACAAAAACACCTCTTCACACTTCGCTCAAACTTCTTCACATTGTGCTCTACAATTGAATGATCTGATCTCTATTTGCACATAACACTTGCATAATTTTCATTACACTTCACACATTTCAAAATGAAGAAACAATTACTCTTATATATCTGCTACATGGAATTACATCACCAACTTTGTCAGCCAAAAATAAAATAATAGATGAATACAAATTTTCGGCCCAATTCATGAACAAATCTCAATGCACACCAACCTGAAGTCAGTCACAACATAATTAAGACCTAAAAAAACATCATCAAATGCACCAAACATTCAAAAGTTAATCCATGAGGATCCACAACACGCTACAACCACCATGTTGACCAAAAACATGAAAACCCGAACACACAAAGGAAAAACCTCCGATCACGAGCACATCGATCAATGCAAAAATGAAAAAAAGATAGAGAATGATCTATAAAAATAAAAAAAATATCATAGGAGCATACGCAACAACTCAAATTACCATAATTACATTTTATTCTTTCAGAAATGCCAGCTACAGTAATAAAATAACTGCAGGGACACACAAACTAACAACTTGTTCCAATCTTGATGCACACCTCTGAAAATTTTGGACAATAAACTAGATAGGATTAGAAACAAATCCTTTAATACACAACTTCTAAATACCAACATACTGAGCTTTCCATCACACTGAACTTCACAGCTTTACAGGCAACCTTCAACATATTTATTATAATTTTCTCAATATCCTCGACATATACAACCTTCAAGCTATCAATGATAATAGTGTTGGCATCAATGACAACCACATATCAGAAAAACAACCACAACATCTAACAATCTCCCCCTTTGGCATTGATGGAAACACATGATGTGAAAAATACCATCAACACAACTAACTCTTCTCCAATAGTCTTCCCTTTTATACATTACTTTTCTCCCCTTCGTTCTTACAAAGTTTTTCACATTACTCTTCTCCCCCTTTGATATCAATGGAAGAGGTACACAAAATTTGAACCACATATATGAATCATTTGACTACTCCCCCTGAGTAGCAGCCACCACAACATCAATCCAGATCAAGATATGACTATGAATGCACAGACTGATGCAAAGACTTGCATCTTAGTTCTAATTAGGAGGGGTAATCACCCCTAGCTTCCCTTTGAGATACTCAAAAGTATCCTTAGGAAACAAATTAGTAAAGATGTCTGTAATTTGTTCCTTAGTAGGCACATACTCCAATTTGACTTCTTTATCACTCATCTTGTCTCTCAAAAAGTGATATTTGATAGATATATGTTTTATTTTTGAATGCATCACCGGATTCTTAGAAATATTTATGGCACTTGAATTATCATAAAATATAGCAATAGGATCATCATACTCAATTATGATATCTCTCAAAATTTGCTTCATCCATATTACTTGAGTACAATTGTTTGCAACATCAATATATTCTGCCTCAATAGTAGATAAGGAAATGGAATCTTGATTTTTACTTAACCAAGACACCAACTTCTTCCCCAAGAAGAAGGCACCACCACTAGTAATTTTCCTATCATCCACATCTCCTACCCAATCTGCATTAGTAAAGGCACTCAAAGTAAGATCATCATCTTTAGGATACCATAGGCCAAAATCAGTTGTCCCTTTCAAGTATCTAAAAATTCTCTTTACAACAGTCACATGGGATTCCTTTGGATCAACTTGATATCTAGCAACCATGCATACAACATTCATGATGTCTGATCTGGTATGAGTCAAATAAAGTAATCCACTAATCATTGACCAGTATCTTGTATGATTTTTCTTAGGAGAATCATCATTCTGTGTTAACTTGCATCCGATTACCATGGGTGTACCAACAGGCTTTGAATCTTCCATGCCAAACTTTTTCAGTATCTCTCTTACATATTTGGACTGAGATATAAAGATTCCATTGTCTAACTAAGTAATTTGTAATCCCAAAAATAATTTCAGCTCTCTAATCATTGACATCTCAAACTCACTTTTTATTTCATCATCAAACTTCATACATAAGTCATCATCACCTTCAAAAATGATGTCATCAACAAAGACTTCAATAATCAACTCTTTATATCTTAAAATATAGATTACTGTCAGCAGTACCTTTATTGAATCCAAGCTTCAACAAGTATTTATCCAGTCTAGCATACCAGGCTCTAGGGGCTTGCTTGAGTGCATACAGTGCTTTCTTCAATCAACAAACTATATCTTCCTTATCAGTTAGTTGAAATCCATCTAGTTGCTCAACATTTAATTCTTCTTCTAGCTCACCATTTAGAAATGTTGACTTTACATCCATTTGATAGACTTTGTATTTCTTAAAAGCATCATAAGAAAGAAACAATCTTACAACTTCAATTCTAGCAACAAGGGCAAAGGTTTCTTCAAAATCAATACCTTCCATCTATGAGTACCCTTTACATACCAGTCTTGATTTATTCTTGACCACTTTACCTTGTTCATTTAGCTTATTTCAAAAGACCCATTTGGTTCCAATCACATTTTTATCCTGAGGTCTAGGAACAAGAATCCATGTATCATTTTTCTCAATTTGCATCAGTTCTTCCTTCATTGCTTCCATCCAATATTCATCTTTACATGCTCCATTGACATTGTTGGGATTAGTCTTGGAAATTAGACAATACTCTTCTACAATTCTACTTCTAGTCTGCAGACCTTTGTTCTTATCTCCTATAATCTGATTTTCAAAATGATTTAGCTTTACATACCTCAAAACTTTGGGATTCTCTTGAACTTCTGGTTCTTTTGTTCTTTCTTTTGTACTTCCACTAGCTTCTCCTTCTAGACTCTCTTGATTCACCATAACAATTTAAACTTGATTTTGTGTCTGAGCATTCTTTCCTTTATCAGTACTATCATGTTGGTCATCTGAATCATATCCACAACATCTAGATGATCTAGCAGTGTCCTCATTAACTCTAACATTTGCACTTTCAACCAGTTTCCTCAATCTTCTATTATAGCACCGGTAGGCCTTTCTCTTAGTAGAGTAACCCAAAAATATTCCTTCATCACTCCTAGCATAAAACTTGCCTGTATCTTCATCTCTTTTGATATAACATCTACTTCCAAAGATTTTGAAATATTTAGCAGTAGGCTTATAACCAAACCACAACTCAAAATGAGTCTTACCAGAATTACCATTAATATTTACCCAGTTGATAGTATATACAATAGTGATTACAACTTATCTCCAATAGATATGAGGAACATTACCTTCCAACATCATATTTCTAGCAGCATCTAGAATTGTTTTGTTTTTTATCTCAACAAATCCTTTTTGTTGAGGAGTCCGGGGAGCAGATAACTATCTTTTAATTCCATGCTCTTCACAGAAAGAATTGAAATCCCAGGAAGTGAACTCATCACCTCTGTCTGACCTTAAGCATTTCATCTTCAAACCTGTCTCATTTTCAGCTATAGATTTGAAAATTTTGAATTTTTCTAATGCTTCATGTTTTTCTCTCAAGAAAGCAACTCATATCATCCTAGAGTAATCATCAACAAGCAACATAAAGTACCTTTCTCCTTGTAGAATTTTGATTCTAGAGGGACCACATAGATCACTATGCACAAGCTCCAGTACTCAATTAGAGTGATGTTGTTTGCTCCGAAAAGATACTCTAGTCTGGTTTCCCATCTGACATTCCTTGCATATGGTGTTAGTAGGCTTCACTAGCTTAGGAAGATCTCTAACTTCTTGAGTGGAGCTTACTTTGACAATGTTATCAAAATTCACATGACACAAGCTCCTATTCCATAACCAACTTACATCAACTTGAGCAATTAAGAAACTTTCACTAGCAGCGCTCATGTGAAAAATGTTACCTCTTGTCTTTGTACCTGAAGCGATTACATTTCTAGAACTTCCCAGTATCCAACATTTTCCTTCTTTGAACTGAAGATTGTATCCCTTGTTGACCACTTGTCTAACACTCAACAGATTATGCTTCAATCCTTCTACATAAAGGACATCATCAGTATTATATTTACCACCAAGAGAAATAGTGCCTCTGTCACAAATCGCACTAGTATTATTGTCTCCAAATCTTACAAAACCACCGTCATATTTTTCCAAGCTTATAAACTTGATTTTGTCACCAATCATATGGCGTGAGCATCCACTGTCAATCACCCACTCATCCTTTTCTTCAATTCTGGCTGCAAGAGCTTTCTCAATATTCTTATTACTAGTAGATTCAGTGGACACCAGATCATTTTCCTTGATAGCAATGAATACCCATCCATCTTCATTTCCATTTTCTTTATGAGATTCATCATCAATAACACCTTCTTCAGCATAATAACATTTCTTTTGAAATCTAGGCTTGTCAGGTTTGGACCTAGGAAATCTTTAAGGACACCTTGATGCAAAATGACCTATCTTATTGCAAGAGAAACATTTAATAAGCAAATTTCCTTTATACTTACCTTGTCCTCTGGCTTCTCTTTTCACAATCAATGCTTCCAACTCTTCTAACTCTCTTTCTTCATCTTCAATCTATTTCATCTCATCTTCATAATTGAATGTATTTTTGGAAATTTATCTCAAATCATATCTTTTTTGGTTTCTTTCGAATACAATAGCTTTAAATGCAGATTCTATTTTAAGGGTAGAATTACCAAATTCACTTAATTCAAAGGCAACAAGCTTACCAATCAACATATCTCTTGTCACATTTGTTATTGTCCCGAGCTCTTCAATAGCATGAGCTTTTGTTTTGTAAGAAGTAGGCAATGATCCAAGCACTTTAGCTACAATCTCTTCTTCATCCAAGATTCCATCGGCACATCTAATACCCATCACTAGTTCATTTACTTTTTGCATGAAAGAAATAATGTTTTCATCTTCGCTCATTTTCAAGTTTTCCCACTTTCCTTTTAGAATTTCTAGCTTAGAAAATTTCACTTGTGCATCTCCTTCATACAGTGTTTCCAACTTCTTCTAGATCTCATATGTTATTTTCAGACCCATCACATTTGTCATCTCCGAATCTGTTAGAGCACTCAACAATGCTTCTATAGCCTTGATATTAGTTTCAACTTCTTTGATATCATCAGGAGTAGAGGAACCATTCTGAGGAATAACATATCTGTTCTTTGTAATCTTCCAGAAGGGTTCACCAATGTACTTCAAATGACACTCCATTCTATCCTTCCATAGAGAGTAGTTTGTTCCATCGAATCTAGGACTATTCTTCTTGTATGATGCCATCTCGGATCACCTCAAGCTATTAAAATTCTTTAGAGGAACTTTCTCTGATACCAATTGTTGGCAAAACAAGGATAGACAACTGAGAGGGGGGTTGAATCAGTTGTCACAAAATTTATTTATTTTTAACCTTATTAACCTTTAATCTCAGACTTGATAAATAACAGTGAAAGCATAAATCAATAACACATCAGAAACACACATAACACCAAGATTTTTGCATGGAAACCCTGTTAGGGGAAAAACCACGGTGGAGGTTAATCCATAAGTTATACCTTGTTAAAAGTATAAGGAAAATTAATAAGGAACGTGTAAGGAAAGAAAACGTATGCAGAACAAACTTTCCTAATGTCAAACCTCAAAGAAGAATGCAAACATGTCTTTATATTTTACAATTACAATTCATTAAGATGCACACGAAGAAAATAATAGAATAGAGAAATAAACTCAAACACAATTGACATTAGATTTACGTGGGAAAACCCTTATGCGAGAAAAACCCACCACACCAAAGAAAATCACTTGTATTACAGTAATCAAATTACATACAAGTTATAGACTCTCCTTTCAGATGACAATATTACAACAATAATGTTTCCCTGATCAACCTCGTACAAAATAACACTGTTACAATGATTTTAATACAATATACAATGAAATTCACTAACCGATCATTCGATCATCTAACCTCTGAATAATTGAACTCTCGATCCTCTTCACAGTTCCAATACATTGCAATGTATAGCAACCGCCATGATTGATTCATTCTTTGTACCATCGATTCAGTTTGAATTCCCTTGTTGAACAACCGTCGAACTTCCTAGGAATTTAAACGACCTCCTTCCAAGTCAGCAACATCCTCCAATTAACGACTTACAACTCAGCAAACCACCAAGACACCATGCTCTTCCCCTTACATCGCACTATCGCTACACACTCAATAGGTTCCCACAGGGTGGCAGTAACCACACTACTGTTGGACAACTTGCACACCTCCGCAGTATGGCGGTTTACACTGTACTACTGTTGCACATCCGGTAAACCCTTGCGGTATAGCGGTAACCACCGCACTACCGCCTAATAGATGAGAGGCTCCCGTAGTATGGCGGTATCCACCACACTACTGCTACAAAACTAAGAGGTGTCTGCGGTATCGTGCTAACCGCACCATCGTAGCCTAGTGTAGAGACACTAATGGTATACAGGTAAAGGCATAGTCAAAATACTTATGAATTCTTTACTACTCGATGACAATATCGGGGTTTCTATTAGTGAGTTTGAGACACATATTCTCAACAATCTCCCACTTGACGAAGAACTCACTAAACCCTTTTCAATACCTGAAGTCATTGAATATTCTGGACCCTAAAGCTTATTGAATTTGCACACCATCTGAACTTGTCTATGCTCATTGGATTTGTCAAAGCATCAACAACATTCTTTAGAGTATCCACCTTTTGTTAGTGTAGGTTTTTTATTCCTTATTATAAGGTTTTTCCTACACATTTATTTAAGCTTGCTTAGGTTAATAAAGCATGTTTAATTAGGTGAGAGGATTATGAGGTGTCACCTTCCTACATATTAGCATCCATTATCTATCTTGGGAAGATACTTTGTTATCTTTAATCCGATAGATGGTTGCTCCTCATTGGTCGGTGTTGCCACCTCTTCCCTCTCTCTAGTCTATATAAGCATGCTACCTAGCTTGTATTTTCATTCGATATTGGAGATAGTTATCTGATGCTATTTTGCCATTCGAGCATTTCACATCAATCTCTTGGTATCGTTGTTATGCTATTTCAATTGCTTTTGCATTTACAATATATGTTTCTAACTCTTTCAATTGATTCTGGGTTATAATCTATTTTACGGGTTTTAACATGGTATCAGAGCAAGTTTTGTAAGGTTAGATTCTTTGTAGAGATCTTGTAAAATCCTATATTCTCTTCTCTTGCATTATTTTTGAAGATCTGGAGAATCATAAAAGATTTATGAAGATTCAAAAATCTTGTTTCTATCAATCGGCTTGCATATTTTGTGTTTCAATCAGTATTGCAGGTTGCAGCATACCTTTGCTTATCTTAGGTAGCTGATACATCCTTTGCATGCCGTTTTTTGGTTGCTGGAGTCGTTTTTTGTTGCTAAAGGCGACTGATTTACATTAGATCTACATCTTTTGTACCTAATCAGGAAAAACGCCTTTTGAGTTTTGTTCACTGCATCAAAAAACCATCTGGGTATCTTTTATTTTTTGCATGCAGCTTATATATTTTGCAGAATCGAACTTAGAAAGCTTCAGCCGTACCCCTCTCCGTTGGCAGTTTCAGATTTGAAGACAGTTTTCAAAAGCTCCGTTCTTGCTCATATGGACTCCGTTTCTCACGAATTTTTTTTTGATCTTGACTATTTTTTCGTGCTCTATGCAATAGTGCAATCATTTTTTGATTTGGATGCAGAGATTTTCCAGAAATTACGGATTCTCAGTCGTGACACTGCACAGTGCTCATTTTGGAAACTTCGAAAAGGCATAACTTTTGCATAAAACCTCAGATCGAGGTGATTTTTTTTTGAAAGTGAATTTTTTTTTGTGTAGCTTGCAGTGGTGTTATTTATTTTATTGGGTATTGTGACCAAGTTATATTTTTAGCATATGCTCCTTTTGAGGATCTATAATAGCATTGAGATCAAGTCCACTCAGTATTTCTTGCTGATGGTAATTGTAAACGCACTAAATATAAAGTGCCAAATCAAATTTTCTTGGGGGGGTTCTTTGATTGAGTGAAAAAGGGGGGTGTCTTGTGTGTTCGTGCATCTTTTCTTTCCTCACAAACAACAACAATCTAATTCTGCATTAAAATGGATCAATTAATAGTACCTATACTCACACCCTACAACTACTATGAGTGGAAGTCCAAAATGACTATACAACTTAAGAAGTTAGGATTGTTTCGAGTAACTATGTGTATTGAAACTGAACCATCTTTAATTGCAAAAAAGCCTAAATGGTTTAACAAACTTGATGAAGCTTTTGGAACTCTATGTATGTCTATATCTCCAGATTTACTTTTTCATATTGAGTCTTCTACAACACCAAATGATGTATGGACTACTTTAGAAAAACTCTTTGGTGCACAAGATGAACTAAGAGGACATTTATTGGAGAATGAGTTGATAGGGTTAAATCCATGTAATTTTGATACAATTCAGGATTTCTTCACAAAACTAAAGGCTTTAAGATTGCAGTTGAAACAGTTTGGGATAGAAAAGAAAGATAGTCAGTTGATTCTTAGCATTCTTTCCAAACTTGGTCCTAACTACTCTGTGTTTGTTTCTACATTCTATGCCACAAAAAGTGCCTTGGGAACCACATATAAGATGCCTTCTTTAGATGATTTTGCTAATGAGCTCACTAAGGAGCAAGACAAATTGGTTCAAATGGGTACAATTAAGCCCTCTAAATCTCATGCCTTGACTGCAAATCAGGGCACTAAAGATCAGAAGGGGGTTGCTAAGAAAGAGAAGAAACAAAAGAACCAAGAAGAAAAGAAGCAAGAACAAACATCAATTGCTTCTAAAGCAATGAATAATGCCTCTTCTTCAAAAGGCGACAAGCCTAAGAAGGAGAAAATTCAGTGTTCTTATTGCAAGAAACTTGGTCATGATGAACATAAGTGCTTGAAGAAATAGATTGATCACGTGTCACATCTTCTTGAGAAGAACAATATCCAGGTGCCTGATTCTGTCAAACAAGTCTCATCAGAAGGGTCTTCAAAGAACACAGAAAAGAGTAAGGGGAAAGGAAAGGGCAAGGCCTTAGTTGCAAGAGCTTCTCAACCAAATTCTTGGGTAATTGACTCAGGTGCTTCTCACCACATGGCCAATAGAAAGGAAAGCTTCTCATCCTTGGAGTCATGTTCTGTGCCTGATATTCTTATGGGTAATGATACACCAGAAGTTCTTGGGAGAGGGTCTATTGACGTTGGTGATGGGACATTCCATGATGTTCTTTGTGTGCCTTCTTTGTCAACTAATCTCCTATCTGTCTACCAGATTACCCATACAGGTTCTGGCAAGAGAGTTGAATTTATACCTGATTCTGTGGTTATTAGTGATCTGCATAATGGGTCTACAATTGCTATAGGAAAAGTTGATAACCATTCTCGGATCTATCAATTTTCTCATTTTGTTCCTGATTCTCCTTCACTGGCATTGCTCACTCACTCAGATGAGGTGAGTCATTTGTGGCATCAACGGTTTGGGCACTTGAATTACCGCTACTTGCAGCAACTTAGTCAGCATGACATGGTTACAGGGTTGCCTTCTATTCGATTCTCTGATGGAGTTTGTCAAGGTTGCATTCTTGGCAAGCATCCTGAAGAAAAATTTGACAAAGGCAAAGCATGGAGAGCCACACAGCTCTTGGAGTTAGTACACAGTGATTTGGCTGGTCCATTTTAGCATCCTTCATTCAGTAGAGCTAGATATGTATTGACCTTCATTGATGATCTTTCCCGATACACCTTTGTATATTTTCTCAAACAAAAGTTTGAAGTCTTTGAGTCCTTTCATGAATTTAAAGCTTTTGTAGAGAAACAATCTGGGAAGGTTGTCAAGGTTCTGCGCACCGATAATGGCAGGGAATATGTCAACCAAAGGTTTGAGCAGTTTTGTGCCTCAGAGGGTATTAATCTTCAGCACATAGTTCCCTACAGTCCACAACAAAATGGAGTTGCAGAATGAAAGAATCGGTCATTGAAGGAAATGGCCAATTGCATGATCCACTCCAAATCATCGACACCTCAGTATTGGGCAGAGGCCATCAACTGTGCATGTTATATCCAGAACCGGGTTCCTCACCGAGCTGTGAAGGGGGTAACTCCTTTTCAAGCTTGGACCGGTCAGAAACCCACAATCAAGCACTTCCAAGTGTTTGGGTCTCCTGCATGGGCCCACATTCTAGCAAAGAAACGCAAGGCAATGGATCCGCAGAGTAGGCCTTGCATATTTGTTGGCTATCCAGATGGTGTCAAAGGCTACAGGCTACTCCACCCTACCACACATGAGCTCTTCATTGAGAGGAGTGTTCAGTTTGAGGAAGATACTTCTTCTACCACTTGTCCATCCTTCATTCCCATGGAGACACTGCGACTTCATGATGATAGTTCTTCTGAGGATCAAAATCCTCCTGAGGAGTCTTCTTCCTCCACTTTAGATGGTGATGATGAGGGTTCAAATTCCTCCTCTCTTGGTCATCATTCAGAGGATGATGATTCTCCTCCAAATTCTCCTGCCACTAGGCCTCTTTGGGTTCGTCAGACTTTGGAGTCAGCAGATGATTAGATTGATGATCCTTCAGATGCGAGACGAACAAGGTCACAGTTCGAGCAGGCTCCTCATCTCTTCTTTGCTTCAGCTTCTGATCCACAATTCTTTAGGGAAGCTTTTGGTGTCCCCGAGAGGGATGCTGCTATGCAGGAAGAGTTCAGTTCCTTGGAAAGGAACCATACTTTGGATTTAGTCCCACTTCTTAAGGGAAGAAAACTTGTTCGATGCAAGTGGCTCTATCGAACAAAATTTGCCGCAAATGGGTCAGTTGAAAAACATAAGGCTCGCTTGGTCGCAAAAGGATTCTCCCAAGTTCCTAGGATTGACTACTTTGAGACTTTTGCGCTGGTTGCCAAGATGACTTCAATCCGACTTGTCCTTGCTATTGCTGCAGCCCATCGCTGGGACGTTCATCAGATGGATGTGAAGAGTACCTTTCTTCACGGTGACCTTCAGGAGGAGATATATATGGAGTAGCCACAGGGGTTCAGCCAGGATCCTTCACTTGTTTGCCAACTTCGGAAATCTCTCTATGGTCTTAAACAGGCCCCACGAGCCTGGTATGCCAAGATGGACTCCTTTCTTCTATCAGTTAGGTTCACTCGGTGCCATTATGATCCGAATGTCTACATTTTGCAGCAGGATGATACTCTCACTTTCCTTGTTCTCTATGTTGATGACTTGCTGATTACAGGGAATTCCTCATCCACCATCAAGGCAGTGAAAACTGCCCTTCATGATCGTTTTCTAATGTCTGACTTGGGTCTTCTTCACTATTTCTTGGGCATTGAGATCACACAGTCTTCGACTGGTATCTTTCTTTCTCAGCCCAAGTATGCTCTTGATATGCTCTCTCGATTTCGCATGGCTGATTGTAAGCCTGCACCAACTCCATTTCTATCAGGGGTCAAACTTGAGGCTTCTTGTGCTTCACCTAAGTTGATAGATGCTACCTTGTATCGCCAATTGGTTGGGAGTCTCATATACTTGACTCACACGAGGCCTGATATTTCTTATGCAGTGGGCCTGGTCTCCAGGTTCATGCAAGAGCCACATGAGCTGCATTGGAAAGCAACTAAGTGGATTCTTCACTATGTACAGGGCACTCACAGTTATGGGATTCATTTTGCAGCAGGCATGGATATTGACTTAGTGGGATACACAGATTCAGATTGGGCAGGTGATTCTCAGGATCGCAAGTCTACTTCAGGGTATTGCTTCTCTCTTGGTTCTGGTCCGATTTCTTGGTCGAGCAAGAAGCAGTCTGCTATTGCTCTTTCATCTACAGAGGCTGAGTATCGAGGAGCAGTTAATGCTGCTACTGAGGCCATTTGGCTTCAACACATTCTCATTGAGTTTGGCATTTCCTTTCGGAAGCCTACAATCATCTTTTGTGACAACCAGAGTGCTATTCAGATCTCTCGCAATCCGGTCCATCATCAGCGGACCAAACACATTGAGATTCACATGCACATTTAGAAACACATAGTTTGCCAAATAGAGCCTTATTAGCCCCTTTGATTTTCAATCTGCCAGTTCCCATTCTTCTTGCTTCATGCCTGAAGGTTTCATTCCAGACACAACAACCCAAAGATCATGATCAACCAACATATCCTCCATTTTGAGTTTCCACAACTCAAAATTTATGCCATTGAATTTCTCAATTTCAATCCTTCTTGATATACTTGCCATCTTAATATGTATTTGAAATTACCAGACTTCTACAAGACTCCCACTGAATAGAATTGACACAAAAAACCCAACCTACCCACAAGGATAACACAATTGGCCAGGCTCTGATACCACTTGTAAGGAAAGAAAACGTATGTAGAACAAAATTTCCTAATGTCAAACCTCAGAGAAGAATACAGACATGTCTTTAGATTTTACAATTACAGTTCATTAAGATGCACACGAAGAAAATAATAGAATAGAGAAATAAACTCAAACACAATTGACACCAGATTTATGTGGGAAAACCATTACAGGAGAAAAACCCACCACACCAAATAAAATCACTTGTATTACAATAATCGAATTACATACAAGTTATAGACTCTCCTTTCAGATGATAATATTATAGCAACAATGTTTCCCTAATCAACCTCGTACAAAATAACACTGTTACAATTTTTTTAATACAACATACAATGAAATTCACTAACTGGTCATTCGATCATCCAACCTCTGAATCATTGAACTCTCGAGCCTCTTCACAGTTCCAATACATTGCAATGCATAACAACCACCATGATCGATTCATTCTCTATACCATTGATTCAATTTGAATTTCCTTGTTGAAAAACCGTCAAACTTCCCAGGAATTCAAACGACCTCCTTCCAAGTTAGTAACATCCTTCAATTAATGGCTTAAAACTCAACAAACCACCAAGACACCATGCTCTTCCCCTTACACCGTGCTACTATTGCGCACTCAATAGGTTCCTGTGGGGTGGCGGTAACCGTGCTACCACTGGACAGTTTGCACACTTCCATAGTATGGCGGTTTACATCGCACTACCGTTGCACATCCAGTGAACCCCTGCGGTATAGCGATAACCACCGCACTACTGCCCAATAGACGAGAGGCTCCCGTGGTATGGCAGTATCCACCGCACTACTGCTACACATCTAAGAGGTTCCCGCGGTATGGTGGTAACTGCGCCACTGCAACCCAGTGTAGAGACAACAGTGGTATAGAGGTAAAGGCATAGTCATAATACTTATAAATTATTTGCTGCTCGATGACAGTATCGAGGTTTCTATCAGTGAGTTTGAGACACATATTCTCAATAGAATGCACATGCATTCAAGCACACTACCTAGAGCTCACTACTCTGAGAAGACACACTGTCTTACATAAAACTTTCAGATTAAAACCATATGAAGAGATTGAATTGAGAATGTAGTTTCTTTAAAAGCTTGATGACAGTTCTAGTTAGGCACAAAAACATCTCTTCACACTTCACTCAAACTTCTTCACACTGTGCTCTGCAATCAAATGATCCGATCTCTATTCACACATAGCACTCACACAATTCACATTACACTTCACACACTTCAAAATGAATAAATAATCACTCTTATATATCTGCTACTTGGAATTACATCACCAACTTTGTTGACCAAAAATAAAATAATAGATGGATATAAACTGTCGGCCCAATTCATGAACAAATCTCAATGCGCACCAACCGAAGTTGGTCACAACATAATGAAGACCTAAAACAACATCCTCGAACGTGCCAAAAATTCAAAAGTTAATCCACAAGGATCCACAACACGCTACAACCACCATGTAGGCCAAAAACATGAAAAAACTGAACACACAAAGGAAAAATCTTCGATCACGAGCACATCAATCAATGCAGATGTGCAACAAAGATAGAGCACGATCTAGAAATATCAACGAACATCACAGGAGCATACACAACAAATAAAATTACCAGAATTACATTTTCTTCTTCCAGAAATGCCAACTATAGTAATAGAATAACTATAAGAACACATAAACTCACAACTTGCTCTAATCTTGATGCGCACCTCTGAAACTTCCAGAGGATAAACTAGATAGGCTTAGCAATAAACCCTTTAATACATAACTTCTGAATACCAACATACTGAGCTTTCCACCACACTAAACTTCATAGCTTTACAGACAACCTTCAACATATTTATTATAATTTTCTCAATATCCTTGACATATACAACATTCAAGATATCAATGCTAATAGTTTTGACATCAATGACAACCACATATCAACAACACAACCACAACATCCAATAGTGGTTGATACATACAAGATGAGTGGTTTCTCATTGATAGGCAACATCAACATTGGTGGTGACAGTAGGTAGTATTTGATTTGTTGGAAAGCCTGCTGACAAGAATCAATCCATTTGAATGGGACATCCTTGTGAAGGAGATATTAAAATGGGTGGAATTTTTCCAATTACGCTATAAACCTGTGAATTGACTATAGTTTACCCTGTAGATTGCTAAGTTGTGTTAGATTGGAAGGTGACAACATGTCAATGATGGCTTTCACATTTGTAGGATCAACCTCTATGCTTCTGCATGAAACCATGTATCCAAGGAGCTTTCATAAAGTTACTCCAAAGATACAATTTTTTGAGTTTAATCTACCCTTGTATTGTTCTAATCTAGTAAAGATTATGTCAATCACTGCCAAGTGATTGTCTCTTGTGAGGAATTTTTCTAGTAGGTCATCAACATAGTCCTCCATCAATTTGTACATCATATTGTGGAAGATTATTGTCATAGCCCTTTGATATGTAGTGTAGACATGCAAAAATGTCTTGAATGATATAATGCACTCGAATCAGGTATACTAACATCATTTCCTCCTAAAACCTGTCCTCTTTTCGCTTAATTAATTAGATTTTCCTAGCTATTTAATTAAATTGCGTCATCTGCATCTATTAATCTAATTAATTTAATCAAGTTAATTCACCCCCTTTCACGCTAATATTTCATCTCATTAAATTAAATAGATCAAACTATTTAATTTAATCCCCAAATCTTCTTATTTAATTAAATAACCCTAAGTTATTTAATTAAATGTCATCACCTTTTCCCCTTTTCATTAAATTACTTTATTTAATGAATATCATGTAATTCTTCTAATTCCCCTAATTGCATAATTAACATTGTTTAATTATCAATTATTAATTTCCCTCACTTGCAAGGGAATATTCTAAGGGAATATTCCTCCTTTACACATTCCTCCAAAACAAATATTCCCATGGAATATTCCTTCCCCTTTTGCATAATTAAACTTTGTTTTAATTTGCTACATTATCCATTTTCCTCACCCATGACAATATTCGAATATTCTCCTCATTTGAAAAAGGGAATATTATTACTTAGCTTCATATGCAAGTTAACTCAAAACTTCTTGTGCAAGTTAACTTGTGACCTCTTGTATAGGTCAAAAGTGTGTTTGCTTGAAGGAATGTTAACCCTTGATTAAAATCTCATCTTCCATTCTCATCCATTGATGAGAATCCATGATCCATGCCTCCATCTTCCTTCATCCTTAACAATTTATTAGCTTTTTTTATCTCAACCCTCCATTTCTCATTTGCTCTCCTATAAATAGGTCACTATTTAGAGAAAAATGGATCCATCTTTTAACATCAAACTTATGCTGTTAAAATCACTCACGCTCACACTCATATTTAGCATCTTTTTAGTTTAATTGCTTGCATATTAGCTTAGCTTCCATTAATGGCTTCCATGGTAACTTAGATGCATACATTTAGCTTATTTATTAATTAGGGTTTGAATCTTTTAGTTTAAAATCCATCTAGATTAGCTTTGCATTTGCACATCTTTATGATCTTAGCATAAATCATGTTAAAATAGCTTGTATCATGTTCATTTAACTTTAAATCATATTATCATACACATCTCACAATCTCTCCATCAGTTTTCTTGAATAAAACTGACTGGAACACGCTCATTTATCCATGAGATTGGGAAAGGTTCATTGTTCCACATCAACACAACACCACTCCCACAACGGGATAGGTTTCAATGGATTAGAGTAGGCATTTTAAAAGCTTTCATAGTTTGGTATGCTTGGTTTTAATGAACACTTGGTTTAATGAACACTTGATTGATCCTGTTGAGATTGACGTTAGTGGCTTCATTATGTTTTGATTCTCCATAGATCAAGCGTAATTGGCCCATACTAATCCGTCGGTCACATTCTGGTGCCAGAAGGAGGGCATCAAACTAACTAATCTGATAAGTTTCTTGTTGAATCTTCATTTTCCTTGTATTTTTTAGGTACAACAATGCTATTGATTATCAATCAATGTATTTGATGATGTGTCGCTATACATCGACGCACATGTGATTTCATTCTGGTGCCACATAACTAAAACCAAAATTCTTAATTAATTTCATCCTCGTGTTTAAATATAGTGATGCTTATTTAATTTTTTGATGCATAATGAATTTATGTTTAGTGATGTTATCGATTTGGTGACGCATTTGATCTCACTATTTTCTACAGTGCGACACGATTGATTTTTCAGTATGGCAATGCACATCCAATACAGTGATGCTATTGATGAATTTTAGTGACGTAATTGATTTCAACATCACAATTTATTGGTAAATAGGATTGAACTAGTTTTTGACATATTTTTGAATTTTCTTCGCTTTATCTGACTTCTAACATGTCTTTGGCTTTTTGTTCTAGTTTTTTAGGCTAACTAGGTTTTGCAGGTTGGACGATAAAAATTTGAAGTGAAGAAGCATTCTCATCTTTAAATCTTATAATTGTAACAAGCATTTCGACAATTTTGGGGCAATTAGAACCCATTTATCATGCTTTTCATTTATGCTTTAGGGCCACACTAGCTTTCAATTGGGTTTTAAAAAGAACGCTAAAATGAGACTAAAATTAAACTCTGACTTCATCATTTTACTTTGGGTTTAAAATTGAACAATACAACTTAACACTTCATTTGGTGCATAAAGTAAACTCATCTTTGCTTTGAGGGTTAAAATTAACGAGTGTTTTCCATGTTTTGTGATTTAAATTTTTGTTATTGAATGTGTATGCACTTCTCTTGTGCCATTCAGCGATCTTGAGAATTAGAAACATTCCTTGACATTTTGTATAATCACCCACATCTTTCAATTTGGATTAAAAATGAACCCCATGCTAGTGTAGGGAAAATGCATTGTGTGTGTTCTCTCCTTGTTTCATGTGAATTGGGAGATCAAACTACAAATGTACTTCCTTGCTTTTGTTTATCTTTATGTTAGAAACAAGCCACACTAAGAGGGGGGGGGGGGGTGAATCGGTGTTGTGCAAAAATTAGCTTTAGTAATCTTTAACTTCAAAGCATCAATAACATTTATTCACAATGCATAAACAAGAAAGTAAACACAACACCATAACACCAATATTTTTACATGGAAACCCTGCTAGGGGAAAAACCACAGTGGATGGCCAATCCACAAGTATGATTATGAGTATACTCAAAAGTGAAGATTACAAGGGAATGCACTTGCATTCAGGCGCACTGCCTAGAGCTCACTGCTCAAGAAAGAAAAGGGCTTGCTGCCCAAGAGTTCAGATTAAAACTATTTGAAAATTTGAACTAAGATGATAACATCTAAATGCTTGATTACAGTTCCAGATTAAGCACAACAATGGATTTGTACTTCTACAGACTAAATCTGCAATTCTTCTATGCTTTGCTCATGTACACAACATTAATCTTTTATGCGCAAGTGAAACTGTGCATTATCGCACCTCTGCTATGCTCTAACTCCCTATTCGGACCTCAACACAACTTTCCTTATATGTAAAATGATACGGAAGACCAAGTATATATATCCACAACATAAGATTTGTTTACACTTTGTCGACTTCAATAAAACATAAGAAAATTACAACTATCGGCTCACATTATGAGAAATATACAATGCGTACCCGCAAAGGTCAGCCATAACTTGGCTAGGACCCAAACAATGACATACAAACATAGATATACTTAATTAATTCATTCCTATACATCCGTGACTTAATACATTTATGAGGTCGACCTCAATACAAGAAAAACTAAGAGCACGACAGCCGAATCTTCTAACTTTCACATGATCTATTACGGGTTGTTGCGCTTCAAAAGAGATAAAGATAATATGCCAAAAAATGTCCCTTGGGATGCAAAAAGAAAAATAATAACCAAAAATGATCTTACAGATCGAAGAACACTTGTGTAATCGGATACTCTATTCTTGCTTGACAATTCTGAGTCTTCTTGCCAGTAGGAACAAATGATGGAATATGGACCTGATAGATGATTATGGTTGCCATCAATGACAACACAAAGTTAACCTCACAGTGTCTCTTGCCAACAATCTCCCCCTTTGGCATTGATGGAAACACTTAGTGAAAAATGACTAAGTGCTGGATTAGTACCAAGATAGACTATATCGCCCAAATATTCAAAAATGTTTCTCCCCTTGAGATGATTAATTTTTTTTTACTCGATGCCTTCTCCCCCTTTGACATCAATGGAAAAGGTAGGTGTCGAATGCTAAAAATGTGTCAATTCACAAAAGCTTTTTGAGCAAAAAAATCATAACTTACATGAGTTGAAAAATATCAGCAAAGTCTTTCTTTAGCTGAATCAGATTTGCATCCCAAACCCTTTTAAGACTTCCTAAAATTGTGATGTGACCACAGATCAGATAGGATTGAGTCTCTGCAGACTCCAGGTTGGATGGATCTACAACTCCTAAAGATTCCTCTCCTTCTTTGAGAGCACTTGACAGTATGTCAAGTTTTGGACAGATGATGCTATGGAGTTCACAACTTCTAGCAACAATTTTGTCATTTTCATGTTTCAATCCTTGTATACTACTGAGCAAAGACATTACTTCTCCTTCTGATTTCCCAACATTACTGGTTATCGGATCAAATGCTCTCGAGATAACATTTAGTTTGAGTTCCAGCTCCTTGACCTTCTTTTCATTTTCCTTTATGAATTTTGAGAAAGATAGGCATGCTTTGTAAATATTTCCGCCTTCTGATAGAGCATCCTTCACATTCTTAATTCATATAGTCAAGAGTGTTTTATCTTCAACAATCATTTATTTTAGCATCAAATTCTTTTTGTACTTTTGTCATGGCTGATTTTTCAAATGACTCAAAATGAGTGTCAACATAATTGATTAGCCTTTTTAGCTCACAAGAGGATGAGCTAGCTAGATCTTTTACATAAGATGGCATTAATTTTTCTCATACCCCAAATGCCAGTTTTAATAGTTTGTTGTCCTCAATGTGAGATTTCAGTAGCTCCTCTCTTGCCTGAGCTTGAGAGAATGTAGCCAATCTCATCTTCTGCACTGGGCTTAAGGTAGACAAGTGAATAGGACCTTCAATTAATTCTGGATCCAGTTCTTCTTTTTGTGTAACCAAAAATTTCTTTACAACTTCAGCAGTGTCTCTTGTAGCAACCAGAACTTCTTTCTTTTCCTTAACACGTGGTTCCTCGGCTAAAGGTGTGGGTTTGACTTTAGATATTTCTACCTTTTCAACTGAAATATTTTCAGGTGCGTCCACTTCCATGGGAATTTTAGTGTTAGCATCAATAGAAACATTATCATCAGCATTATCATCAGCATTATCATCAACATTTTTATCAACATTGCCTTCTTCTACTTCATTCTCCGAATCAGGTAAAACATTATCAACATGGGTTTCCTTAGTCACAATATCAATTTTTTCATTTAACAATATTTCTTTTAGAATTTTCTCAATTTCCTTTATGAATTCTTTTGTTTCACCAATCATAATTTTGTTGATCCTTGATTTACTCTTGAACTTCTTTTGTGCTTTGTTCAGGAGTGCCTTCATTTCATCTAGAGACATAGTTGGATATAGTTCAACTAGAGTCCTTTCTCTCATTTTCTCTTTTTCCTTTCTAGCACTTAACCTCCTAGCTTCCAGAATGTCATATAAACTTTTCAAAAAACTATCCATTATTTCAATTAGAACTTTATTGAAAGTATTCAAGTGTTTTATAGTTGCCTCTTCCAAAATTCTTTTATCAGAAACATTGAAAGATTCATACCATTTTAGAAGCGGTTTTAAGTTTCCATCCGAACCATAGCTTTCTCAACAATTTTCACATACATACCTGATTTATTTATCTTTGCTTTATTCTTGGCTTGATCACCTTCACCAGAAGGATTTCTTTGAGTGATTGAGGTTGCTTTAGTACCTTGATCCTGGATCTCTTTGATTTCTTCATCAGATTTTGTCTCCTCATCATCTGAGATAACCATATATATTCTTTTCCTTTTCTTCTTTCCTTCCTTTTCGGATCTTTTGGGCTTAGTTTTTATGGGAGCGACCTTTGTTGTAGGGACTAACTAAGATACAAAGCTTCTTGTAGTCCTAGCTCGGCTAGATTACACTGCCGGACCAGCTGACTTTGCTTTTGATGCCTCCTTAGCAACTTGTCTTGCTACTTCATCTTCAACTCTTTTATGTCTAGCTTCTTTGAGAAGATCTAGAGATATTCCCATGCTCTCTGCGAGAATTTCAACTTTTTTTCTCACTCGCTTAGTACCAACAGGATTTCTCAACTCACTATGCACCTGTTTATCCTTTTCAGCATATATTTTGAACCTCTCTTATGCTAGATCAATTGGTTTTCTCAGAATGTGTTGAGCATATATGTCTAGGACTACTCCGTCGACTTCATAACCCATAGGAATAATCCATATTGTTTTGGGATCAACGACCTCCATCATGCACTGATCAATGCTCACCATAAAACAAATAGAGTCTTTGTATTTTTCCACAATGGAGGTAGGAATCCTCTCTCTTGCTTGCATCATAGCCTGGAAATTCTTGAAATACCCCCACATATCAGCATTCCTTGATTTCATCTCCCCGGTATCATATAGCAGATCTCTGATTCGTTCAGCTACTGAAGTGTCCTTTCTCCACTGAACTTTACCAACTCCCAGAATCTCATCCATGAAATAATAGAACAAGCATACAAGTAGGGTACCATATTTGAATGAGTTTTTCTTATCCTTCTTTATTTTGGCCAGATTTTCCATTAGCTGAATCCTCAACAACTCACATAGATCATAGTCAAAATTTTATTTAACCATTTGGTAGGGTGCATAAATTGTTGTGCTGCATACAAATTTTTCTTGGCTAGAATGGTAGATTTTGTAACCTATGACCATGTATGCAAATTTTACATCTATATCAATGATATTGTCTATGGTCATTGCCCTTTCTTTGTAAGTTGATCCTGTTGCATCTGTGATAGTTTGATTTTTCATAGATTTGAGAATGGGCAACCCATCGGACGAATTCAAACCATTTACAACATTGATGGCTTCCTTAGTGATTTTGAATGGAATGGTAAGCCACATGAGTTCATCATGAACTCAACTTAGGACATATCAAACCCATTTCGTTTCAAGAAACACGGGGAATTTAATCATCTATACAAATTTCTTTGTTTCCAACATTTTATGCTTTGGCTTTACATGGGATTCTTCATCAACAATGTGGTGATTATATAGATTCAAGAGTTGGGAGCTACCTAGTTCTTCAATATTCGCATGAATATAAACCCTAATATATTTTGTATGCAAAAATCCATGTGGGATTGGTGAAAAGGCTCCTAAAGGATCAGTCTCAAGAGATTTATAGGGATGCCATTTGAATTTCGGCTGAGGATGATCCTTGACTTCTACTACCAAAGGAGTGTACTCATTTTTCTCAAATCACAAACTTGCAGAGTTTTTGTAAAATACCTTTTTCGTCGGATCACAATTGAATGCTGAATCACTTCCGACACTTGGATCTCGCCTCAAATCACCAAAGATTTCTTATGAGCTCTCCAAACTTATTCTCTTTGAAATGCAAGCTGAGAAGTGAAGTGTGAAATGAATTTTTATCCTTTTTGCACCTAACACTTTTGTCGCAATAAATGTTGTAACCCTAATACATCTAGTTATATTGTATCTATACAAAGTGGCAAACAAAGTATCTGTGGACCTTCATTTCAACATACCAACTTCTCTAATAAGTTCAATAAAATTTGTTGATCGATTATGCATCTACTGAACACATTCACATCCTGAGTCACTTTCTGGTTAGGGGTTCATCTGATTTTCTTTGACAACTCCCCCTAGACCATAGGCCTGAGACTAATTCTTGGAGGAATTACCAGAAGCAGGTTCTGGTGCAAGCACACTCTCTTCAGTAGAAGGTTCTTTCTTTACCCATTTCTTCTGCATTTGTTGCCTCACTGTATCTACAATGATTTTCCCTTTTCCTTTGATGTCTTTCTGTACATTTTTCTTTTGGCTTACCAGACCCTTTTTGTTCCAATAATATGTTGCTATGTGACCAAATTTGTTGTAGTAGTAGCATACAACATTTATTTTTCTAGAAAAGTTGTTCCATTTATTTCATCTTGATCTACACTGGTTAGTAGTATGGCCAAGTCTATTGCATGTGTAACATCTAACACTTCTATGAAATTGATTTATCATACTTTTGCATTCATTTGACTTATGATCTATTTTATGACAATTTAAACATTGACCTAAAAAATGTGGACCACTTTTATTCATCCTATTTATACACTGAGAAGCCATATGTCCAAACTTATTGCATTTGAAACAGTATCCACTAAATTTCTGAGCATTAGGTTGTCTTACCAGATACTTTCTAGGTTTGTTCATTTGGTTTCCTTGCCTGAATTGCCTTTGTCTAGAATCCTTTTGTCCTTATTTTGAGCTTTCTCCTTTCTCAAATCCAAGACCTCTTTTGTCACCATGATTCCTCTGATTGCCAATTAGTTCATTGAGCATGGCTGAGCTGGATTTGAAATTTTCCTTGTACTTAATTATAATAGCAAGTTCATTTATGAGATCATCCAACTGTCTTTCAAGTGCTTCTTCACCATTTCTAGATGCTTCCAATTCATCATACAATCGAGTACATACCTCAAATTTTTCTTTCAAGGATTGAGCCAAACTTTCTTCATTCTTCTTTAGGTCTTCAATCTCTTTTGTCATCTTCATCATGATGGATTCCATTTCAAGCTTGAGAATTGTGTTCTCTTGGGTAAGCTTTTCACATTCTTCTGTCTTTTCTTTTAGGGATTTGTTGGTTTGATCATCTTCAGTGCTCTTGTTATCATTTTGTTGAATTTGATCACATAGTTCCCTTCTCTTCTCTCTTGACTTATTGATTTTGTTTCTCAGAGTCTCAATAAATTTCTCTGCATCCTTGAGATTTGCTTGTAGTTTATGGACTTCAGATTTTGACTGATCAAGGTCATCTAGGGCCACCATAAGCTATTGTTCAAGATTGCTTGAATCCATTGACATATTTTCCAATATCTCCCCAAGCTATTAGACTTCTTCTTCTGAGGAACTAGCTTTGATACCAATTTTTGGAAACAAGCCACACTGAGAGGGGGGGGGGGGTGAATTAGTGTTGTGCAAAAATTATCTTTAGTAATCTTTAACTTCAAAGCATCAATCAAATTTATTCACAATGCTCAAACAAGAAAGTAAACACAACACCATAACAACAATATTTTTACGTGGAAACCTTGTTAGGGGAAAAACCACAGTGGATGGCCAATCCACAAGTATGATTCTACGTACACTCAAAAGTGAAGATTACAAGGGAATGCACTTGCATTCAGGTGCACTGCCTAGAGCTCACTACTTAAGAAAGAAAATGGTTTGCTACCTAAGAGTTCAAAATAAAAAATATGAAAATTTGAACTAAGATGATAGCATCTACATGCCTAATTGCAGTTCCAGATTAAGCACAACAATGGATCTATTCTTCTACAGACTGAATATGCAATTACGTTCTGCTTTGCTCATGTACACAACACAGATCTTTTATGCGCAAGTGAAACTACGTATTATCGCACCTCTGCTCTACTCTAACTCCCTATTCAGACCTCAACACAACTTTCCTTATATGCAAAATGATACGGAAGACCAAGTATATATATCTACAACATAGGATTTACTTACACTCTGTTGGCTTCAACAAAACATAAGAAAATTACAACTGTTAGCTCACATTATGAGAAATATACAATGCGTACCCTCAAAGGTAGGCCATAACTTGGCTAGGACCCAAAAAATGGCATACAAACATAGATATACTTAATTAATTAATTCCCATACATCCACGACTTAATACATTCATGAGGTCGGCCTCAATACAAGAAAAACTAAGAGCATGACAACTGAATCTTCTAACTTTCACATGATCTGGTACGAGCCACTACGCTTCAAAAGAGATAAAGATAATATGCCAATAAATATTCCCTAGGATGCGTAAAGCAAAATAATAACTAGAAATGATCTTACAAATCGAAGAACACTTGTGTAACCAGATACTTTATTCTTGCTTGACAATTCTGAGTCTTCTTGCCTGTAGGAAAAAATGATGGAGTGCAAACCTAATAGATGATTATGGTTACCATCAATGACAACACCAAGTGAACCTCACAGTGTCTCTTGCCAACATTTTAGAGGTTCTACTCCCCGCTTCGAAAGGAGGGAACGACCCAAGTGATAATGAGCTAAAGCCAAGCTCTTTCAAGTCGCTATGTAAAAATGTGTTTATCGACGAAAGTCATAAGAAACAGGTGCAGATGTGTCTTACTGACAAGTGTCACCCTTAGTATCCATGTGATACGTGAAAATATCTTCTTAAGAAGGGACTAGGAGGCCTTTTGATTGAAATAATCTTGAGTTAATCTTGTTGCATGTATGGCCACCTTGAACAAAATCCCTTGCTAAGAACCTTTGTTCATAAGCCAAAAACTTTGATTCTTGTTGGTGCAAGAATGGTCGTTCCAAATCCACCCCAAATTTTTACTATTCATCATTGAAACAAAAAAATCCTTAGGATCTTCAGATCCTCATGATTTGAGATTTGGTGGTCTCGAGAAGTGTGTACCATGGAGGGGAGCCAGTGTAACCAAATCTCTAGTTGTTCACATTGTCTTAGTGTTTGGAGAAATCCAAGTGGGGATTCAACAAGTAGCATCTTTTGAACCTAGGATGGTAAATGCTTGTGAGTCAATTTAATACTTTGCTTGGTTCCAAAACGTTGCAAACAAACATTCACAATCTTCCTCAAAATTTCAAACCCTTTGGTCTAAGTATGGATACCTTTTGAAATAGCCTTGATATTAATGCTTGTCCTAAGGATTTCTATCCTTAATTATTTCTAAATATATTGAATTATATCTCAATTCATACTTCCCAAAGTCAACATAAGCAACTATAGCTTGTCATCCTTTTCACAAAATGGACCTTGTAAAATTTATGATGTTTTTGACATAGACATTTAGTTTAAAAAACTTAATCAAGACAAGTGTTTGTGGTAAAAGAAACTCAAGCAAGATAAATTGACAAAATTGAACCCCACATGAAAATTTGGAGACCAATTGCTCCCGTTGAACAACCTGACCTTAAACCTGCTATTATTCAACCAAACTTTGAACTCATTGAAGGAGAACAAACTTGTAGACACTTAAATGTGTCGTGATGGATCAAATTGGCTAACTAACATCATTTCATCCTAAAACCCATCCTCTTTTCTCTTAATTGTTTAAATTATCCTATATGTTTAATTAATTGCATCATTTGAATCTATTAACCTAATTCATCAAATCGGGTTAATTCACCCCCTTTCACACTAACATTTCATCCCATTAAATAAAATAAATCAAACTATTTAATTTAATTCCTTAAGTCATCTTATTTAATTAAATGTCATCTCACCTTTCCCCATTCATTAAATCATTTAATTTAATGAAAATCACTTTATTCCTCTAGAAACCCTTAATTGTATGATTAAATCTTGTTTAATTAACAATTAAACTAATTTTCCTTCAAAAGGGGGATATTCCCATAGAATATCCCTAATCTCCTTTTTTGCACAATTAAAACTTTATTTTAATTTGCAAAATATATTTTATCCTCACCCATGAGAATATTCCAAAGAATATTCTCTCTCCTCAAATCATCTCACTTGGCTTTTTGAACAAGCTAAACCTTTAACCTCTTGAGCAAGTCACCTTGTGACCTATGTGCAAGTCAAAAGTGTGTTTGTTTGGAACAAATGTGAGCCCTTGATTAATTTTCATCCCTCATCCTCATCCGTTGATGAGAATCCATGATCCATGCCTCTTCTTCCTTTCATCCTTGACCGTTGATTAATATTTTCAATCTCAACCCTCCATTTCTCATTTGATTTCCTATAAATAAAAAACTATTTGGAGACAAATGGATCCATCTTTCAATTACAAGCTTATGTTGTTGAAATCACTCACACTCACACTCATAATTTTAGCATATTTTAGTTCTTTTTAAGTTGCATAATAGCTTTAAGCTTCCATTAATGACTTCCATGCATCCATCTTAGCTTGTTTATAAATTAGGGTTTGAATATTTTAGCTTAGAATTATCTTATATTAGCTTAGCAATTGCATATTTAGATCAATTTTAGCATAAAATCATGTTAATTTAGCATAAATAAGGTTTTCATTTATTTATCACAATAGTTTCATTGATTCTCTTCCATAGAATTGATTGAAACAAGCTCATTAATTATGAGATTGGGAAAGGGTCATTGTTCCACATCAACACGACACAAATTCCAAAACAGGATAAGTTTCAAATGGGTTAGAGTAGGCATTTAATTGCTTTCATAGTTTGTAGTATTTAGTTTCAATAAAATGCTTAGTTTAAACTTTCAATTTGAATGATCTTGTTTGAGATTGAGTATTAGTGGCATGAATATGCTTCCATTCATCATGGATCAAACGTAATTGGCCCTACTAATATCCTTGGTCACATTCTAGCGCTAGGAGGGAAAAACGATAATTCAATTAGTTTTTATCTCAAATTCTGTTCATTTTGATTTTTGCAGGATACAAAGACGGCCAAATCAAATACATCGACACACTTTGTAGAGCGTTGCCATATAGTTATGCTATCTCAATTTGAAACAAAAATGTCGATTAAATGCACCGATGTTGATTAAACAAACAATGAAACTAATTAAATATAGAGGTATCAAAGATTTGAAACAGTGACACCCCCAAATTCCCTAGAGCGACACCTGATAAAATTGTGATGCTATCGTGCTCTCTATTTTTGCTATAGAGTGACATCGACAATCACCAGAGTGACACCCAAATGACAAATTGCGACGCTATCATGTGCAACGATGCCCATCTTTGGTAAGCAAAATTGTGATCAATTTTCAGCATGTGCTTTAATTTTTTCACTTTATCTGAATGCTAACATGTCATTGACTTCTCATTTTTTCTTTTTAGACTAACTGGTTTTGCAGATTTGGAAAAAAACTAGGAAAAAATTTACCCCAACTTGTTGGGATCATTACTTTCTACTCGATGCTCGAAATTCAGATCCGTTTGCACTGTTGGGAAGCTCTCCGAGAGGACTAATTCAATCCCTAAAAAAGTGTGCCTACAACATGCCCATTTTTAGGGACTAATGCAAGTCTCAACCCCAAATTCCGCTCTTAAGGCCTTTGAAAATGCTATTTACTATAGCATAGAAAAAATAAAAAAAATAAAAAAAATAATTTTTGGTTTTTCTTAGTTGTAGTTATTGTAACAATGTCTTGAAACTTGTGTGGCAATTATAACCCATCATATGTTGCTTTGGTTTATGTTTTAGGACCACTGAATTTCCATTGAGTTTTAAAACTTACTATCTTAGGACAACTAGCTTTCAATTGGGCTTAAAATTCATTTTCAAAGTTGGCTAAAATTAAACCCTCGTTTCACCATTTTATTTTGGGCTTAAAATTGAACAAGGAAACTTCACATTTTATTTGGTGCATAAAATGAAGTCATTTTAGCTTAGGAGTTAAAATTTACAACTCTTTGCTATGTTTTATGATTTACACTTTTGTTATTGAATGCGTATGCAATTCTCTTGTGCCACTCGACAATCTTGAGAAATAGAAACATTCCTTAAAATTTTGTATAATCATCCAAATCTTTCAATTTGGACTAAAAATGAGCCCATTGCTAGTGTAGGGAAAAGGTGTGGTGTGTGTTCTCTCCTTGTTTCATGCAAACTTGGATGATCAAACTACAAACGTGCTTCCTTGCTAGTATTTAACTTTAGAAGGACCTGCCTCCCTGCTTCGAAAGGAGGGAACGACCCAAGCGGCAACGAGCTAAAGCCAAGTTCTTCCAAACCGCTATATAAATGTGTGGCTGCAATGAAAGTTATGATCAATGGGATGTGGTACATGATAGCTCTCCCCCAATATCTTTATGATGCATAAATCCCTTGTTCTAAGGGTTGGGAGACCTCTTGACATAGTTTATCATAGTACCCCCTAAACCATAAGCCCTTATTAAGACCATTGTTTAGAATAAAAAATCCTTAATACTTGTTGGTGCAAGAATGATTGTTCTGAAGCCGCCCCACATTCTTACTATTCATTTGTAGAATAGAAAAATCCTTTTGATCTTCGGATTTTAAGGATTCTAAGATTTGGTGGTCCCGAGAAGTGTGTGTCATGGAGGGGAGCCAGTGTCGCAAAATCTCTAATTGTTCACATTTTTTAGTGTTTGGAGAATCCAAGTGGGGACTCAACAAGTATGGCCATTTAGAACCTAGGATTGTAAATGATTGTGAGTCAGTTTGATACATTGCTTGGTTCCAAAATGATACAAAAATAAACATTCTTTATCTTCCTCAAAATTTCAAACACTTTGGCTTAAATATGGATACCTCTTGAATTAGCCTTGATATTACTGCTTGTCCTAAGGATTTTCATTCTTAGAGATTTCTAAATATCTTGACTTATATCTCAATCCATATTTTCCAAAGACAACATAGGAAATTATGGCTTCAACCTCATGATTTTCACGAAATGGACATTGTGAAAGTTATCATATTTTTGACATAAACATTTAGTTTGAAAACATAATCAAGACAAGTGTATATGGTAAAAATAACCTCATTAATCCAAGATTAAATCAAATTAACACCCAAATTGATGTATGTTCAAAATTTGATTCCCCAAAACAAGAAAATTGAGACAAGAAAAACATTTCAAAATCATTGAGTTCCATTATCCAAAGTCATTGAGTTTTATTGTCAAAATCATTGGGTCCTATTTCAAAAATCATTTGAGTCCTATTTTACCAAAATATTTAAGTTCTTAGGGTTTTATCACTTTATAGGTATAGCATGTTTCTCACTACCTTGGTCTTGGAAAACAAACGTTCACTCTAGGTCAAAATTGGGTCAAACATTTCACTCATCTACCCCTTCATCAAATTTTATAGTTCACTTCACCAAACTTTGCAAAAAACTTCAAATACACCAAACATTTTTTTGACTTGAACATCAATCAAACCCCAAACTTTAACTTGTCTACTTTGTATGTGAAATGTATCCTTTTCCATACATTGGATTAAGTTAGTTATCATATTTGAACTAATTTATCTTGAAGGTCACGAGTCTACCCTAAAGATTTCAAAGTTCATAAACATCCTTTATCAAACATCAAACATCAAACTCAAGACAAAAGTGTTGTCCCAAAATATTTGCAAAGATAATTTTTTCACATCATCCACCTTTTCATCTCCCATTATCACCATTGCTCTAAAAAGACTTAGAGCGTCCCTTCTACCTAGATTTGAGTCAAATAGAGAGTTCAAATAGTACAAATCTCAACACACCTCTCCCATTGTTGACCCATAATCTATGGTTACAACAAGATCATAACATAAGAAAATCATGGAGAAAACCAAAGTATCATCTATCATCAGTGATCCAAATCCTCAAGAATTTGATCTAATAAGTCATGTTACCCCATGACAACAACCCTCATCTCCATCAGGACCATATGAGATATAAGACATCACGAACAACCCATTTAGACTTACTAGAGAAGAAATCATGGAACATCAAGCCTTAGAAAATATGGCTCTAATTTCCCCATCTTTTGTTGCACAATCATTGACACAAGGTTGAATTCATCTATGATTCAACCAACTCCATCCCTTGTTCCAAGTCAAAACTTAACATCTAGTCTTATAACTCGACTAGGAACCAACCTTGGTCTCACTTCATGTCTAGGAACAAACACAACTTTGGGTATTCACAAAATGACCATTTCATTAACCACCAAGCTTCCACAAGACACAAGCTGGACACCAACCTTTGCCAAACCACTTACATTTCATGATGCCACAATAACCTCGACATTTAAAGTGCAACCATCTTCATCCATCATCACAAATACCCTAAGTATGCCTAATTTTATACAAGGTAATGCGAACCAAGTGCCTCAAGTGGGACAAGGGATGGTTAACACTCTCACACAAAGTCAAACCTTGACAAGTGGCTCCAACAATCCCATTGACACATCGAAACAAGTGGTTACCCAAGCTAATCAAGTCAATCCACCATCCACATCAAACCCATCTATCATCGACCCAAATCAAAACAAAACCTTGGCTACGAATCCCATCAACCAAGGTATACCTTGATCCCACCTCAAATACAACAAGGAAATCCTCAAGACATCAATCAAGGAAAAAATTTTAATCAATGGACTCAAGGTCCTAATGTGCCATTACCATCACAATACAAATGGCACCGACATCATCTTTCCCCTTGGTCCCCCATGTCATGCAAAATCATATGAGACCTCAAACTTACATTCCTCCACCTTAATCCACTGTCCTACAAGGAATGTTGAACCAAGGGAACCCCCAACCTCTCATCAACAACCCACAACCCACTCAAAATATCAACACCCAAAACCTATCACAAATGTCCCAACCACTGATTGATCCTACATTGCAAGAACACGACTTAGCTTTACAAAAAGCACAAAAAGCTTACCAGTAAGTAGTCAAACAACAACAATAACAAAAAAAAAACAACAACAATAAGAAGCCTTAGAAACACAACAATAATATCAAGCCCAACAAGTAACCTTAGCAGTGCAACAACAACAAGCTCATCAAGAATCCCTAGTAGCACAACAAAAGGCTTATCAACAAGTCGTACAACAAAAACAACAACAACAAAAACAACAACAACAACAACAAGAAGCAACCTTAGCAACACAACAACACCACCAAGCCACCTTAGTAGTGCAACAAAAACAATCCCAACAAGCCGCCTTAGCCGTGCAACAACAAACCCAACAACAAGCATTGCTTGCTTAGCAATATGCCCAACAACAAAAAATGCTCACACAACATAAAAAAAAAGGTTTATACTATAACCCTCAATAGAACATCATCAACCTACACATGTTGGGAAAATATATGCCTCCACCACAATCACCTTCACAATATCCTACACCACCATACACCCCATACAATACATTATCATATCAAAATCCAACATACAACCCATCCATTATCCCAAAATATGTTCCTCCACCAAACCTACTAGATGATCTAGCATCACAATTTAAGGCACTATCTCAAGAAATGCAAGACCTTCAAATAGGCAAGACAAAGAAACCCCATACACAAAATTTATGTCCTTATCCATTTGACCAAAACATTGCAATGGTACCATTCCCTCTTAGCTTTGAAATCCCCAAATTTGATAAATAAAAAGGGAGAGGAAATATTGTGGACCATGTCAAGGAATTCAATGTCACGTGCATGGAGGTGGCCTATAATGATTCCTACTTAATGCACCTCTTCCCACGAAGTTTAACAGGTCCTGCCATGGATTGGTTTTCTCAATTTCCTCTAAGAATCAAAACTCCCAAGAAATCATTGAAAAATTCATAGATCACTTCTCCTTCAATCTTGATATGGACGTAAGTTTAGAAGACTTGTATACTCTCAAGCAAAACAAGGGAGAATCCTTTGCCAATTTCTTGCAACGATGGAGACAAAAAGCTAGTAAGAGCAAGTGGACCATTCTCGATGAACAAAAAGTGGGGATTATCATAGAAAATATAGATCTAGATCTATCCTTCCACTTGAATATGAAATGAATTACCTCTTATGATGAGCTTGTCCCTAGAGCCCTTAACATCGAGTGAGCCCTAACCTCACAGGGAAACACACAAGTATATAAAGATAACTTCCCATCCACTAGTTCTAACGACAAGCCCTGCTATTGGGCCAAAAACAAAAATGTTACTAGTGGTGTTGTTGTTGCACAAGGGTGGTATTAACTACTCCTAGGAAAACAAACACCCAAACCATGAATACACATCAACCATACATGTCACTGCCAAACAATCAACCAACAATCAATGCTACAAATACTCAATGTGGAAAACAAAGAACAAAAAATGATCCTAAATGACAATTCACTTCCTTAGGGGAACCTATGGAGGGAGTGTTGAAGAGGTTGATACAATCTAATATTATCTCACTCCCAAATTTCTCAAACTATCAAGAGCCACAAGTCAAACCTCGTAGCTATAAATATGATCATTTTTATGAATTTCACCGATACAAAGGTCATAACACACAAAATTGTCTTAGAATCAAACATATAAATAAGATCTTACTGAACAATGAGAAATTCATGTCAATGAAAAATCTAGGAATGAAAATCTGAAAATTTACACAAACCCTATGCTTGATCATACCAACGAAAAAGATTCAGGAAAGGCATCAACCTCAAAAAATATAAACAATACTCATGATACCACGGTGGGACATATTTATGTTGCAAGTATGGATGTGTTTGGTTGTGTTGTCATTAATGTTGTCATTGATGTCAACACAGTTCAAGTTGATTGCAGATGATACTTGTATAGTTGAGATACTGCAGAAGTGCTTATGAGAAAATTTGAGAAATACTGAAGGCAGTGTTGAAGTGTGTGTTTTGAGTGTGCTTTGCATTTCTCCTATGTTGATCCTATACCTGTACAGTTTTTTAGTTATGTTCATGAGCTTCAATGGATAATATATCCCAAGTTTTAGCTTTTGGTTCAATGGAGAGTGAAAGATGTGCTCACCGGTGTGTGAACTGGTTTGGCATAACTATATGTTTGTGGACTGGGAGAAATGTTTTGGATCCGCAGTCTTCTAATATTTGGTTTCAGATCTTGCAGATTTGGGAGATGATTCATTTTGATGGTTTATGTGTTCTGACAAACATGCTTGTGTTTTTGCACTTCAAAAGATCTACTCCAGAGCTCCTGTGTGTTGCTGGTTGGTTCAGTTGGATTGTTGAAGAGTTTTTTGTGAATGAAGATTGTTGTAGTTATTGTAGATGCATATGAAGTATTCTTAGAGATGGTAAAATTTCTGGTGAAGCATATTGAGTGATCCACATGTGATCATCTTGTTGGAGATGCACATACTTCAAAGATCATTGGTGTTTTCATTAGGTTTGGCCGACCTGGTGTCTACACATAACATTAAAATTTTACATCGAGTTAAGGAAGCGTGTGATCAATCCAAGATGTTCTTTGGGCCTTAATTAAATATGTAATTGGTCCTCTGTCATTCTTATCCATCACCAAAATGTTGAGTAGCCGACCTAATTTGAATTTGTTTTGAAATTTTATAGTCAACCTTGGAGAATGTTTCTAGGGTTGAAGATGGTATAAAAGCAAATCAAGTTGTGATTTTGGTAATCCATAATCCATGAATCAATCAAGCAAGGGAAGTGTGCAAACAAGTGCAAAAAGTAGAGTGTGCAAGAGAAAATTGAGGCAACAATAGTTTATTGTGTTAGATTCCTGAAAGCAGTGAGTTGATGGTGTTTATAATCTTCTGATCAAGCTGCGAATGTGTGGAACCCTTTTGTGGTGGATCTTTGTTTATCTATTCATTTTTCTGTAGGTAGTGAGCCTCCTTCTAGACAGTGAGTCCTTTGTTGGTAGCGAACCTTTGTATCTAGGCAGTAAGCCCTCTTGTAGTGAGCCTTTGTATCCAGTATTGCATTACTACTATATTGTGAGCTAATCCTCACCATGGTTTTTCCCTCATTGGGTTTTCCACGTAAATCTGGTGTCTCTGGTGTTTACTTTCTATAATTTGCATTTCATACTTTACACTTAATAACAGATTGGGTTAAAGCGAAATCGATTAAGGTTAGAAGTAAAGTGATTTGATACAACTGATTCACCCCCCTCTTAGTTGTCTTGTGCATTTCAAAAATTGGTATCAGAGCTCTGGTTCCTCGGTGAAAATCTTAATCACTTGAGGTAGATCATATGGTTCACAAGTTGTAGATTCCTATTTTTGATGGAGCTGATCACAGTGACTGGAAAGAACATATGAGAGGTTATCTGGTTTCTCTTGGTTTCAAGCCCTGGAAAGCTATGGAGATAAAGTATGCTATACCAACTAGTGGTCCTTCCTCTTCTGATGAGATTGCGGCTTATGAGGAGAATGAAAAGGAAAGGTATGCTATCTTCAATGCTCTATCTAAAACCGAAAGAACAAAATTTATTTCTCTAGCTACTACTCATGAAGTATGGGAAAATTTGAAAGACATTTATAAAGGAAATGATAGAGTAAAGTTGTCAAGGAAACTAATTACTAAGAAAAAAATTAAGAACTTGAGAATGGAAGAAGGTGAAGATATTGTGAGCTACTATCAGAGAGTTGAACTTATAGCAACTAAAATCAAGAATCAAGGTGGTACCGTGTTAGATGAAGATATAATTGAGAAGATCTTGATGACCCTACTAGAGAATTACAATGAAAAAGTCTCTGCTATTGAAGAATCATATGATCAAAATATGTTTACTAAGGAGCACCTATTTGGAGTCTTGACTACATTCGAGATGAGAAAATTTGCAAGAGATAAGGAGAAGATTGAAACAACCTTTAAAGCAATGAAGATAGGAGATGACTCAGATGATGATGATTCTGAAGAGTTGAAAGAAAACTTCACAAGGATATTGAAGAAAGGTATTGGTAAATACAAAGGTAAGTTTCCCTTTAAGTGTTTTAGTTGTGGAAATATTGGTTATTATGCATCAATATGTCCTAATAGAACTACACACAAGAATAACAAGGATAATAATAATAATCATAAAGACAAAAAGGATAGGAAGTTCAAGAAATTGTATTATGTCAAAGAAGATGTAGGAATTTCTAATGATGAATTTGAATTTAAGGAGGATAAGGATGAGTTTTTATTTCTAGCCCTGGAAAATAATGTTGTATCTACTAACCATGGAAGATGTGCAAAGGAATCTGGTTCAGAGAGAAAGAAGGATGAAACAAAAGGTACTCTGGTGAGTGCTTTTCATGCTAGATAGAATGAAGAATTTTGGGTAATTGATAATGGGTGTTCAAATCATATGACTGGAGATAAGAGTAAGTTCACTAAACTTGAGAAGTATGATGGAGGAATAGTTATGTTTGGAGATGACTCTAGTGTTAATATTGTTGGTAAAGGAACAATTAGTTTTGATGGGAAACATAGTACTGATGATGTCTATTATGTTAAGGGTTTAAGGCATAATCTCTTAAGTGTTGGAAAAATATGCAACAAAGGTTATCAGCTTGTGTTTCAAGATAATACATGTGAGATTAGAAAAGGATCCAAAACTATGGTAGCAACTAGAAGAAGAACTCATGGAAACATCTATTAGCTTAAGGGCGGTGATGGTTAGTGTTTTGTTTCTCAGATTAATGAGAGTTGGCTCTGACACTGGAGGATGAGACATGTGAATTTTGATAATTTGACCAGGATTAGTTCTAGGGAAGTTGTCAGAGATCTTCCTAGAATCACAAAGCCTTCAAATTCAATTTGCAGAAGTTTCCAGTTAGGAAAAAAAATAAGAAACAATTTTAAAGTAAAGGAACAATCATCTATCGGAATGCTCGAATTAATTCATATAGACCTCTATGGTCCTACAAGAACAAGAAGCCATAATGGTGATAGGTACTTAATTCTCTTGATTGATGATTATTATAGTATGACATGGGTTACATTTTTTAGAGAGAAAGCTCAGGCTCTTGATAGATTCAAGGTGTTTAAGACAAGATTAGAAAATGAGGCAAACCTGAAAATCAAATGCTTAAGGTCTGATAAAGGTGGAGAATTTACTTCTGGTGAGTTTAATGCATTCTGTGAAGGGAATGGCATAAAGAGACATTATTCTACTCCTAGAACCCCTCAACAAAATGGAGTCATGGAAAGGAAGAACTAGATTGTTCAATAGGTTGCCAAAACTATGATGAAAGAAGCAAATGTTCCTAATATGTATTGGAGAGAAGCAATCCACACTATTTTCTACATTCTTAATAGAGTTCAGATCAGAGGTAACAACATTAAGACCCCTTATGAGTTATGGACTGGTAAGACTATTAAATACTTTAAAGTATTTGGAAGTAGATGATACATTAGAAGAGATGATGAAAATCTTGGAAAATTTGATGCTAGATGTGATGAAGGAATTTTTCTTGGATATTCAAATAACAAGGCATATAGATGCTTTAATAAGAGATTGAGGAAAATAATTGAAAGTGCTAATGTAAAAGTTAATGAAGCTATGTATAGACCAGTGGAAATAAATGAAGTTGAACTTGATGATCCTATCTATGGGCAAGTGCAAGAAGAAGACAAGGAAGAGAAAGAAAAAAGTGATGAAGAGGAGATTCTGGAACTTGCACCTAAGACTCCTAAATATGTATAGAGAAATCATCTAGAGGAACAAATAATTGGAGACATCAGTGAAGGTGTGAAGAAAAGAAGCAAAATGGTTGAGGTAAACTTGTGTTTACTTTCTAAGATAGAACCTAAGACTGTGAGTGAAGCATGTAATGATGAAAACTGGGTTAGAGCAATGAAAGAGGAACTACAACATATAGAAAAGAAGGAGACATGGGAACTAGTTCCTAGACCTGCAAACAAGAATGTAATTGGTTCAAAATGGGTATTCAGAAATAAGCTAAATGAAGATGGTGAAGTGGTTAGGAATAAAGCAAGACTTGTATGCAAAGAATATTCACAGGTTGAAGGAATAGATTTTAAAGAAACTTTTGCACTTGTAGCAAGAAGGGAGGCCATTCAAATGTTCTTGGCATTTTCATCTCATAAATACTTCAAAGTGTATTGGATGGATTTCAAGTTTGCATTTATGAATGGGGAACTGGAAGAAGTATATATGGAGCAACTGGAAGATTTTTAGTTGTCAGAAAAATTGGATATGGTTTGCACGTCAAAGAAGGCATTATATGGACTTAAACAAGCTCCTAGAGCTTGGTATGCAAGGTTGGATAGATAATTGACAAAACAAGTATTCGATAAAGGGTCTATAGACAACAATATTTACTTCAAGGTTGAGAAAAGCAAAATGTTGATAGTTGTGGTATATGTTGATGACATTATCTTTGGTGGAAATGATGGTATGTGTAAGAAATTTGTAGAAGAGATGCAAAAATAATTTGAAATGCCTATGATTGGTGAGTTGAATTTCTTCCTTGGAATTCAAGTAAATCAAACTAACAAAGGGATATTCATTTCACAATCTAAGTATATTAAGGAATTGTTAAAGAAGTTTGGAATGGATGACTCCAAATTGGTCTGTACCCCTATGGTAACTGGATGTAAGCTGAGTAAGGATGATGAATCTTCTAAAGTTGATCAAAGCATGTACAAATCCATGATTGGTGGAAGACTGTATCTTACTGCTACTAGACTAGATATCATGCATGCAGTATGTTTAGTTGCAAGAATTCAAGCATAACCTAAGGAAGCACATGTTACAGTTGTGAAGAGGATATTTACGTATCTTAAGGGAACTCCAGATTATGGGCTATGGTATTTGAAGGACAATGATTTCACATTGAATGCCTACACTGATGTAGATTGGGCTGGTTGTGTAGATGACTGAAAGAGTACAAGTGGCGGTGCATTCTTCCTTGGAGGAAGATTAGTTTCATGGTTGAGTACGAAACAAGATTCAGTTTCTTTATCCATTGCAGAAGCAGTATATGTTGTAGCAACATCCTGCTGTACATAGATACTATGGATGAAGTGCCCTGAAGGACATAGGTGTGGTGAGTGATGAAACTATCTCTATATTATGTGATAATACAAGTGCTATAAACATTTCAAAGTGATGCATTCTAAAAAAAGCACATATCTATCAAGTATCACTTCTTGAGGGAGAAGGTATTGAAGAATGAAGTTAGACTTGAATATGTACCTACCAAGGAAAAAATTGTTGACATATTCACTAAGGCCCTTTCAAAAGATACTTTTGAGTATCTCGGGGGGAAGTTAGGGGTTACTACCCCTCCTTCTTTGAACCAAGTGCACATGGAGGTGCATCGGTCTAGTGGATTCACATATTCTTTTGATCTAGATTGATGATTAAGGTCTACTCCTTAGGGGGAGTAGAGAAGTGCATTTTTGTAGTATGTGATGTGGGTGTACTCCTAAGGGGAAGTGAATAGAGCTTAAAATTTCCTAATTTTTCTTCATCTCTTTTGATGTAACATTTTCTTCCAAACACTCTAAAGTACTTCATAGTAAGAATATTTCTATACCATAGCTCATAAGGAGTTCTTGTGTTGTTAACTTTAGCTTGAACTCTATTAAGTATGTAAACAATAGTATGAATAGCTTCTCTTCAGTAGACTTTCAGGGTTAGCAAAATTAAATTCTTCTTTTGTAGCAAAAAATAGACATTCATTATCATCAAAATCTCCTTAATCAAATTCATCATAAAAAATACCAACATCTTCTTTCACATATTAAGCTTTCTTAATCATCTTTCCTTTATTTTCCTTGTTCTTATTTTTTAAAGCTCTCTTTGGACATCTAGAAGCATAATGACCTATACCATCGCAACTAAAACAATTGAAAGGTAATTTACCTTGATACTTATCGGTGCCCTTTTCATCTTCCTCCTGAAGTTAGTTCCAGATCATCAAGATCTTCTTCACATGAATCTTCAACCTTCTTTGATATCTCTGCCTTGAAAGCAATCTCTATTTTTGTACTTTTCTTCATTTTTATCATTTCAAATGTAGTTAGAGTACCAATCAACTAATCTATACAATATTTGTCAAAATCAACTATTTCCTCAATAGCAGATACCTTTTCACTATAACAATCTAGAAGAGATCTAATAATTTTCTTCACCACTTCAATTTTTTAATTGTTACACCAAGACCTCTCATATCACTCACCAATTCATCAATTCTTTGAATGTAGCCTTTAATTGTTTCATCCTCATCTATATGCATCATTTCAAACCGTGCCTTCAAGTTCTGCAACTTTTCTTGCTTGAAATTTGGATCTCCTTCATAAATTCTTTCTAACTTATCCCAAACTTCTTTAGAAGTCTTCAAACTCATAACTTTAACTAATTTAATTTTTGAAAGACTATTCACACTAATAAATATTACCTTAGCATTGATCTCATGCACCTTGATTTATGTACTTGTACTTGTACTATTCAGAGGTGGATTATATGCATTATGATAAGCCTTCTCAATCTCATATCCTTGAGTAGACAAATATCCTTCCATCTTTGTCTTCTAGAAAGTATATTATGAGCCATCAAATCTAGGATATTCCAAAGGAATCTTGTTCGCTATTCTAGATTTACCTCAAATGGTTAAGAAATTTTTCAAGGAACCTCATTCTGATACCAATTGTTGAAATGAGCAAGACAACTGAGAGAGGGGTGAATCAGTTGTAGCAAATTAAACCTTCAAAAATCCTCAACAATAATTTGATCCACAAGCATTCATTAAGTCGTTATTCTATTAGATTGATTAAACATGAAATACTAACAAAAACTAAAATAACAACACCATACACATGAGAACATTATATGTACATGGAAAACCCAATGAGGGAAAAACCATGGTGGGGATTAGCTCAGAATATAAGTAATAGAAAAATTGGTACAAAGGGGCTCACTGCCAGAATAAGACACATTGTCCAAAAAGGCTCACAGCCAAGGCTCATTGCCACATAGAGAATACAAGAAGATAGAAGAATAATGTTACATAGAGAAACACTTATCAATGTAACAAGGAGTCCACCACAATTTCTCGCACACTTTCACAATCTCACATGAAACATTTTGGATGCCTTCAACTCACTACCTTCAAGAACCCTAATATGAATTTCCCATTGCTCTGCTCAATTTCTCATCACACACATCACTCACATAAATATCTCATCTATATTGACTCTTAATATTCCACTCACCCTCTTGCATCAACACCATACATATTTATATCAGCTTCTACTACCAAAAACATTCTCCAATGTCGGCCACTAGTCGTTATACATTCAAATTTGAAATAGGTCGGCACCCAAACATTCCCATAGTGGATAGGAATGAAAGGCTACCTACATAAATTAGGACCCAAATAGATCCCAACACTCTTAAACATGCTTCTACAAGCCTCATATGTAGTGTTAAACACAAGGTCAGCCAACACCTCTGCAAAACACCATAGACATTAAGTACATGCTTCCATAAATCAAGCTGAAAGTTTTGAACAACATAATTTACTTGAACTTAATCTAGAACAATCCATGAACTACTTAAGATTCATCAAATAATTCAACCAAGCTTTGCATCAACAAATACTGTAACTTAGGACAACTAATAACCCTTGTTTGCATATTGATAAATGAAACTTACATTGTACTACACCAAATCAAGTAAAAATTTGAAGATAATAGGATAAAATCATTATAAGAAATTTCTCAAGTTTGCACAACCTGAATACAAATAGTAGAGAAACGTAGAGCAAATACATTTCTCCTAGACCACATAAAACATTATTGAACAACTGGTTCACACACTGGTGAAAATATATCACACTGTACAATGATCCATAAACCCAAATTCTGAATATAGCAACCTCTGTCAACCTTGAATAACTTGTAAGATCTTCATAGGTATAGCATCAACATAGAAATAATGCCTCGAGCACAACATCAGAGTACACTATGAACATTTGCACATCATAGTTTACTTCGTTTATAAAATTTTCTCAAAAGCACTTGAAAACCAAGTACTAGAATCATCATCTCAACTCATTACTTCATTCCAAATCATCTTAAAACTCTACAAAAAATGAATAGATCCATTTACTCAAAACACTTCCTCCATGTCTCAACTACACATGTACAACCTATTTTCCTCTTTTCACAATTTTCTCAATATCCTCAACATCTTCATCCCGTAGTTGATATCAATGACAACACCAATCAACAAACTTCCTATTGACATAAATGACAACACCATAATTCTTACAACATTATGGAGATAATAATCTCCCCAATTATGCTAGACACCTTTTTCTGGTACCCTATCCTTTGGTCTAAGGGAATATATAATTTCCTTATTCAATTTGACTTCATCTAATCCCAAATGTGCTAGCACTTTCTTCACAAAATGGTATTAAAATAATAGAAAACTTGCACCATCATAGTGCTTATCCTAAATATGTGTCCAACATTGGACAAGGATGGGATTTACCTTCCCATCATCTATATGGATTTACAGGGCACCATCCCATGTTTTTCTTCTTGCATAAAAGACCATATGATAAATTAGGGAGTACCATCTAAATTTTATTACTTTATTGTTACTCTTGAAATTTGCTAATTTCTTGTGAATTGTATTAGTGATAAATGTTGCAAATTCAAATTCAATATTTACAAGAGGATTTTGAATATCCACTACCATATACATGAGGTGCACTAGAATTTTTTTTGTGTATCACCTCCAAGGACTTGACACAAAGCATAATACGTCCTTATAAAATAATCCTCAAAAGAGTTCAAACTAAAAGGCTCGATTTAATCTTGAGGGATTCTAATAGATTTACTATCAAAACCCTTTATTCTATACCTAGGGAGCCAATGCACCCTATAACTGTTCCTATCCTGCTAATACATTTTCTTGAATAGTCCTAAAACAATGACTTTATTAGAAACCAATTTCAATTTTAAAACTTTAGAGATAAAAGCTTTATCAATTTTGATTAATTCTCCACCATTTACAACCCTAGCCATTCTCAAATTTTCATCAAAGTTAGCTACAATGTGTCTGAGGAAATCCACTTCCATGAACACATTTGACATCACCAATTTCCCCATCATAGGTCCATACATTGGAAATGGGGACTTTAGAATTCCTCTTCCTGTACCAATGGAAAAACAACTCCCATCTAGTAGGAGGTATTTCAACATCTCTGTACTCATATGCATTGTCTACCATGCCAAAGGAAACACCAGGACAATGGGGTTTGATAGGATTTTTAGTTGATCTAGGGAGTTGGACAAATAGGTCTTCATTGAATGAACTTTTTGAAGTTGAGGCTTGATATTTCTAATGGTTCATGATTGTAATTCAAGTTCAAACTAGGGTTTCTTAAGACTGGTTCTAAAGTTTTTTTTTTATGTACTTTCAAACAATAGCTAGGGTAAATGGAGTAATTTTGGCAATTTAGAGCACTTTAGGGCATATACTATCTCAATTACAACCTTGGAACAAAAAAATGGATAAAATTATTGGATGAAAGCATACTTATTTTTTTTCTTTTGAAAAGCCTAGTTTGTTGTGAAAATCATTAGAGCTCTTCAATTCTTTTTGCTTGATGCTTTAGATGCCAAATGAGTTTTATAATAGACTAGTTTGTAGCATTTATAGCAGAAATTTTACTGAAGTTTGGTAGAAATTTATCTTTTCTGCCATTACTCTTAGTTCATGTGAGCCAAAGTATGCAACCATCCATTTTCTAAGTTTGAATGTAGGCCATTAATCTTTAGATGAAAGGGCAAGATTTGATGGTCACCAATGATTTGACCAATTTTAATATTTGACATGAGTTGAAAAGGTCTTCAACTAATGGGCTTAATCCACATGGAGTCACTTTAAACATAATTAGAGGATGGACCACAAAATACAACTCAAAAAATACAACTCGAGCATAGCTGACATCATCATAGGATCCATGTGGAATCTTTTCATGGTTTTGTAGTTCAAAAATTGAACTGCTACAAAGAGCTTGCAGACCAGAAAAATGTTGTTGTGATTGTGCCATGTGGCACTCATTCCACTCCTTATAAATTATCCTTTGATATAAAACACTCCAAAAATAATGACATCAAGCCACATGTTCCTTTTAATACCTTTGAAATGTGACACTTGCCATATTTTTTGTGGTTTCTCAAGCTTCATTTAGGTCTTCATTGGAATGCCCTATGAACTCATGAAATACGCTTAAAATGTTCCACACATCCACATATGGTCTTTATTGGAAGACTTGTAGCAAGGAATTATTTTGAACATGCCACGTGTCATGACTTCCATGGTTTCATAGGCAATCTTTACCCTTAGTAATATACCTCCCACGAAATGGTAGAATCTACTAAAAAAGGTGATAATTGTCAACGTTTTCTAGTTTCCATGGAGAATTATTTTTATAATAAAATATTATTGCAGACTGAAGCATTGAGGTAGTGAGACCCACATGCTAGGCACATGTAACTTGAGGATTTATAAGGCACATTCTCTTAAGAAAACTTTATGTTACTAGGGAATGAAGGGGCCGACGAGTAAATAAAATATGGAGGAAACACATATAAGACCTTAGGCACACAATAAATTATTTAAATGGTGGGTCTAATCAGTAACTTAAGTAGGAGGGGTCAATAAATGCATGAGGGAATAACCCTTAAATGAGAACTTAAAGGAAAAATAATTATCTAAACAAGGGGTCAATGTGATTATAACAAAAGTGTTTGTAATACTACTTAGACTTAAGGTTTTAGGTAGGGTTTATGCATGGGCAAGAATTTCTATCAGTAAACCCTATCAAAAAAAAAAATTTGAACAAAATTTTGAACAAAATACTAGGAACCAAGAAGATATGAAATTTGCACTACTAGTGGTTGTAGTTGGGGAAGTCTATTTAGCAAGAACATAGCAATAATCCAAAAAACTCTATAAAAGTAGACTAGACACAAAAACAAGACCAAAACAAGGTAAAACCAGACCAAGAAACTATATAGTATATACATATAATACATTATGCATGGAAAATACATATTTCATTGGAAATACCATTTTAAAAATTGTCCATGTACTAATAGTTTTAAAAATTCACCATCTAAACCTTGTAAGAAGTAGGAATCCTCACCATGGTTGCTACTTATTAGGTATGGTCCAAGCCGTAGAGCTTCAAACTTTCCATCCTTACCTTTCTCCTATTACCTAGCATTCCATAGAATCACTAGATCATCCACCTAAAACCTCCTCATGGTTGTCCTTTTGTCATAAAGATGCTTGACTTATTATTATATATTAAGGTTTCTCTACTGAGCTACTCTTCTTGTTTCATTCAACTGAGTGATTTGGTTTATCTTGTTAACCATTGCATCAAAAATGTCCTCATCGTGTTCTTGGATAAAATTATACATATGAAGAAAATTGTGGATAGGAATTCTAGCTTTGAAAGCATAAACCAAGTTAAATGGAGACTAACCAATTGATTTCTTCACTGTCACACTATCTACCCATAAACCAAATATGAGGTTTGAATCCTAGGCCTTCTTATTTTTCTCAATCATTCTTTTTATGATCTTTATGATCAATATTTTATTACTTGATTCTGCCTAACCATTACCCTAGGGGTGGTATAGAGATGCATAGGAAATAGTTATCCATACTAATTGTAGAAAGTTGTGAAGTCTTTAGATCTGAAGCACATTGCATTGTTCGAGATCAAATTCATTGGTACTCCAAACCTAGTTATGATATTATTCACTAAGATATAAATTACAACTTTGCTTTTGGCTTTCCTTATGGGAATTAATTCTATCCATTTTATGAAATAATCAATCACAACTAGGATCCAACTATGTCCTCCACTTGATCTATTAACTATTTCTCTGATGAAGTCTATGGCCCACTATTAAAATGGAAACTTTGTAGACATTGGTCTTAAGGGTAGATTCCCTAAGAACTTTAGCTTTCTAGAGAATCTTTGATAGACATTACACTTTCTTACTAATTTATATGCATTTGTAAAGAGTGAAGGCCACCAATCACCATACCTTAAAATCTTATGGGTTGTAGTTTTTGTGATATAGTGTCCACCACAAACTCCACTATGCATTTCATTCAGGATGGTAGCATCTTTTTCTTCATTAACATATTTAAGAAAAATTCCATCTATGTTTCTCCACCATAACTCATTATGGATGATGAAATATTTGATAGCATGCAATTTAAGCGTTCCCTTCTGATTACCTTTTATTTTATTTGGGAAAGACATGTTTTGTAGGTAGAATATGATATATTTATACCATGGAGAAGCTTGCATATCATATTTGAATGGTACCAAACCTACTTCTATATTATTTACTTGATTAACCTTCAAATTAGATTCAACCATAAGCCTAGGTAATCCTTACCTTGTGACCATTTTGGTGATTTGAATGTTTATGTTCAACTCTTGGATCTTTTTGATCCATCTAAATATCCTTCTAGTAACTTCCAATTGAATGAATATATTTAATTTTAACAATAGGAACACATGCAACAATTAAAGCTCCAACTAAGTATGACCTGAAGTTCTTGATAGCTTTGACCGGCACATATTCTTTTTTTTCCACCATATCAGATTTGAGCTCAACAACTTATAAGTATTTACTAAAGAAAGAAATAGGCTACTCAAACCCTTCATCATTTTTTACAACATGACTACAATGATGGTATGGAATGAGGCAAAGGAAAACAATTAAAATGGTTTTGAAAAAATAGGGAATTTCAAAATAAGAGCCTTCTTTATTGCCTCCTGTATGCTCTAAAATGCCTTTTTGGGTTCTTCATTCCATGAAATAGACTCCCATTTCTTTATCATCTTTGAAATAGATCTTGTGATCTCTACAAAATTTGTTACAAATCTTCTCACAAAGTTTACTTACCCAAAAAAGGATTGTATGCCTTTAATAGTTCTAGGTTGGGGAATTTTATCTATTGATGCAACCCTTTCTAGATCAATCCCGATCCCCCCTTAGAAACAACATGACCTAAACAAACTTCTTTTGTCATTCCAAACAAACACTTCTTAGGGTTCAGAGAAATATCATACTCTGGAGCCCTAGATTTTTTTTTCTAGGTGCATACAATGATGCTCCTCTTTCTTGGAGTATGCAATTAGGTCATCTTGGTATACCACCACGAAGATGTATAAAAAGTATAAAAATGCAACATCCATTGCTCTTTAGAAAGTTTCTCCTGCATTGGTCAAGCCAAAAGGAATTCTTATGGACATATGTGCCCCATGGTGCAGCGAAAGTAGTTTTGTACTGCTCTGATTCCTTTACTTTCACTTGGTTGTAACCTAAAAACCCATCCATCATTCATAGAAATTCACAACTAGTGACCCTATGTAGCATTTCCTCCATGTTAGGTAATAGATAATTATGTTTTTAATTAATATATGTTTATATTTCTAAAATATTCACATAATCTGATATCTCCATTATTCTTCCTCATTGGCACTAAATTTGAAACCTAGGTGGAATGTTTGATTGGCTTGATGATTCCTCCATGCCTGAGCTTCATTAGCTCTTGTTGTATTTTGGGTGCTAGTGTAGGATTTATTGGTCTTTTCTTTTGTCTAAAATTCTTGGCATCTAGCTTTAAGGGATTTTCGTGCTGAAATAAATCTTTTCTATAAGCCTTTAGGTCATCATATGACCAATAAAAGACATGCTTGTATTTCTTGAGTAGGGAAATAAACATTATTATAATTTTGGATTTGAGTTTTTTTACCAATGTAGACCTTTTTGGGTGCATAATTAGTCCCTTAATTGATTTCCTCTAGATATTTCTCATGTGTAGAATTTTTCTTAACATTACACTTGTTAGAGTTATCAAAAAATATTTCTAAGGCCACCAAACCTTTATTAATTTTATTGGTTTTAATTTGAATCACCTCATTTCCAAAAATGGTGTCCTCTCCATCATTTTTTTCTCCAAAATTGTGGAAATCAATCTCCTAGCTAAGGTATTCAACTGTACAATGCAAAAATTTCAACAAATTTGAGTCACTATTGAACACCTACTAGTTCTGAATATTGTCTAGGATAGAAGGACGTACTTGAACCTTAACCTTTGATATTCCAAAAAAAGTTACATTCAAGTCTCATGGAAATTTTGGAAAGAAGGTATAACATTGAATTATTTGATCTTTCTACCCAGTCAATTGAAAATGCGTCAAACATCTCAATGGTATCCCAAACAACAACTTTGTACTTTTTTTAGTATTTTATGCCTTGACACATTTTTGGATCTAACCTGGGATATAACTAACTCAGAGTCCCCTAAAACCCTAAGTTTCTCGATTTTATGTTTAACAACTTTCAATCCTAACAATAAGATCTCATACTCTGCAACATTATTTGTCAATTCAAATTTTAATGAGAATGAGTACTTGTAATATTTACCTTCTGATGATGTAAGAATTACCCCTGCACTTGAACCTTATTTTGATCATGCTCCATTAAAATACATGGCCTATAAGCCATCTACCTAATCTTACTACTTCATTTATTCAACTATTGATACATCTTTTCTTTTTGTTGGTTGTGACTCTACAAAATTGAAGTTATCCATGTCCGTATCAACAAAATATATGTTGGCAAGAGACACCGCACAAGTCATCTGGTGTTGTCATTGATGGAAACCCTAGTCAGATTGAAGATATTTGTCAAAGCTAAAATAGGGCATTTGACATAATAATGTACATTGACTCATATGTAATTTTCTATTATCATTTCATGTTGTGGATCTCAAGGAAGGTTGTCTGATGTATGAACTATATTATCCTTGAATCATCAAGGTTCACATTGATTGGTGTGCAATTTAGAAGATTCGATGTATTGATTTTCAGTCTAACAATGCAGAAAGACCGACTAGATGTGTATATCATGTTGTGGATCTTTGAGACATAATTGTTTAAGGTGTTTCATGTTTGAGACATGTTTTTTTGGATCCTTACTATGTTTTGGATGACATTGGTTGATTCACATTGATAATTATCTATGGATTGAGCTGACAGTTTGTGCACGTTTCTTATTTTGTTAAAGTCGACATGCAGTTGTTCTGATCTCTGCCATTAACAGGGATCATGGTATATGAGATCTAATTTCATACTTCCCCCAATTATTTCTGACCATTTTATTGATAAAAGCATTCCATATTGGGGTGGAATGTCAACGTCAATCATATTCAATTCATAATCCTTTTGAAGGAATATAGCTAATCTAAAATGTACATACTTCATAATTCCAATAATTGGGATTTATCTTGAATCCATTACAAAGAATTTCCCAGATTCTTGGTTTAATTATAATATTAGTTCCTTTATAATTTCTAGGGGCATAACAGTTGTGGATGCTCCCTAGTCAATCATGCAATTTCTTACTAGTTTGTTGTTAACTTGTAGAGTCACATAGAAGGGATCCACTTGGTTAGGTAAAGTAGTTAGAGTAGTTCCTAGAAACACTTACAATATTTTATTACTATCCCTTCAAGTTCAATCCTTTTTAACTTTTTCTTACGCTTTTTAGGTGGGGTGGTCACCCTTTTTACATCATAAGCTATAATCACCCCATTGATAAAGGCAACTGCCTTTTGCTTGTGCTATTTTATCTCCATCATCTCTAACAAAGGAACTGATATTTTGATTTGGGATAAAATTTGTGTCATATCTACTAAGATATACTTTGGAATACAAATAGGTTGATTAGTTGATATGATTTGATCATTAACATTCTCTAATTTATTTCCCAATAGATGTTGATCCTTGGTATACTCTTTCTTCTTTTCTATTGTTTTCCTATAATATCTAGCCTTGATGTTAGAAGGATCAATTCTATTTGTAGGCTTCTTAATATTTATTCCTTTAATATCTTGTTGTTAAATAGGAGATTTAGTTCATGTCCAATCCCTAATTTATTTTATGAAAAGACCACCCGAATTTCCTTGATCATCATTATCTATTCTATTTCTCATATTGTAATTTCTCTTCACTTGGGCAATAGCTATAGCAGTTAATGCTCTAATTTCTTCATCTAAAGGTCTTCTTAGCTTGATATTAGGTTTAGATTCAATATTATGTATATCATTAAAAAATTTCCTCTCATCACCGAAAAATATTTATTGATGGTACATCCATAACTCTAATACTTCTTATAATAAACAACTAATTTTGAGCATCCTTCACTTGAAGAGTAATCATCAATTTTGGGTTAATTCTGGTAGACAACATATTTATATATTTTTATTCACCTTGTGAATTATCACATTCATCACATGAAATATTACCTTCTTCAAGGGATTGAGCAACCATGCATTGTCGAGGAGAGTGTGGCAACTAGTAGGGATTACACCAAGAGGTTTCCTCTTAAAAAAATGCATTAATCCTCTTCAAGGTATCAAGGGTTTCTTTGTTTGGCATAATCCTCTAGTTATTTTGAACATGCTTACCATTGTGCTAGTTTATATTATAAGGCTGGTTTGACAGCTTAGGCATTCTCTAATGCCTCTAATAATTAGTTTTATCTTGAGGTAAACACTTATCATTCCTTGCTACTTTATAAATAAGGTCCCTTAAGGCACTCATTACCTTGTCAAGTTTATCCTCAGGGGTTGCAACTTTTCTTTGATGTCCTTTAAGGTTTTGAAAGATTTTAAAATCACCCTTTTTGTTCACCTTTCTTAAGTCCTTCCTATTATTTCAATATGAGTTTGTAGTGTAGAAAAATATACTCATTTATATTTTCACACTATGTTTGGATCCCTTAATTAATTGGACTTAATTAAGCTTCTAATTGCCTAAATTATGTATTCCTAAGCCTTATTATTCCCATTTTCCAAAAGGGAAACTAACATTAAACAAATGCTAACAATAATTTAAACACCTTGGAAATTGTGTCCTATATTTAGGTCCCAAGAGGGCGAATGGGTCCTCCTTAAGTGCCAAGACCCAATTTTTAATATGTTTTTGGCAATATTTTAATGATTCAAATTCAAGTTTCAAATGTTGGCTAATGAAATCAAATTTTTGGGAAATTAGATAACCAACTACAAATACATAATTATTTTATCAATTCAACATTAAGAATTAAGAGGAAACTTTCACAAGAGCAAAGATTATTGTCAAGAGCATTGAATAGAAGATTTATCAGTCATCTACAACAACAATCAAGATCATATCATCATTTCAAGATTCATGCGTATTCATATAATGTTTTGGAGCTAACATTGTGATGTAGGTTTCAAGCATTCAAGCATCAAATCAAGCAATCATTCAAGCCAATTCAAGCAAGATCCAATCCTTAGAGAGATGTGTTAGACTTCAATCCTCTAAGGGTAGCCATTAAGGGTTTGTTGAGTTGTGACATAGCATTGTTCATTCATCAAATTCCTTTCATTTATCATTATTTCATTATCAAGGTTTAATTACCAACATGGGGTTTGACTAAGGAAAACCCTTATTCACCCATAAAAAAACATTTTTTCTTTTCTCTTTGTATCTAAAAATTTATAGGTGAAGAAGGATTGAAGAATGATCGAAAGAGAAAATTGTCAAAATTGTCAAAGTTGTCGACATTGTTGTCAAGTGATGGAAACTCGGATCCTAAATTTATTTTTGAATTTTTGACAATGAAACCTGGGGAAAATAGAAGCTTAGATGTTGCACTAGAGGACCCCTAAAGCCAAGGAAAAACCCTATACAAAGACCCATTCTCCCTTGGGCGAATGAGTCCTTGTAGGACACTTAGAACCCACTTTTTTGGGTAGGTACATACCATTCTGCATTTCCCAAATTTTCCTACAAACTGTCATTTCTATTTCTATTATTATAGAATTCTGCATTTTAAGTGTTAGGCCATGCAATTTACTTTGTTAAAGATTTTTAAATTATCTTCCAAAAGTGCATTTCAGTCATTTCTGTCATAAGAAAACAACAAATCCTCTCCATAGAGTTGACTCACCTCAAGGTTGAAATTAAATTCTATCCTTGGGAAATCTCTTTTTCTAATGGAACTAGGAAAAGTGAGGGTATCCTTTTAACATTCCATTTTGGTTCACATTGTCCCCCCACTTTAGTGCGAGGATGAGTGCAAGCACAAACTCACACTAAAGTAGAAATTCAAGACACATATGTATGCAAAAATGACAAAGATATCCAATCATACAACATCAAAGACTAGGAAGATCAATCCTAGATGGTTCAATTGGTGCAAAACACATCTAATCTTTCAGTTTTATGCTCACTCCGAGGTAGTGGAACCTCACATTGTCCACTAGGTGAGTATCCCAAAAGGGTGGAAAATGAGAGAATCATACTAGGCTCCCATAATATATCAAAGCTATCCTCCTGACAACTTCAATAAGGAACCATAATACTACACTTCGAGCTTCACAAGGCTTAACAAGCCACGTTATGCTAAGCACTCATGAACAAGGCAAGGATCCACAAGCAAGAAAGGTGTGTTATGCTAGGTGGCCTTGAATTGGGGGTTTCAAGCTCCATAGGGCTTAACAAGATGTGTTATGCTAAGAACCTATGAAAAATGACAAGGCTCCATAGACAAGCAAGGTGTGTTATGCTAGGTGGCCTTGAATAGGGTTCAAGCTTCATAAGGTTAACAAGTTGCGTTATGCTAACACTTATGAACAATAGTGCTAGTACAAGTTTTTTTGTTCAAATGGATTTTTATTAGTTCGTATAAGGTCTTCTTCTTAGGGAACATCATGCCTAATGTCTCCAAGAGAGGAAAAGTCATGAGTAAAAGGTTCACAACATAGGGAATGTAGTGTGTCACATCACCACTAAGAGGAAAGTTGTACACTAAGAAATATCACACTCTTGGAGGACATCAAACCCAATGATACCACCAAGAAAAGGGTGCATCACAAGAAAAAATAAAATCACACAATGAAACATGAGAAATGTTGAAAGATATTATCAATATATTCTCCCACTTTAAAGTGGTTGCTAACACCATTGCTGTGAGCAATTTATTTAAAGTAGCCAATGTTCAATCCTAAGACATGAGAGCTTATTCAAAAATCCCTATTGTTAGTGTAAATATTTATTTACTACACTAGCATAAGTTAACTTAGGTTATTTTAACCTTAGGTTGCATTTAATCTTTTTAGGGTTTCCTTGTTGTCACATGTTGTTAGATCAAGACACATGGCAACATCTTACTGCATCTTGTATCTCACCCTTTCCTATATAAGGAGGGTTATTATATCATTTGTATCATCCCTTTTCCTCATCATTTTGAGAGGTCTTAATATCAAGCAAGCTCTTGCATATCCTCTTGTGGAAGATTCATCATTTTTTTTGTAGGTGTTCCTGGTTATTAATCTTGTTCAAGATTTCTAACACCTATGCCAAGTCATATGTTTCCAAAATTAAGCTATGCCATGAAAAAGAAAGGAGGGGTTGCCCCCAAAAATACATAAGGTATCTATGAATTCGAGGTCAATATATCTTTGCTACAATGTTGTTATAGAGCTCAAAAATGTCATTATTCTCCAAATATTCATAGAACTAGAAGAATGAAACATAAAGATAGAAAACAAAGAAAAATACTTTTGGGTCAACATGGAAGAGACCTAAATGTATCGATGCCTTACATCATCCCCAAAAGGAAAACATAAGAGAAGCAAAAAAGGAAAATGTTTACGACATAGAGAAGAATGTAGATACATTAAGAGGAATGTACAAAAAGAGAGAGATACATCAAATAGAACAGTACATGGGATCACATTACACACATGCAATCACATAAAGAAACATGAAAAAAATAAAAAATCAAAAGACTAGTAAGGCACATGCAAGTCAACCTATAGTAGGTCATCCATATCCCAATCTCGTTCAGTATATACAGAAGGCAGACAAGTAGCCAAAGGGACAACATCAAATGCCAAAACTAGGACAAGGCTATCTAACCCCTTGCCCCCACTAAGTGCAGGAAAAGGATGAGCTGAGATGGGTGATGAGAATGAGCTCGTCGTGATAAAGATAATGATTTTCAATGAATGTAAAGCATGCAATAGTAAGGGTGATATGATCCTACAACTATTACATGGCAAGGAGTGAAATGTATGCTTTTTTAGTCAAGTTTGATTCTTAGAGGGTGAAAAATTCTTCAATAATTTCTTTAAAGGGTGACAATTTTCGGTGTGATGGCCAAAGAATATATGATAAGAACAATATGGTTCTTTTTTATTAGTTTGTCTTTTGGTCAAGATTGCACGTTTAGGTGGTAATTCGAGTAGTTGTCAACATAAAAGAGCATAGAAGATCGTCTTGGTTTTGGACAGTCGTAATAAGTTATAAAGAGATTCAGGAGGTTCATACAATTATTTTAACTGAAAATTTTGATGATCATGCACTCTAGGCTTCTTCTTCTTTGGTATGATAATTGTGTTGTCATCAATTTCTTCTTCTAACTACAAATCCTTTCCTTTTTCAAAAAAAGGATGTCGTTAGAAGTATTAAAGTGTTCAAGAGGTGTTGCTTCTTTTCACTTATGCATAGGTAATGTATTAGAAGTAGGTTGAGGGGTAGGAAATTTTTTATTGATGAGATAAGCCAAGATACATATATAATCTATTCCTTGTTTGTATTTAAGTATATTTCATAGGTTTCCTATAAGGGGAATTCCATGGATAGCAATAGGGTCATCTCTCACAAATTCTTGTAAAGTTTTTAATTCTTCATCCAAAAATCTTATGTTCTTTTGCGGGATATGAAAAACATCATGCACATTGGTTGTAGGTAAGGAAGTCATTGGAAATGAGGTATGCAGGTTATGATCCATACAGGGTTTATTATCAACACTATTAGAAAGAGAGTTAGAAAACCCAAGATCCACGGTGAATGGTGTATCGTGGGATGACATGAGTGTCAAAATATCTCACATAAGTATTGATAATAAGACACCAAGTTGTAAAGCTCATACAAGTTTCAAAAACTTAATGTCAACCCAAAATGGAAAGAGGGTAAAATGCAATGCAATGACCTAGAATACAACATGTAAATGCAATTTTTAGATTATAAACAAGGTAATTTTCTAATTACACTATGCAAAAATATGAAAATGAAATCTTGTAAATGAAATTTTGAAATCACACAATGCACTAACTTTATCAAATTAAGTTAAATATGACCAAATTAAGTTAAATATGACCAAATTGAAGAAACATAAATTTTGCAAACAAAAACATAAATCTAAGAACATCAAACAAAAATACAGAAATGAATATTTTAATGCCCAAAAAATCATAATATGACTCTAATCAAGGACTCATTCGCCCTAGGGCGAATGGGTCCTAGGTTAGGGTTTTTAATTTTTTTTTACATATTTTGAGTGGATTTTAGTGGTTTCTAGATTATGATTTGAAACAACAAGTTACAGTTTGATTTTTCTATGAATTCAATGTTAATTGCAAATGAAAAATATAACAAAATGACAACCTGAAAAACCTAATTTGATATGCAATTTTGTTTCAATTTTCAAATGCAAATGAATATGATGCAATTCTATGTAAATGATATGCAAGATGACTGATTTTATTTTTATTTTTTAGATTTAAAGAATGCAATCCTAAAACCCTTAAATGAAATGGAAGGTTAAATGCAAACTAGACACCCTAAATGAGACTCAATTCAATGTAAAAAGATGCAAATGAATGCAAGATCTAAATCTAGGATGAAAAAGGACTCCAAAATAAAAAAATTCAATGATCAAAGTTAGGTTCACCAAAATGAAACAAAATAAAATAGGTATATGATGAATGGGTTGGTTCACCACAAAGACCTATTTCCATAATTTCATTCAAGGAAATGAGATCCAAACAATGAAGTGACTATCAACCAAAAGGTGATTCAAATAAAGGTATGAATCAAAAATTTTCCTATCTATGCAAGGATAGGTGTATAAGCTAAATAAAAGTTTGGGGAGAGAGATTACAATCATCAAACAAACTCTAAAATGCAATCTATAAAATGCAAATGAAGAATAGTAATAAAAACTAATAGAAATGCCAATCAAAAGGCAGATCTAGAAAGGGGAAAAAAATGTGTACCTTTCACCAAAATTCACCTTTTGAAGCTCACAGAGGACTCATTCACCCTATGGCGAATGGGTCATGGCTAGGGTTCTCTAAAATCTATTTCTAGGTTCTCTTCTATTAGGTCTACATTCCTAGAATCCTGATGTTCATTGTTGAAAAATCGAAAATAAATTCCATAGAGGAGTTTCCGTGATATGATAACTTTTCTTTCAACTTTGACAACTTTGCAACTTTCTTCAGTTTTTCTTTTCAAAGGATGTTCCACCTAAAAATATATAATCACACATCAAAGAGAGAAAAATATTGTTTGTTAGGTGAATGGGGGTTTGCCTTGGTAAAACCCTATTTTGGTAATTAAACCTTGAAATAATTAGAAAAGCATGAAGGAATGATGAATGAACAACTCTATGTAACAACTCACCAAACCTTATTTGAACTTTGGATTGTAGATCTACAAAATTCAATGAATTGGCTTCAACGGATGTGGATATTGATCATGAAACTTAATTAGAAACAATTCTTTTGAACACTTTAATAGATCTTGAACTCTACATCACCACATTAGCTCAAACAACATGCATGATGCAATAAATCTTTGACATGATGAAAGGAATTTTTATTGCTGCAATAATATTCTACAAATTTTCCCTTGAATGCCTTGAAAATGCTCTTGAAATGCTCTAATAATGCTTTTGTGAAAGTACTCTCAACTTGCTTGAAATCTTCTAGGATCTCAAGATGAAACATAGTGAAATAACCTCTTATTTATATATATCTTAAGATTAATTCCCAAAATTCAAATATCACAAGCTAACATTGAATTATGGATTTGAAATCATTAAATACCACCAAAAATAGAGTTTAAATTTAGGTCCTAGGTGCAAGTAAGGACCCATTCTCCCTATGGCGAATGGGTCCTAGGTCACTTGTCTAGAACACACATTGCTCAATGTTAAACCTTATGTCATGGCATTTATGAATGTCATGTTTTATCCCTCAGAATTGCAATTAATTAGGCTTGGATTTGAATTAAAGGGGCCAATTAAGGAAAATTAACCTCAATCAATTAATAAATCCCTGGATTAATGTGAGTGTAAAGGTACACCTTACAACACCAAAAATATGGCACAATTAAGTCCATTCTATGTAAAAGGGCCCTAAACTTAATGTGTATGTAAAATAAATATTACAACACTAAATTTAAGCATCATTAAGCTCATTTTATTATTAATTATTCCCAGTTTAAGTGTGAAAAGGGATACGTTTTCCTACACTACAATTACCAACAAGGGGTTTGACTTAGGCAAACCTTTATTCACCCATTTTTTTTTCTTTTCTCTTTGTATATGTAGATTTACTGGTGAGGAAGGATTGAAGATTGATCAAAAGAGAAAATTTTCAAAATTATCAAAGTTGTCAACATTATTGTCAAGCCACGAAAAATAAGATCTTGAATTTATTTCCGAATTTATGGCAGTGAAACCTAGGGCAAACATAAGCTTAGATCTTGCATTAGAGGACCCCTGAAGCTAAGGAAAATCTTTGTACAAAGACCCATTCACCCTTGGATGAATAATTCCTTGTAGGACACCCAAAACCCACTTTTATAGGCAGGTACATACCATTCTGAACTTTCTAGATCTGCCTGCAAACTATCATTTTTTCATTTATGTTATTATAGAAATTTGCATTTGAAGTGTTAGCTCATGCAATTTACTTTGTTAAATATTTTTAAATTATCTCCCACAAGTGTATTTTAGTCATTTTTGTCAGAAGAAAACAATAGATCGTCACCATAGAGTTGACTCACCTCAAGGCTGGAAGTCAATTCTATCATTGGGAGATCTCTTTTTCTAATAAAACTAGGAAAAGTGAAGGTATCCTTTTAACCATTATTTTGGTTCAGATTTTCCCTCCACCACTTATATTTTTCTATGTTTTAGAGTTACAATCCTAAATACATCCCTCAACAATTGAGGGTTTTTATCCCTTAATTCATAACCCATCTTTGGGTCATAGGCATTGCAATATAAAAATAAGCACATAGACTCATTAAGCCTCATATATAGTGGGATTTTATTAAACACCCTATTAAACCTTGTATTGAACTTAGAGATCGATTCATTTAATCCCTTATTTATGCTTGTGAACTCATTTATCACAAATTTGGGGTCTATCTTATTGCCATATTACTCTGAATTTTCTTTTGAAGTCATCCCAAGATCTAATGCTTGCATCTAGTAGGTTTTTATACCAATATTTGGCCTCACCAATCAAAGACTGCATAAACAATTTCATTATACAATCCTCATTATCCACCTCAAAGTCATCCAATAGATTCAAAAAGGTACTGAGATGTACTTCACTAGACACTACATCATTTACTAAAAATTTAGCAAGGTATGATCTTACTTCGTTGGGAGATTCATCGGGATGTCTAGGAATACCACCAAAATCTAGTTGCTCATATATGTCCATTTGTAAAGGCATTCTTCCTAGAGGATTTCCCATTCTTGGGTCTTGTTCAACATTTTGATTCATAGGGGGATTTTGTTGTATATGGTGGTGTCAAGATACATGGATATATTGACCACCTGTGTTTGGTGGGGCACTGTATTGCATTTGGGAACCTATTTGATTATACCCCTAAACATTTGGTACATAAATCCCTTGTCCTAGGTTTTGTCCCACATATTATTGTTGGAATACTCCATTCATGCTATTACTTTGTTGCAATTGATAATTATGAGTAGGGTTTATTTGAGGACCTAATGAAAAATTGGAATTCATAGGCATGGAATTTCCCCAAGATTACTCTATTGTGAGGTGGAAGGAATTATATTTCTTTGAGAAACACTTTCCATACTACTTGTATTAGGCACAATTTGTGATGTAACATTAAGCTGAGGGTGAATCCATGTGCTCACATGAGAATTATTTAAAGGAACATTTATTTGATGGCTACTTCTAGCCTAGTTTTGAGATGTTAGTACGACAGTGCTATCAACATGACAAAAATATTTCATGTTCTCAACCATTTTATTCATATCATCTCTTTTCTTATGGGCTGCCTAATTCTTTCTTGATCTAACCGGTTTAGTTATTGTTGAAGGTAATTCATTTCCTTTAACAATTCATCCTTAGTTTGAAGTGTATTTTTAGGGATAGGGGCTTGTGAAGCAGCTTGAGGAATATTGGTACTTATATTTTGAGGCATACCTATTGTAAATTGAGGCTCACTGAGAACTAGGTTTTCATAAGAAAATGGGCTACTTTTGACGTTGTAGGAGTACCATAAAGTTGTTGAATCACAAAGTCTCCAAGAAGAGGATTTTAGTTTAAACTATTTTATTTGAGATTACTTCCTCTTTGAGCTTGTGCTATATTTGTCATTTGTTCAACCATTATGTCAAAGTTTGTAAGATCACCTCACAATAATGGTGTATTCAATGTATTTTCTTCACTAGGAGGCACATATCTACTAGGTGAACTATCAAAACTATCGTCACTATATACATAACCAGAGTGATTATTAAAGGTAGGATCTGACTTGCTTGCATCCCTCATTTTCTATGTTTGCTTCCTTCTTGATAATTTTACTTCAAGTATTTTTGTAGGATCAACCTTATACAAATATCTTCTTCCTTCCATAATGATGATATTATTTTGAAAACCTCCATTTTATTTTCAAATAGTCCCTTTGAAATGTATCAGAATATCAGAGTTGCCACCCCAAGTGGTGGGATAATAATTTACTTTTAAGTATTTGATAAGACCTCAAAAAGTTTTCAGGCTCAACAAGTCTTACTAAATTTTTTCTCAACAAATGGCTTTAAAATAAGACTTTTGACTCAATTTCCCCAAGTATAGACTATTAGTCAAGCTATTCTTAGTTTATCCCCAACAAAGTCACCAATTTGTTGATGTTTCCAATTGATTGTCTAGGTTTTCCTAAGGGTTAGCTAAATCCTATAATCAAAAACCATAGGTCAGTGGCCAATGAACATGTGATAGATTTTATATTATTCTCCTCTTCACTTTAGGCTTTACAAAACCAAGGTGGGTTACCATATAACATCATTCAACATATATTAGTACTTACAATGATTCCTTTGAAACAAATCCTTCACTCTGATATTGTAGAAAATGGGTATGAATAGCCAGGTCACCACATTCTGTTAGCTTTGCAAATCTTTTAATAGTGTGGGTTATAGATAAATAATTAAAATGTATTAAAAGTAAATTTTTTATTTTTTTTATATTTGATTATGCTTAGCCCTGAACTCTATGAATCATTTTGGTCAATGCCTTATCCATTGAAAAGTCAATAAATAGAGCAAAACTCTCCTAGAATAGAATAACTCTTTAGATTCTTACAACCTCATTGCCTTACAATGAGAAACCAACAAAAAAAACTCTACTACACTACTTATAAATCCTTATTGCAACAACATAATATTTGATGAACAAACTGAAATCAAATTTAATATATTCTTTGAACAAAAGCTAACAATGTAAGAATCCATAATAGAGAACGTGATATAAGAATTATAAACAATACTTTATCATATTGATTCAAAATAATATGTATTATAACATGGAGAGAAAAATAGATTGACACTCAAATTTGAGAAAATACACTATGTATTTGAGTCATCCATTGTCATTACAAAGAAAAGTTACATTTCTTCTTTGAATTTTAGAGGAATTATCTGTACAAAATCCTAAATCTATACAGGAACTATAAGACTAAAGACTCAAAAACATTGAAATGAGGCTCAAAATTCCCTTTTATAGATACAAGGGAATCAATAAGCAAAAATCTTCATCCATTGCTTAAATCACAAAAGATAAAATCTTAGGCAGTTCCACTATTTACAAAAGAAAAAAAAAATTACAATCTATAGAGAAGCCACTAAAAAGGTTGTTGAAAGTCTCTAAGGTAGTTATTCTAGCATGTGGATTTTATTTCCTCTCAAAATTATCTCTATAGTCAACAAGACATCTCTGACATTTATTCTTGACAAGCCCATGTAGCAGTTATACTTGGTTTATGGAGGTTGATTAAAAAACAACTCAAATCTCCCACATTGCTCCCTTCTTTACCATTAATACTACTATGTTGACTTGTCCTAGTATAGTACCAACTATTTTGAAAAATAACTTGTTCTGACTATACTTTTCCAAAATCGCAAAATTGTCATTTCTTGACACAAAATTTGACAACTTATGCCTAAAATATTGTCAACAAAACCCGATATCAAAACAACATTTATAATCCAGGAAAATGATTATATTTCTCATCCCATGCCTGATATACTCCTTCTAATGGACATTTGAATATAAGAATCAAATGAATTTTATACACATAACTAGTGTATCTAGATAATATTGAATAGGTCTCCTTCTTAAAAGCTTCTAAAAGTTGATCTATATCAATCAAATTGTCCACACAAGATTTAAGGAGCTCTATATTAATATTATTATCATCATAAATGAAGAAAGAAAAAGTGGAGGTAAGTGCCTTGAATTGAGATTTCCATTAAAGGAACTTGTTTATCTCCCCATCCTAATTTTTTATATAAGGTATATTCTAATTTCAAAATTTTCAAAATGCTATAGTTTGGTTTTGTCTTTCTCTATCAATTTATCCATATATGCTTGCATTTATCCTACAATATTGGCCATATTATACATAGGAAAAATTCTTGGGGGTGGACTAGGCTCATGTGCAGACCCCTTATACATTCCTTGTAATGCTGTTATTATAGGGATCCATTTATTCATAATTTCCACAAATTTTTCCCTATCTCCTACCACCATATTAATTGTCTTTACAAGGTTGGAATAATATCTATGAAAATTCTCCAACCTTCTCAAAATTTTGGACATTAAATGTCCCAAAATTTTTGACACAACATGAAACATGCTTTCATGTTAGTCATTTTGAATACCCCTCGATTTCTCTTTTAGCATTTGAAATTTTTCCTTAAGTTCCTCATTTTTTGACCAAATTATTAGTAGGTGTTGTTGAAGAAGAGTTGGTTTCTTGTGTGTTAGTGGGGGATGTGATTCTTGGGCTTACTTTATATTAAATTTATTATATTCTACCATAAGTGTCAAATGGTCTTGTAGCAACTTGTCATATTTATTTTGCACTCTTGGTAGTAGCCTCACTGAACTTGGCAGTATCAACTACTAATGTAATAGCTTCAATGGTTGAGGTATCTGACACCCTCTTTATTACTAACCCCCTTTGACATCTTGTGTTTCCTCTACAACCTGAGGCTTATTTGTGTTGGGGGAAAGGGACCAAATTGTAAGGGTTTCCCACTTAGGGTTAAAATTTGATCCTAACAATGCCATTTATGCTTGTCCCTCTAAGGAAATACTTCTTCATCCTATCTTCTTATCATATCAAAGGAAATGACTAAGGAAATATCCCATTATGGGAGAAACAATAATCCACTATCCCTTACCAAATTTATCCCCTCTTCTAGGGTAATGTTCTTGGCATCAAAATGCATTTCTATTAGTACTTTCTTTATCACTTCTTTATATTGTTCTCAGCGCACTCCTACTTTTTATTGCTCAAGCTTCTGAAAATATTCTTCTATTTTTGACCTAACAACAAAATCTTTAAATTCTCTGGTCTTTACAAATTTATTATCTAAAATGTTTTTTTTGCAAGCTAATGCCCTAATATCATTGGCCTCATCCCTTCCGTCCGTGATGTTAATTACTAGTCTTCTTTGAGGAAATATGACTTCATTTTTTTAGGGAGAGGGAATTTCTTTATTCACCTCCTCCCTAGTTACTTCAACCTCATCCCCCTCATTAGGTCCAATAGGATAATCGACCAAATATGGTTGATTAGTTCTTCTCCTCTTCTGTGGTTTCTCTTGTGGAAGGGATTGCACAATAACTATATGTGGAGGGGATAATGGTGCTTGTGGAGGAGATGGTGGTGGTGCATAAGGGGAAGAGGGTTGAGCAGTATCCCTTCTTACAAGTCCTTTGGGCCATCTTTTAAAATAATAAACAAATGGGTTAATTGTGGGTTGATAGGTGGGCCTCCCTTCAAGAACCGGGCCCTTTCCTATTATCCTATCAATATTTTAATAGATCATTTGGTTTCTTGCAATTAGATCCATTATCTTAGAATATGAATCTTGATAATCAAGATTCTTCTTAATTTTAGCATCTTTAGCCTTTCTAAATGCTACCTATTTTATTTTCTTATCATTTTCCTCTTGGTCATCCTTGAAATTTTTGATAACATCTTCACTGAAGTAAATTTTATGTTGATAGGTTGAAATATTGGAATTAACCCTCACTTGATTGATAAAACCTTCAAAATCAAAATCTTTGAAATGTCCTAAGCCATCTAGTAAAACTACAACATTGGATACAACTGATCCAATCCTTCCCTAGTAACAATGAAATCATAAAAACCTATGTAGAGAGGGAAGAAATAACCCTTCTTTTTCCACTTAAGATGGGCTTTAATTGATTCATTGAGTGCCATATAACTTCCAGAAATGCCACTTTGGAGGGTACATATCTTGGTAGTATATGGGGACTAATAGGGCACCCATAAACTCTAATTATTGTGGAGTCATTATGGAGATGATAATATCCCCAATTGTGTTGGAATCCTTTTTCTAGTATCCTATCCTTTGGTCTAGGGAAATCTGAAATTTCCTTATTCAATTTGACTTCCTCTAATTCCAAATGTGCTAGCACCTTCTTCAAAAAATGATCTTCAAACAATACAAAACTTGCACATCATAGTGCTTATCCCAAATATGTGTCCAACGTTGGACATGAATGGGATTTCCCTTCCCATCATCTATTTGAATTTGTAGGGCACCATCCCATTTCTGTCTTCCTACATACAAGAACATATAAAAAATTAGGGAGTACCATATGAAGTTGATTACTTTATTATTCCTCTTGATTTCTGCTAATTTCTTGTGAATTTCATTAAATTATAGTAATGGAAATATGGTTATGATATAGTAACATTGCATGGTTTATATGTGAGTATGTATGAAATGTGGTTGGGATTATATGTTTAATCATGGTAGTTAGATTTATTTATATGTTTTTTGGATTAACCTCTTGCAGCTCAAGAGGATGCTGTAGCCCACAACAGTTGGGAGTTGTAGCTTGCAACAAAAGGAGGACTTGGACAACGAAACAGGGGAAGTGCCAGATTAATCTGAATGTAATAACTACCACGTGGAGACACCTAATCGAGTTAGTCGTGCATAATTATGAAATTTAATAATGTGCTAAAGAAGAATAATTATTTTGTTGATAAGATTCTAGATGACTGTACATGTGTTCTACATGCAGGTTTGTTTTGCAGAGTTTTAATTCTATTAGAACTCTTGTCTCTTTTTAGTTATAGTTTGAATAATTCAATCTTAACTATATACTCTGATATCTAGAGAGTTGTAGTTTTAGTTAGGAGTTGTGTTTAGAATAAAATCTCTCGTACTTGTATATAGCCGATGGTTGAGTCCTTAGATAGTTAGTTGATTTAGTATTTTGTTATTAGTTACTTCTTAGTTTTTAGTCATCATCTACAAACATGTTGATTATTCATAATGATCTCTTTAAATACAATATTTGAATAATATTTCCTGTAATCTTTTGGAATGCGCAATGAATGAAGTTCAAGTTCATATGGATGCATATAATTTGAGATTTAGATTTGGTTTAAATTAAGTGAAGACAACCACTTGAGTAGGCCACTCAAGGTAAGTGTTCTTCACTACATTTATAGCTGTTTATTCTTTTAGCAATTATTTTAGTTTATCATTACTTCATAAATTGCATGTAAGTTAGGATATATTCTCATAGTATAATTATCAATAATGATTGTTCATGTGCATGAATACATCTAAATGATTTGTAGTACTTTGGAGGTTAGAATAAGTTCAGTTATCACTTTGAGTAGTTTTGAGTTAGTTTCAGTAATTCTCTGTTAGCGATAGTTCAACTATAGGTTATGCTGTAGGCACCTATAGCCATTAGCGCCAGTTTAGTTCCTTGACTATTATGCATTTCTATCATTTTCCAACAAGTAGAATACCTTTAATAGGATAACCTAGGTAACCTTAGGTTTCTGAAGGCACATATAGTGCAACACCATCACAAGTTTGCAAACCTTGGTTGAAAATTTAATGAAGTCTTTATAATGTTGAGTGGACTGTTCAGCTAGTCACTCCTCTGAATTATGTAGTTTCTACCAAGTTTACAACACACTAGTTTAGAATCTACATTTTTGGCATCATTTTCGGGGATGGCGCTACCTTCATAGACTTGTTTTTCCAAGATTTCATAGTTTACACTTTATTTTCAACATTAGGACTATTAAGCTTTATCTTATCAAAATACCAGAAAGTTACATAACACTGTGGAGGAACACTACTATACAAATCCATATTTATTGTATGTGGAGGCAAAGAGATTCTTTGGGCAGATTCCCCCCCTCTACACGCCAAGAAGCCATAGTAGATATTAGTGACTCTAGTACTTAGAGCAAGGGTAATGCTAAAGAAAAAACTTCCCTATCACCAAGATCTACTACACCTATAGAGGGGGCATATCAAACCATGGGTAATGCAATGGATGATCCTGAACGTGCAATCTTTGAGTTCCGAATCTCCAACCAAGAAAGGGATACCGTGCTAAAGAATATCTCTCCTTCAACATTACCAATCTTTTATGGGTTGGTGAATGAAGATCCAAACACATTTTTGTTTGAATTTGACGTCCTATGCAAAATTTATGACTATAATTATGATGCTCATAGGCTCAAGCTCTTACTTGCCACTCTAAAAGATGCATCCCTAAGATGGTTTATGGGATTAGAAAAGTATGTTATTCTTGATTAGGATACCATGAAAACATTGTTCTTGGAGAAGTACCAAAACTATTGTAGAGGAATTGATAGGAGGAGATATGAAATTTTTAGAATGTCACAAAATGAGGATGAGCCATTAGAAGTCTATGTAGAGAGATTTTAGTTTTCCTTGAAGAAAAACCTACATACCAAGTTATCTGAAGAATCCCTCAAGTTGGTATTTTTGAGAGGAGTTAATGAGGACTGTATGGATTCCCTCAATCTTATTGGGCAAGGGAATATCTCTCAAATACCATTTGAAGACATTTTCAAGGTCTACAAAATTACTCCAGGACCTTCACTAAGAGGCCAAAAGGAGAGAGGACATCCATTATTGTTAAATCATCTAATGGGGTTTGAAAGATAAAGTTAAGAAATTTGCTGTCCAACATAAAGGAGGACATTATTAGTCACCTGGAAACTCAATTGGACACTCTCCACATAAAGAAGAAGCAAGCAGAACTGAAGCAATGCTCGTTGTATATTGCCCTAGCTGTAGGCAAAGGAAAGAAAACTATAAATGAAAGAGGGTGGCTAGTATTCAACAAGATAAAACAAAGAAACCCAACTTTCAACCACTTGAAGGAGAGGATGGAAATATATTTTACATATCTCAAAGAAGGCCATGGAAACAAAGACAATGTATGCCACAAGACCCTCTTGCCTTCAATTTATCCTTTCCCATTGGAAACCAGATTTTTTCTACTTGGAGTCCCTAGCCTTGGTCAAACAACCAAAGCCAATGGCTAAACCTATTGAACATTTGGAATACTGAGAGGGGGGGTGAATCAATATTCCATAAAACCATTTTAAGATCCACTTAAACATTATCACAATCTTGATTGAATCAACAAGAGAGAACATATAAAAAAGTCAATGCAACCATATACATGAACACCATGATTTTTACTTGGAAAACCCCAAATGGGAAAGACCACGGTGAGGGTTAACTCAATATATTATATTCAATTACAAAATATTACAAGGCTCACTACTAGGACTCACTGTCCTTAAAACTTATCACTACCTAAGTACAAAATATGGCTAACCACCAAGATACAATGCAAGTGGCTCACTACCAAAAGATTGAACTAATAGGATACACCTTCAATGTGCAGAGTTCAATTCCACTGAATCTTAGAATAAAAAGTACTGCCTCACACAAAATTCACTCAACAAAACTATATTGATCACAATTGATAAAGCATTTAGGCTCCGATCTTCTTCTCTACTCCCATTCACTTCTCCTTCTTGCTCTCACACTCACATCTCTCTTTTATATTTCATCATATATATATATATATATATATATATATATATATATATATAAGTATATATTATCCATCAATTAGGTCGGCCTAATTAGATGAACATAAAATAATCAAAACCTTCTTCATCGACACCATATAAGATTTAAACATTTTATCTATGTAGTGCATTATACCAAGTTGACTATCCATAAAACATAACTAGTCTTCATAATATATTGCATTCATTGAGTCGACCAAGACTAGAATGCAATTCTCCAAACCAACAAGTAATCCTCAAAGAAAACAAATTCCAAATCTAAGAACACATTAATTTCCCATCATACTACCAACAAAGAGACTATCAAAAAAACCACAACATAAGAATTTTCACCTTAGTAGAATGAAGATTATCCCACACAGTATGCCACACACATAGAAATAGTAGGATATAGAATTAAACTCTTTCAGAGATAACTTTTTTCTCACAAAAAAAGACATCTCAAGATCTAGGATATAGCTATCTAAATGAATCAAGAAAACATGGTTAAGAGATTAGAGTCATATCAGATCTTTCAGTGAATTCTAGACTCAAATAGTAACACATCAATCCATCACAAAAGAGTATTACCGATAGAGAACAACTTCCAGTAAACCAAGCAGACTTCCCATCTAGTTATCACCATGTTGACATTAATGACAACATAGGAACAACTAGCACAACCATCCATACTTCATTCTCATGTTGCAAAGCTTCCAACAATCTCCCCCTTTGGCATTGATAACAACATGCATGACAAAAACATTTTCTAGTAAATTGCAACTAAATACTATGACTGCTCCCCCTATTAAAACTATTCTTCACAAAAAATGTTTTTCCTTTATCACTCTATCTCTTTATCTCTCCCCCTTTTACATCAATGAAAAAGGAAGGGGTTTGGTATATATGTAAATATGCATCAAAATGTAACCAGAAAGATATGAAAACAACCCTAAATTAACCTGAAGAAGAACCTCTGAGATTCTCTAGGATAGCCTTCCATGACACTTTACCTTCTTCCCATGAACCTGTTACACTAACAAGAGTCTTGTAAAATAGCTCAAGTTTACTTAAGGATTCTACACAATCTATTAAAGTATTGGGACTAAGATTAATCTTTGATAATTCACCAATATTTCCAAAAGCACTAGAAACAAAAGTATGTCTAAGTTTAATCATGTCTTTGAGTGCCACAAATTTCTTGATAACATCTATCCTTCGATCTTGTAGAGAGAAGAATTTATCCTGAATCTATACAATGTAGGACCACCTCTGATTATCTTTATCTTCTGCTAACCTGTATGTATCTGCCTGAGTGCTCAACCGAGACTCACTCATCTCGATCTCATTTCTCATATCTAGTTTATTTCCAGACCAATCTAGGAAAAAATAAAGTAGTTCCTGTGCCTCTTTTTCACAACCTTGTACACTCTCCAATTCCTTCATTATTTGATCGTGTGCATTCAATTTTTTTCCTTTTATATCTTTCAAATTTCCTTCATCAAACCTGATTCTAGCAGACATTTTAAGTCCGAAGATGTAGACCTTCAAAGAATCAATCATGCTATGGAGATTCTCCACAACAGAAATAAATGAATCAAAATTAGCATCAAGAATAACCATCTACAATTCTTCCAAAGCTCTCTAAATATTTATTCTTTCATGCTCATGTTCAATCTCACTTTCTTTTGCACCTTCTTACTTAACAACGCTCTTCCTTTTCTTCCCTGTTTCGATCATGCTACTAGAGGTACCTTCTACATTGAGATCCCTACGGCTTTCCAAAATAATTTTAGCATATTTATCAATTTCAGCCTCTGACACTTCATAATCCAATTCAGATATCCAAACTAACCTTGATTCAACTACTTCCATGTGACATAAATCTGTAGACACAAGAAAATTTATGCTTCCAGAGTATCTTTCCACAACACTTACTGGAATCCTAAACCTTTTATTCATCTTCATCTAAAATGTTCCAAAGAATTCAACAAGGTTAGACTTTTGCACATCCAAACTACCAAGATTTAGCATTAAGTTCCTGCTTTGATAGGAAATAGGCTCTGAAATTGACCATTCTATCCTTCCTATTACCGATAATTCTCTCAAAAAGTAAAAGAGTAAACATACAACCAAATTGCCATACCAGAATGTATTCTTCTTACTCTTCTTGATCTCCTTTAAATTCTTCAAAATATGTATATGAAGCAATTCACACAAGTCATATTCAATACCTCTTATTACCATATCAACAATAGTATGCAACACAATAGTATAAACTATAAGGTCATTGTTAGGGATACAAACTTTGTGACCGATGATCATAGCAACATACCTTATTACCGGATCAACAATCGATCTTAAATCAATCTCTTTCTCTTTAGAACTCGCACATTTAACCTCAATTATTTCTTTCTCATCCATAGCCTTTAGTTTAGGAACTGTTTTGAAGGAAGACAAATCAGTCACATCTCTAATAGCTTCTTTGGAAATCAAATGTGCCTCATCCATCCACAGAGATTCATCATGAATTCTGCTCAACACTATTTGAATATACTTCTTAAATTCAAACAAGGGGAATTTCCTCCAAACATCTAACTTTTTCTCAACTAATACTCTACAGGAATCATGGCTCTCTTTCAATTCACTTTCACAAAGCACGTTCAACTGAACTGATGACTTCTCTTCAATCTTACTGTAAACAATTGCATATATATCTTTTGTAGGAAACACTTTCAGAGGGATGAAAGAGAATGCACCAACATACTCTTCCAACACATTCCTCAAATATCTCTTCAACCTAGCTTTATCCACACAATTCACAATATTTTAATTATCCATAGCAACAAAAGTGAAAGATTGTGCAAAAAAGAATACCTCTAATAATGCCAACAAGAAATGTATAGATATCCTTCTTTTGGAGCTCGCTTTAAATCCGACTATTATCTTCTTCAAAATCTAAAACTCTAAATTACCTTCTAGAATTTGTTTACATGCTTCTTCGAAAATGCATAAGCCTTTAAAGTTATCTAAATTTATTCCTTTCATTTCGAATGATTTTGCAATAAATTCTTCAACTTGTAGATAGATTGCCTCAAAAATTGTCTACACCTCCATTCTTTCAAATTCTATAGAGTTCATCCTTCAAACATGCCACTGAAAGAAAAATGCCTTAACCTTGTTACCACATTAAGTATACTTCTGTCATGATATGACACAAGTATCGATGAGGGGGTTTATTAGATTTTCTAATGATTGCTCCCCCTTAGCCACTACTTTTATTTAGAGATCAATGGGAGTATTTACATCGGAGTTTGACACATATAAGACTGATGATTCATTTCTCCAAATCATTTTTATTTCCTTTCTTGCTTCTTCCAGATCAAAGGTTTGACATTCTTCTCTGTCGGATATATATTTTTCTTTCTTCCACTGTTACTATCAGGGTGTTCCAGATTTCTGCAATTACAAAAAACAACATTCTTCTTTCCATTTTCCCTTTTATCCGAGAGACTAACTTTATATCCATTATTCTTGCTCTTAGAACTTTTGACGGGGAATGATAGAGAATCATTTACTTTACTTTTGCAGTCCTTTGCCTTATGACCAAATTTCTTGTAGGAAAAAAAAATACCATTAAAGGATAAATACCTTTTAGCATCATATTGTTTGACAATATTTTTTTTGAAATTGCTTGTTTACTCCTTGATTTGTCTATTTCTGTACTACATCTTCTTACCAGTGGGTTGCTTCGCTTTAGAACTATGACCTTCCTCAAACCGTAAACCACTCTTATCCATTTTCGGTCTTTGAGATGCAATCAATTCATCAAGCATCACTGAGCTTATCTTAAATTTGTCTTCAAAAATTCTTGCCCTTTGTAGATCAAATCTCAAGATTTTTGCTTCTTCTTCTAACTTCATGCATTCATCCATCTTCCTTTGAATTTTAATTTCCTGACATTCTTCAGTTCTTTTCTTCTCATCCAATTTTTAGAATAGGCTAGAGATGATTTCTTCTCCTTCAGTCAACATATCACATGCTTCCATACTTTTTCTTTGTAAATTTTTGATGTACTCATTTTCTTTTATCAACCTGTCCTTTACAAATTCCATTTCTTTTGAATATTCGGTAGAGACCACTTCTGAAGGAAAAAAATTCTCACTCAAATTCCGGGACCTTCCTCAAGCTGTTAGGCTTCTTCTGAGGAACCAAGCTCTGATACCAATTGTTGAACATTCATAATACTGAGAGGGGGGGTGAATTAGTATTCCATAAAACCATATTAAAATCCAGTTAAACACTATCACAATCTTGAATGAATCAACAAGAGAGAACATAGAAACAAGTCAATGCAGCCATACGCATGAACACCAAGATTTTTAAATGGAAAACCCAAAATGGGAAAAACCACGGTGAGGCTTAACTCACAATATATTTGTCCATATACAAAATATTATGGGGCTCACTGTCCTTAAAAAGGATCAATACTTGAGTACAAAAGATGGTTAACTACCAAGATACAATGAAAGTGGCTCACTGCCAAAATATTGAATTGATAGGATACACCTTCAATGTGCAGGGTTTTGTTCCACTGAAGCTCAAAATAACAAGTACTGCCTCACACATCAGTCACTCAAAAAAACTATACTGATCATAATTGATAAATTATTTAGCTCTAATCTTCTTCTCTGCTTGTATTCACTTCTTCTCACTCTCACACTCACATATCTCTTATATCTTTCATCATATATATATAAGTATATCTTATCCATCAATTAGGTCAGCCTAATTAGATGAAAAAAATAATCAAAACCTTTTTTATTGGCACCATATAAGATTTAATTTTTTTATCCATGTAGTGCATTATACCAAGTCGACTATCATCCACAAAACATAACTAGTCTTCATAATATATTACATTCACTGAGTCGGCCAAGACTAGAACACAATTATCCAAACTAACAAGTAATCCTCAAAGAAAACATCTTCCAGATTTGAGAACACATTAATCTCCCATCATAGTACCAGAAAAGAGACTATCAACAAAACCACAACATAAGAATGTTCACCTTAGTAGAATGCAAAGTCTCCCACATAGTATGCCACACACAGAGAAATAGTAGGATACAAAGTTAAAATCTATTAGAGATAACTTTATACTCACAACAAAAGATGTCTCAAGATCTAGGATACAACTGTCTGAATGAGTCAAGAAAACATGGTTAAGAGATTAGAGTCATATCAAATCTTGCGGTGAATTTTAGACTCAAATACCAACACATCAATCCATTACAAAAGAGTATTATCGATAGAGAACAAATTTTGGTAAACCAAGCAGACTTCCCATCTAGTTATCACCATGTTGACATCAATGACAACATAGGAAAAACTAGCACAACCATCCATAATTCATGCTCATGTTGAAAAGCTTCCAAAAACCCTCAACAATGGAAACAACCTCAGAAAATGGAACCAACAACAACCAAATCCTTGGCCACAATTTTTTTTCCAAGGTTCCAATTATAATCCTCAATGGTCAACATAACAGAACCAGTGGCAACCACAATGGAAACAAGGTCAACAGTGGTAGCAACAAAACATGAACTATCAATAGCCTATGCTTCCTCCTTAGCCACAAAAACAAGCCTTTATGCCTCCATCAAATCCTAATCTCAACCACCCAAGCCACCATAATTACCTGCCCAATCTACACCTAACGCTAACAAAAATCCTGTCCAATAGGCTTATACTAATGAGGCTATGCAATACCCCACTTATGGGGTAGAGGTGAGTAATGTCCACCCCAGGTCAAGGAAAAAACTAGCTGGACCTTCATCCTTTCAAATCATTGAGATGGAAGATGAGGAACGTGCAGTTGAAACTTTAGAAAAATCACCTTTGGAACCTAAGTCAAATCAGGTAAACCAAACTACCTCAAGGCCAAATCCTCCTTTCCATGAATGCTTAGCCATTCAAAAACATCACACCCAAGTTGAGACATACCTTTTGGGTCAACTTAGGGATGTCAATATCAAGATCCCCCTCATCCAAGCTATTAAGGACACTCCAATATATACCAAGGCAGTTAGGGATCTATGTCTTAAGAAACTAGGGAGGAAAAGGAAGAATCCTCAAACAGTTCATGTCCTAGGAAACGTTGTAGATATCATGTTAGGGAACATAACTTTCCCTAAATACATAGACCCTAATAGTCTAGTAGTGGACATTAAGATTAATGGGACCCTTATCAAGAACACCTTGATAGACTTAGGGGCAACAATAAATGTCATGACTAAAGAAATAATGCAATTACTTCAGTTAGCCAACCTTATACCTACCCAAACTATTCTACAATTGGTTGATAGGTCAATAGTCAAGCTTGAAGGAATAATTGTGGATTTAGTTATTACATTAGATTCTTAGGAATACCCTATAGACTTCATAGTATTACATTAAAAATTTAACCTTGTAGGATATTCACTCATTCTAGGCAGACCATGATCAGCTATAGCTGATGCATTCATAGGCTGTAGGTCTGGCAATATGATAATATCTAATGGGACTGTGACCAAGAAATTGGTCCTCTATCCTCTAGCCCAACCTTATGCTAATCTTTAGAAAACCATTTGGCCCAATTTTTAAGGGTGACGACAATGGAAAATAACCCTTTATTGAATGATTAGGATGAAGATGAGCTGATTGATCATATAATACAAAATGACTGTAGTAGGAGCTCGTAACAACAAGACTGTATTTTATGCCTACAAGACCCCTTGCAAAGTATTATACTTACCAATTATTTAGAAAAAATATCTCATATCTTCCATTCCTTACTTCCACAAAAATGTGTACCAATCATTCCCAGTCTAGACCTCTCATCTATGCAAGAATCATCCAAAGAACTAGAAGTCATTCCAAGAAAAATGCTGAACATAAACAATGTATTGAATGAAGAGTAGTAGAATTCCCTAACTACTGTGTTGCAGGCACACATAACCGCCTATGCATGGGACTACCATGATATGAAGGGTATATATCTTGACTTATGTAAGCATAGGATCTATATAAAACATGGTTATAAACCCATTAGATAACCTCAAAGATGAAGTAACCCTAATTTGAGAGAAATAATTAAATTTGAAATTTAAAAACTCCTTGATGCAGGCTTCATTTATCCTATATTTGACAGTGAATGGGTCTCACCTTTGGTCATTGTTCCCAAGAAAGGTGGGAAATGGAGAGTATGTGTAGATTATAGGGAACTTAACACAACCACTATGAAGGACCACTTTCCATTGCCCTTTATAGATCAAGTGCTTGAATCTTTAGTAGGGAAGAAGTAATTTTCATTCTTAGATGGTTTCAATGGTTACAATCAGATAAAAATTGCTCTAGAGGACCAGGACAAAATAATTCACCTATCCTTGGGATACTTATGCCTACTCTATTATGCCCTTTGGTTTATGCAATGATCCAACAAATTTCTAGAGGGTAGTGCTCAACATCTTTTCTAATTATGATCATGACTATATGGAGATATATATGGATGACTTCACCACATATGGGGAAACTTATGAGGAAGCCCTTAGCAATCTAGAAAAGGTTTTAAAGAGATGTAAAGAATACAATTTATCCCTTAGTGATGAAAAGTGCTTTATGATGATGACACATGGAATTGTTCTGGGGCATTTGATATCTAGTGCAAAGATTCAAGTTGATCCACATAAGATATAGATAATTTCTACATTACCTATTCAATAGAGGCAAAGAGATGTTAGAAGCTTCCTTGGCCATGTAGGCTATTATAAAAGGTTAATTAAAGACTTCAATAAGATTTCTGCACCATTATTTGTTTTGTTGACAAAATAAAGAATTTGATTGGACATTGAAGTTCCAACATTCCCTTAAAGAATTGAAAAAATCCTTAACCCAAGCACCTATCTTGAGGGGGCCAAATTGGACCTTACCCTTCCATATACATACTGATGCTTTAGATTTTTCTATTAGAGTAGTTTTGGGTCAGAAAGAGGGTAACAAAGAATATGCAATTTACTACATTAGCAAGAATATTTAGGGAGTAGAGCTAAATTATACCATTACAAAAAAGGAGATGCTAGTAGTAGTGTATGCCATCAATAAATCCAGGCATTACATCACTGGTTATTCATTTTTTGTCCACATAGATCATACAACTATCAGATATTTGATGAACAAGCCTGTAGTAGGGGGTAGATTAGTTAGATGGATGCTCCTTCTACAAGAGTTTGATATCAAAATAGTGGAAAAACTTGGTAAGGCTAATGTAGTGGCAATTTTTTTGTCAAGGTTGCCAACACAATTACTAGGAGGGGAAGTGGATGACTCATTTCTAGATGAGAATTTGTTTTCTCTTAATGTACATGTACCCTGGTATGCTGAAATTGTAAATTATTTAGTGACAGGGTAGATTCCACCACACTTTTCTCCAAAGGAAAAGAGACAATTGGTATATAAGTATTTTCCCTACTCTTGGATATATAGTTACTTGTTCTACATTGGCCCTAACAACATAATGATAAGGTGCATAAGGGAAGATGAGGTTTTTGATATCATGAAGGCTTGCCATGATGAACCATGTGGGGGTCATTTTACAACAAAAATAACAAAATTCAAAATCCTAACAACTAGTTACTACTAGCCAAATTTACACAAGGATTCTATCAAGTATACAAGGAGCTATGATAGATGTCAAAGGATGGGTAAGTGAAAAAGGAGTGTTGAAATGCTATTATAGCCTCAATTACCACTAGCTCCCTTTGACAAATGGGGTCTCAACTTTATTGGACCAATCTCATATACTTCTAACAATAAGGAATATATTCTAGTTTACACTAATTATCTGACTAAGTGGGTAGAAGTGAAGGCATTACAGTTTTCCAGATATAGCAATGTGGCTAAAATCTTGTATGAGGACATTTTTACTAGGTATGAAGTACCTAAGGAAATAATGACCAAGTAGGGTCCATAATTTACTTCAGACCTCATTACTAAATTAGTTGAAGAATATGAAATCAAGCACAAAAATTCAACACCTTATCACCCTTAGGACAATGGCCAGGTGGAGGTTACCAACAGAGAAATTGAGAGTATTCTAACTAAGACATCACAATTACATAGGAAATATTGGGTTGCTAGATTACCAGAAGTAGTATGGGCATATAGAACAACCTAGAAAATAATAATTGGTTTCACACCCTATGAGCTGGTATATGGAAAAACAACAATTATCCTAATTGAGTTTGAGTATAAGACATTAAGAACAATAGTAGTGATAGAAATGGATCTAACAAAAAATCAAAAGGAGAGGTTGCACCACTTAAATGGGTTGGATGAAATCAGGATGGAGGCAACCCATCACATTGAGATAGTATAACACTAGAGGACAAAGTGGCATGAACAATATATCTAGATAAAGGAATTTAATGTAGGAGACTGAGCCTTATTATATGATTCAAGTTACAAGGATTTCAAAGGGAAAATCCAATCCAGGTGGTTGGGACCTTATGTGGTTAGCCAAGTCTTTCCTAATGGAGTTGCACACCATAGATGTAGTAAGGTTCTCTCTCCTAGTTAATGGCCATAGATTGAAGCTTTATAAGAAACCAGTGTAGAAGGAAGATTTCATACTTTCTCTTATTCAACAGTATGGTGCTCTCAGTGATCTAGATATAGGTTCAAAAACATAGAGTGATGCCTCAAAAGTAGCAGATATACCAAGTGCTTTAGGTGACTCAGTGATTGAGCTAAAAATATCAATCCTTGAGATCACTCAGGTTTAATTTCTTATTCCACCTCACATACACATACAACACTATTACAATGATGTACACACTTTTTCTAGAGGGACCTATCTTATATATACAATTGTTAACATTCAGTAAGGGCCCTGTTGCAGTAGGGATGTGTAGCATAAAAGCTAGCACAAATTAGAGGGACCTAATGCCGAAGGTACCCACAACACCATTTAGTAGGAAATTTCAAAAAAAATGGTGCCACATTAATTGCAAATTACACTTTTCATGCCTCATTTCCCTCACACATGTCACATAAGTCTAATCAAAATAAGTGCCTACAACACACTTATTTTATTTCATGCTACCAATTCAAATTTTAAGCATTTGAACTATCACATCATTCACCTATTCCGTTTCATTACATTACACCTGTCACCTCACCATTCATTCACCTAAAATTAATTCCAATCACATCAAATCATATTACAAATACATTTTATTCAACTCACACACACGAAATTTAGTTAATCCCCTTTGACAAGTACACAAGGTACACTATCATAATTATCATAGATTTCTTAACACTTTAATTATGTATTTCCATATTAGATTAAGCATGCAATATATTCATAACATTTATTTCCATACTTTCTAATTATACCTTCACCTATCATGAGATGAAGTGAGGTCACTTCAAACCTTAAGTTGGGGGCCAGAGGGTACAATATCGACCATTTTTTTCATTTTTTGCCACCTAAAACCAAATGCAAACAAATAGATATTACATGAAAACCCTTTTTGTCCTAAATTATACCTACTTTTTGCTATAATTCAATTGCCAATTCCTTAAACTCTGCGATCTTAAGCTGAATCAAACCCAAAACCCATTTTTGAGCTCAGTTAAGCTGATACAAACAAGAAGGGGAGTTGAAATTATAATTTAATGTAGAAACCCCTATTCTCACTGTTTCTGAAACTTATTTTTGCTTGTTTTTGAGTGTTTTGATTTTTTGTTTTGTTTTTGCATACAGAGATAAAATGCGATTTTGAAAGGGAATGCTTGTAAAAATTAAATAAAATATTATGAAGCTAGAACTGGTAGAAATCACTTGATATTTTATTGCTAGATTTTTTATTGATCTTCTAGGCTTATTACATCTGAGATCGGATAACATGTAAATTAAAAAGCAACAACATTTGTGTGAATAAAACCTGATTATTGCAGCCGCCTGTGAAGCTAATGAAATGGTACAACCATCATTGATTTCCACTTCTCCCTCTGCCAGATGTTAGCAAATGAAGCCAGAGAAAATATGCGCCCCTATTGGTGAAGACAGATTGCCAAAAGAAAAGGTGTTTTTCCTTGAAGAAGAAGTATGGCCTTTTTATGATGGTACGACTATGACAGCAGCAATGAATAAAAGTACGACCCTTGGGAGATGTGTCTCTAGCTTGCAAAGTGGACGCTTGGCATAAAGAACTCTTCCCAGATGAACTCCGGATCAAAACCCTGAATGATGCAACAACTGTGAATCTCTGTGACAACCTCTGAATGAGGCTATCTCTCTGACTGGCAATAAATCAGCTGATATTTCATAGCCTCTGAATTGCACACACTGAAGATGGCACGTTCTCCAATGCAGGTTGAAAACTGGAACCCTTGGCTCTGTTCTTAGAATAAAGACTTAGCAAAATTTGATTTCAATAACATAATCAACTCTTCTCCCAATGAAACCCTTATATCCTCAAGAAAGTCCACTTTTCTCACAAAGGCATCATTTAAATAAAGTTCGAACTTTTCTTTTAATTTTTCAATAGTTTCGAACACCCTTTAATTATAATTTATAATTGAAAAGTGGCCCCTCTTCCATGTTGGTCGACCCCTTCAAGAAATCACTTAAGTTATAATATTAAATTATATTATAACTTTATAATATAAGCTTCAAATAAATTAATATTTAATTTGACAATTAAAATATTAATATCTCTCTTAAAATATGTCCGATTAACGAACCGTTTGAAGCTGGAGGATAAGTGATTGATTTTGCACATGACCAAACCATATTGCTAAAAATAGCAGGGGTGCTCCACTGAATGACCTAACTTACTAAAAATAGCAAGTCAAGTAAATGATGTCTGAACGACCCCGAATGAAAGCCAAACTGAACAATCCTGCAACTGGGCTAAGCCAAGCCTCGACTAGACCCTCTATCCACCCTATCAGCCTACGAGGGTCGCATAATATGCTAATCATAAACATTGAGAGATGTCAATTGGAAGGGGACATTACAGTCCGCCCCTCCCGAAATTGCTTGTCCTCAAACAATCTCAACTCTGGATGCTGCAAAATATCCTCACTCTCCCACGTAGCATCCTCTACTGGTAAATCCCTCCATTTCACCAAATATTCCTTGATAGTCCTCCTGGGCAACTGTCTCTCTCTGTACTCCAGGACCGACTGAGGTACTAAGATCAACTTTCCCTCATCGTTTAAGGGAGGTAATACTGCCGAAGGCACCACATGATGTCCTAATGCCTTCTTGAGACGTGACACATGAAAAATGTTATGGACCTTACTATCCGCCGGAAGCTCTAGCTCATAAGCCACCTCTCCAAAATGCCTCAGAATCCTGAAAGGACCATAATACCGCGGCTTGAGCTTCTCTGAACCACTCTTCCTGAGAGTAGATTGATGGTAAGGCTGCAACATAAGATATACCATGTCTCCCACCTCAAAAGACCTCTCTGTCCTCTTCTGATCTGCGTACTGCTTCTACTGATTCTGTGCCTTAGCAATATTTTCCTTGAGAGCCCTCATAGTGTCCTGACTCTCCTATAATAAGTCTTCAGCACTCGGCACTCTACTGTCACTCAGTAGCAAATCCAAAAAACTAGGCACCTCATAACCGTACAACGCCATGAAGGGGGACATCTGAATGGTCATGTGATAAGTAGTATTGTAACAATACTCGCACAAATATATCCACTTGACCCATGCCTTTTGTTGCCCTGCAATGTAATTCCTGAGGTAACCTTCCACCCATTTGTTTACTATCTTCGTCTGACCATCAATCTACGGGTGGTAACTGGTGCTCGGTGTAAGCTCGGTCCCACAAAGTCTGAACACCTCCTGTTAGAAGTGACTCAGGAACCGACTATCCCTGTCACTAACTATACTCCGAGGCAACCCATGTGATCTGAAAAACTCACGGAAGAAGACCTCTGCTACCTGTGTAGCTGTGTAAGTGGTGGTAATCGAAAAGAAGTGGGCATACTTTGTCACCTGATCCACAACTACATATATACAATCCTGTTCTTGGGATTTAGGCAAGCTCGTAATGAAGTACATCGACAAGAATTCCCACTTCCTATCAAGAATCAGAAGTGGCTACAATAATCCTGTCGGATACGTGTTCTCCTGCTTGTTCTGCTGACAAACAGGGCACTCACGCACATACTGAAGAACATCTTCCTTAAGTCCTTTCCATGTGAATCTCTCCCGAATCTGTCTGTATGTTTTGAAGTACCCGGGATGTCCTACTATAGGTACATCATGAAAGGCTCGCATGATAATGTTCTTCATCTCTGATCCTGGGGTCAAATAAATCCTATTCTTGTAAATGATCAAGTCATTCACAAGTGTGTATCTGGTGTCAACCATTGATCCCTCAACAATACTAGATGCCCAAGTATCCTTGGCATACTCTGCCACAATCAAATGCCTCCAATCCTTAGTAATGTGAACCATAGAGTTCAGATAAGGCCTGCGTGAGAGGGCGTCAACCACTACATTCTGGGTGCCTTTGATATAAGAGATATCAAAGTCATATGCCTGCAATTTACTCACCCACTTCTGCTGACGATCATTGAGATCTCGCTGCCCCAGGAAATGCCTCAAACTGTTGTGGTCAGTTTTAATGCAGAACTTACTGCCCACGAGATATTGCCTGAATTTTGCCAAGGCATGCATTATAGCTAGCATCTCCTTATCATAAATACTGTAGAGCCTCTCTGGCCCTCTGAGTTTATGGCTCTCATACACAATAGGGTGCTTGTCTTACATAAGCACCACTCCAATTCCCTCACCAGAAGCATCGCACTGAAGCTCAAAAGGCTTCGAGAAATCTGGCAGTGCCAACACTGGACATGTAGTCATCAGCTCCTTGAACTTCACAAAACACTCCTGTGCCTCAGGAGTCCAACAGAATGCACCTTTTTTCAACAGATCCGTCATAGGTGCTGCATGTCATGAATAACCACTCACAAATATGCGGTAGAAACCACACAATCCAAGAAATCCTCGCAACTGTGTAAGGTTCGCCGGAGTAGGCCAATCTATAATAGCACGGATCTTCTCAAGATCCATCCGCACTGATAATATGACCTAAGTATAACAATTTGGTCATTCCCAAATCACATTTGGATTCCTTGGCATACAAGGACTCCCTCTCCAAAATACCGAGTATTGTTTCTAAGTGATCCAAATGCTCCTACCATGTCCTACTGTATATCAAGATGTCATCGAAGAAGACAAGTACATATCTCCTCAACTACGAATGAAAGACCCTATTCATGGTGGACTAAAATGTCACAGGTGCATTGGTTAGCCCAAATGGCATCACCACAAACTCAAAGTGTCCACAATGACAACGGAAAGCAGTCTTCTCAACATCCTGCTCACGAACTCTGATTCGGTGATATCTTTATATCAAATCTATCATCGTGAAATAGCATGCACCATGGAGCTCATCAATAAGGTCATCTATACGAGGTATTGGGTACCTGTTTTTGATAGTCCTCTTATTCAGGAGTCTGTAATCTATGCACATGCGAAGGGTGCCATCCTTCTTCTTCATTAGAACAACTGAAGAAGCAAATGGTGATTTACTAGGTCGAATATGACCCATATCAAGCAACTCCTTGATAGTCTTCTCTATCTCATCCTTCAACCTCTTAGGATGCCTGTAAGGAGTAATCATGATGGGCTTGGCACCCTCCTCAAGCTCTATAATGTGCTCAATGCGCCTGTCTGGAGGTCTCCCTGGCAGAATATCACTGAATACCTTCTCATGCTTGAATCTCAACTGCTAAATGTCAAGATGATACTCAATCTTGTGCTGTCCCTCCTGTATAGGTGCCAATGTGCACTCGGTAGCCCACTCTACCATGTCATGTCGCATGAGCCTCTCCATCCGACGAAAGGAAATAGTCTTGACATTGCTGTCCTGAATGGCCTTCAGGATATGTGTCTTCCCATCGACATCAAAATCAATCTCCATGTCTTTGAGACGAAGAGTGACTTCCTCAAGGGAATGAAGCCACTTCATGCCCGAGACTAAATCGATATCCCCCATGTTCACCACGTAATAATCAGCCTTGAGCTCATAGTTGTTCAAGCACAAGGGGAGATCCTTAATCATTCGATCACACCTGAGAGTGTAACCATTTTCCACCTTAACTCTAATGCCTTCGAACTCCTTGGTAATGAGTCCACGCTTCTCCACAAATCTAGCATCGATAAAATTGTGGGTGGCTCCTGTATCAAGAAGGGTAATGACCCTTTGTCTTGCCAAAACTCCATGAAGTCTGAATGAACCTTCCTGCTGAATGCTAGATAGTTGTGCCTCCTGAATCTGAAGCTATGACTCTACCTCTGCCTTAGGATCTAAAGCCTCTGACTTCGACTCCTCAGAACTCTCCTGCTGTTCAGAACTCTCAGATTCTGACTCCTCGTAATAAGCCCACATAACTCGATTTGCCTTGCCCTTAGGCTGCAAAGGACAATCATAGTTGGCATCATAGGGACCTTTGCAGTAGAAGCAAAGCTTCTTCCTGCGTAGATCATTAAGAGCCTCGCGATCCAAGGGTGGTGCTACTAATTTTCCCTTTGAATCATTCTTAAAATATGATTTCTCTTTGTTAAAATCTGATTTGTCTCTATTTTTGTTGAAGCCCTTATTGTCCCTGAATGAAGAATTGTTTCTGGAGTTGAATTTGCTGGATGGTGCTACAAGTTCCATACTACGTGCCTTCCTCATAGCTTCCTGTAGCCAACGTAGATCAAATGCCTTGATCCAACCTCTCAAGGGTTCCAACAATTCTTCAACGAAGAGCACAACTATACGCCTCTCTGATATGTCGGGAACCATCACGAACAATTTCTGAAATTCACTAATATAAATCTCCAGGCTGCCAATCTACCTAAGTTGGGCCAAATCTCTGAAGTAAACTTCCGGGTCCTTTTTATCAAAGCGATCCACCAATCTGTCCACGAACTCCTGATAAGTGGTAATACGATCGCAGTGTCACCATTCCCTGATACCACCAATCATGGGCCACTCCTTCTAAATGTAACATGGCAAACTTGATTGCCTCTTCCTCAGACATAGGTTGAAGTGTCAAGAAAGTGTCTAGCCTGTGAATCCAAGACTGTGCTGTTACCTTGCCACTGCCATCAAAATAGGGTAGGTTGATCTTGCTGGAGGCATGCTTCAAGTCTCTATTTTGGTTTTGAGGCCTATTCCCCTGTCGAGACCCATAATATTCAACTCTCAAATTCACAAATCGATCAAAATGCATGCGCTCGCGCACTTGTGGTGTCAATATATCCCACTCCTCGTTGGCTGCCATAACTGCATCAGCATATAATATGTTCCCAACCTCTTCAACATTCTCCTCAACCTATTCTCCTCTTAGGAAAGTGGGTCTGGTAGGTCTATTTATTGTTCGTGAAATAGTCCTAGGTATCCTCTGTGAACCTGCATCACTCTTGTCCTCATCATGATGTGGTGATGGTCTCCTTGGCATACCTATCCTTTGTATAGCCATGGTCAACTGCTGTAATACATCAGTTACCTGCTACTGACCTATCCGCAAATCTCTAAGAGTCTGTCTAACCTCTGCATCTTCCTCCTGAGGATCTCGAAGAATCTCTGTTCTGTCACCCATGCCTATATCCTGTATAGATGCTCTAGACGAAGAACCAGACTGAACACCTATCAAACTTGTAGCCGTCTCACCTGTCGGAATAAGTGGTGGCTGCCAAGTTTTTCTGTTTTCCCTCTGATAATATCTCTTCTCTCTATCACTCTAGTGCATGAACAAAATGGTTTTCAAACCCAACAAGGATGGCAAGAAACCACTCTGATACCACTGTAGAAACCCCTATTCTCATTGTTTCTGAAACTGCTTATTTTTGCTTGTTTTTGTTTTTGCATACAGAGATAAAATGCGATTTTGAAAGGGAATGCTTGTAAAAATAAAATAAAATATTATGAAGCTAGAACTAGTAGAAATCACTTGATATTTTATTGCCAGATTGTTCATTGATCTTCTAGGCTTATTACATCTAAGATCGGATAACATGTAAATTAAAAAGCAACAACATTTGTGTGAATAAAACCTGATTATTGCAGCTGCCTGTGAAGCTAATGAAATGGTATGACCATCATTGATTTCCACTTCTCCCTCCGGCAGATGTTAGCAAATGAAGCCAGAGAAAATATGCACCCCTATTGGTGAAGACAAACTGCCAAAAGAAGAGGCGTTTTTCCTTGAAGAAGAAGTACGACCTTTTTATGATGGTACGGCTATGACAGCAGCAATGAATAAAAGTATGACCCTTGGGAGATGTGTCTCTAGCTTGCAAAGTGGATGCCTAGCATAAAGAACTCTTCCCAGATGAACTCCGGATCAAAACCCTGAATGATGCAACAACTGTGAATCTCTGTGACAACCTCTGAATGAGGCTATCTCTCTGACTGGCAATAATCAGCTGATATTTCATAGCCTCTGAATTGCACACATTGAAGATGGCACGTTCTCCAATGCAGGTTGAAAAATGGAACCCTTGGCTCTGTTCTTAGAAGAAAGACTTAGCAAAATTCGATTTCAATAACATAATCAGCTCTTCTCCCAATGAAACCCTTATATCCTCAAGAAAGTCCACTTTTCTCACAAAGGCATCATTTAAATAAAGTTCGAACTTTTCTTTTAATTTTTCAATAGTTTTGAATGCCCTTTAATTATAATTTATAATTGAAAAGTGGCCCCTCTTCCATGTTGGTCGACCCCTTCAAGAAATCACTTAAGTTATAATATTAAATTATATTATAACTTTATAATATAAGCTTCAAATAAATTAATATTTAATTTGACAATTAAAATATTAATATCTCTCTCAAAATACGTCCGATTAACGAACCGTCTGAAGCTGGAGGATAAGTGATTGATTTTGCACATGACCAAACCATATTGCTAAAAATAGCAGGGGTGCTCCGCTGAATGACCTAACTTACTAAAAATAGTAAGTTAAGTAAATGATGTCTGAATGACCCCGAACGAAAGCCAAACTGAACAATCCTGCAACTGGGCTAAGCCAAGCCTCGACCAAACCCTCTATCCACCCTATCAGCCTACGAGGGTCGCATAATAGGCTAATCATAAACACTGAGAGATGTCAATTGGAAGGGGACATTACATATAATGGTAGTGGGAGTGCATGAGGAAATAGCGTAATAAGAGAAGGGTTTGAAGGTGACGAAGTAGAAATTGAGCTAAATTTACAAAGTTAGAATATGAGTAGAGGTAAAGAGATTCACAATGGGAGGTGATGTTATTAGGAGAGAGCCATCAACACACAAGAAAATACAAGAAGATGCAATGGTATTTCCTATCTCCACAAGAGTTGGTTGGCTCTATTATTTTCTAAAGTTGACATAATTTGACAATGACATAGTAAGGAGATTTACAACCACATTGGAGCATGATGAAGCAATGGTAAAAGGGTTGTTAGTAGATGCATTGAAGTCACCATATCACAAGTATCTAGTTTGCCTAGGACTAGAGCAAATTTTCCAGTATGAGAAAATACAATGGATGCAAAAGAGGAATTCTGTGAGCAAGGAGAAAATTTGGATTCATCATCCCAAGGTACAAAGAGACTTTCTCTTCCATGGTTTTGGGAAAAATATGATTCCTATGTTATTATATACCTTTTGATGGTAGACAAAATCTTCTCTATACTGTACATTTCAAATTACTTAGTCATCTTCACCATAATATGCTCATAAATGTGCCAAATTTTCTCAATAATATGTTAAAAATGATGGCATCTGAGTATTAGAGGAAATAGAGTGACACAACCTTATCACATCACTGTTTGACTGCCCTATTAGTAAAAGGGAGCTTGAGAATTAAATATCCATAGGTAGCTTGGAAAGATTTTGTGAAATGTGAAGATATTAAAATTTTACTTGAGGCACCTGTAGTACCTAAAACTCTAGAGCTACAAGATGAACTTGCAAGAGGAATTTATCCTATCTCACCTATGACTTCACCTACCTATAGCCAAGGTGAGCCAAAGGATCACAATGTGCTAGAGTCTAGGTCACCACTAGTGGAAGAAACCCCATCTTCCTCAAAACCACCTAAATCCAAGAAAAGAAGAGGTAGTACATCCACAACATCCACACCTTATAAACTATAGAAGAAGAAGAAGGGTGTTCAAAAGAAAAAGAAGAATATTCAAAAGGGGGAACCTACCCCAAGGAAGTTAGGCCACCTAAAAAAGCAAGGTGTTATGAGGGGGAGCATGGAAAATCCTGAAGAGGAGACAAAGGGCAAAGAACATCAGGAAGAAGATGTGATGTTGGTTGAAATATAATCAAAAGGGAGGGGAAATATCCATGGAAATGCACATATAACTGTAAAGAGGAAGAGATATGTGTCTACCACTTCTAATTTAGACTCAAAAGATGTGTTTGTTGCTAGGAAAACACAAAAGAAAACCCCAGATAATCCTACATATGAAGACTATGATTGTACAGGGGTGGTAATGAGCAATTTTTGGAAACAAAGGAAATGTTTATAGAAGATAGAAATGTTAGGAAGGAGTTTCAAGAAGCTTTGGATAGAATTAAACATCTGGAAGAACTAGTGCAAATTCATGAAAAGAGGGACAAAGAAAGGGAGACAAAAATACAAGATTTGGAAGAAAAATTAAAGACATATGGCCATGGTGTAAAGATGGATCTATTGGCACAATTGGACTTTATAAAAATAGGGGATGGAGAAATTGTAGTAGCAAATCAAAATCCTCCTCCCATAAAATCTCCAATTCACCATACAAATTTGTCTCTTGGATATCACCTATGGAAAGTGATTGACAAGTTCTCACAAGAAAAAGAAAAGTGGAGGAAAGAAAAAAAAACTTTGATTGTAGAACATGCAAAAGTGTTGGAAGGAAAAGAGATTGAGATAAGAAAATTAATATTCAGAATGGAAGAAGTGGCAGATAAAGCTACCCAAATTATAAGATTCAGACCTCTAGCAAGAACATATGCACTATTTTTGCAAGAAATTTTTCCAAGTTTTCAGTTTAGTAGGCTAATTAGTAACCAATCAGTTTGGATGACCGGGGAATTTGAGTTTCTTAATGTTTTTGTTGATTCTACACCAGAAGATCAAGATAAACTATGTGAATACTATTTTCACAACTATGTGGTGTAGGAAGAATAGAGTGGAATTCTCTAATGTTTGTAGGGGATCTCTAGGTAAGGGCACTAGCATCTTATTATAAGAATGAACAATTTAGGGGAGAAATAATGGAGAAATATGAGGAGAGGAAGAAATCAGTTGCTCTCCCAATAAGGAAAGAGTCTAAAGACCTTGATGCACTTATAGATGAATGGTTGAAACTCCTGGATCATAAAGGTGTAGGAAGGAAGATTATGAAACTAAGAACAAAGGACTATAAAAGAATACAAACATTAGTTGTTAGATTAGGTCAACAATGTTATAGATATATGCAGATTAGATGGAACAACTTGACCCTAGATTTGTAGAGAAAAGAACCTCATTCAATATACAATTTTACCACCATGCTTGAGAGGGTACACAGATACATGAAAGTTGTTGATAATATAGGACTTTACTAGGTAACACTCACATTTCATCCACCTATGCTACTCTATCTAGTTCCACATTGGACTAAGGAAAAAGGTGAGGAGTGTGAGAAAGCTAGGATCAACAAAATGAGAAGACTTTCAACTTACAGAGGTTTCTACTTAAAACAGATCAAGGGAGTTGATGTTGTCATGGACCTCAGGGAGATTACACTGCATTATAATTTGTACCCGTAGTGTTTTTCTTGAGGACAAGCAAAAGTATAGTTGGGGGAGTGATGAGTCTACTTATTAGTCTATTTTTTTAATTGTTTTTATGTATGCTTTTAGACATTATCAAATAATCCTTTCAGACATACTCCTATGATATGCTACCTTTTTATGCTTATTATACAACCTTGGACCTAAATTATAGTAACAAAAAATATGGTTAGAATTATGTGTTTAGTCATGGTAGTTAGCTTTGTGTATATGTTTGTGGATTAAACTCTTGCAGCCCAAGAAGACACAATAGCCCACAACAATTGGGAGTTGTATCCCACAACAAAAGGAGGACTTGGACAACAAAATAGGGGAAGTGCTAGATCAATCTGAATGAAATAAATACCATGTGTAGACACCTGATGGAGTTAGTCATGCATCATTATGAAATTTAATAAGGAATTGAAGAAGAATAATTATTTTGTTGATAGGATTCTAGATGACTATTTGTGTGTTATGCAATATTTGTCTTGCAGAGTTTTAGTTCTATTAGAACTCTTGTCTCTTTTCAGTTGCAGTTAGAATAATTCAATCTTAACTATATACTCTGATATCTAGGGAGTTGTAGTTAATGATTTTAGTTAGGATTTTTGTTTAGAATAAACTCTCTCGTTCTTGTATATAGCCGGTGGTTGAGTCTTTATATAGTTGATTTAGTATTTTGTTATTAGACACTTCTTAGTTTTTAGTTATCATCTACAAACATGTTGATTATTCAGAATGATATCTTTAAATACAATATTTAAACATGATTTCCTATAATATTTTGGAATGCATAATGAATGAAGTTAAAGTTCATATGGATGCATAAAATATGAGATTTAGATTTTGTTTTAGTTAAGTGAAGATAGTCACTTGAGCAAGCCACTCTAGATAACTGTTCTTCACTACATTTATAGTCGTTCTATTTTAGTTTATCATTACTTCATAAATTGCATGTAAGTTAGGATAGCTTCTCATATTGTAATTGTTAATAATGATTGTTCATGTGCATGAATACATCTAAATGATTTGTATTACTTTAGAGGTTAGAATAAGTTCAGTGACCAGTTTGAGTAGTTTTGAGTTAGTTTCAATACTTCTCTATTAGTAGTAGTTCAACTATAGGTTATGCCTAGCACCAGTTTACTTCCTTCACTTTTATTCATTTCAATGATTTTACAAAAAGTAGAATACCTTTAATAGGACAACCTAGGTAACCTCAGGTCTCTAAAGGCACATATAGTGTAGCACCATCACAAGTTTACAAACCTTGGATGATAATTTAATGAAGTCTTTACAATGTTGAGTGGACTATTTAGCTAGTCATTCCTTTAAATTGTGTAGTTTCTACCAAGTTTATAAGACACTAGTTTAGACTCTATGTACACTACCATATACATGAGGTGTGATAGGATCAATTATTGTCTTGTTTTACTTTTTCTATTTTATGCTTTAATCATTTCTCCTGCTAAGTTTCAAAGACATTACCAAGACCTTACATATCTTTTATATACCTTTTTATATCCTCTTAAGCAATTTTAAGTATGTGGAAATGAAAAAATGTCATGTTGATATATGCCTATATGAATACATGAGTTTTTATGGAATTTAGTATGATTATATGTTTAATATGTGATTGATATGATTATTAATAATGTAGATTTTTTAAGAATGAGACTAACACCTTGCAACAAGGACTGCTAACCCACAACAACATGTTTTTCAGCTCGTAATATAATGACTACGGATGGTTGTAGAGGAGAATTCAAATGGCCAAAGGTGTGACACTTTCAAAAGGAAGTGAAGGTGATCATTTATTGATCAACCGTGAATCAATGCTTAACACTCTTGCTCATCGAATAAGACCACTAGGAGGGAGTCTACTTTGAGTAGGATTGATTCATGACATAGTTTTTCTTAGGAACACGTCTCTATTATAGAAATTAAACCATTGGGCATAGAGTTCTAAATTATTTTATCTACTCCTATTTTATAGTTATTATTTTATATTTTAGACTAAGTTCTCTTCCTATCTTTGAGGGAGAGTGGGTATTTACTTTATGAGTTTATTTTTAGTCTTAGAAGAATAAAACTCCTCATAGAACCTATATAGTGGGATCTGTTGTCAAGGAGTAAATCTAGTTACTAGTGGATTGAGTTGATAATTGATAAGCTAGTTGTTTATCCATTATGAGTTACAACAATAGATATGTGTTATTGAATAAGAATTATTCGACATATTCTTGTTGGATCGTATGTAAGAGTTCAATGTTTATATGCAATAAAGGGAATTATTTTGGTATCATGAATTTTTGAGTAAGTCTTGAAAACTTCTATGGAAGCAACAACTCAAGAAAGGGTCACTTGAGGTATTACTAATCTGCTTCATTTTCTATTATTAGATTAATGGTTGCATTATTGAATTTAGTTAGTAGTTTCCAGTTATATGCATGTGTTGTAATTTATGAATGCCACTCTATAGTTTTGAATTGAATTTTTTAGCTTCATGTTGGTTTCATACTTCAGAGATATCAACTAGGAATTAGCTTTTAACAGTCAATAGTTAAAGTCTTGAGTGTTAGATACCCGTAGCATAAGGTAACAATTTATATTTATTTCCTTTGTTTTATTAATTATAAATTCATTTCACTTTCCATCTTTTGCAGTCTTTTGTACATGTGTAATTGCCTATACTCCATTGATGTAGGATGTGTCTAGGATATATGAATGCATATATTGTGCCAACACTGTCTAAAGTTTACGAGTCCTTGGTTGATAATTAAATGCAACCTCTTATGGAAGATGAACTATTCAGTTAGGAATTCATTCTCTGAGTTGTGTATATACCTAGTATCACTAGTTTGATTAGACATTAGAGAATCTCTACAAGGTGCACTAGAATTCTTATTTGTGTATCACTTCCAAGGACCTGGTGTAGAGCATAATATATCCTTATGAAATAGTCCTAAAAAGAGTTTAAATTGAAAGGCTCCATTTCATTTTGAGGGATTCTAATAGAATTCCTATCAAAACACTTTACTCTATACCTAGGGAGCCAATGCACCTTATAAATTTTCCTATTCGGCTAATACTTTTACTTGAACAGTTCAAAATCAATGGCTTTATCAATAACCAATTTCAATTTGAAAACTTTAGAGAAAATATTTATCAATTCTAATTAATTCTCCACCATTTGCAATGCTAAACATTTTCACATTTTCATCATAATTAGCTGCAAACACATCCATAAACACATTCAAAACCACTAATTTACTCAAGTCATAGGTCCATACATTGGAAATGGGGACCTTATAATTCCTTTTCCTATACCAGTGGACAAACAAATCCCATCCACTAAGAGGTATTTCAGCATCTCTACACTCATATGCATTATCTACCATGCTAGAGGTGACACCTGAACCATCAGATTTGATAGGCATTTTAGTTGACCCAAGGAGTTGAAAAATTAGGTGTTCATTGAATGACCTTTTTGAAGTTGAGGGTTGGTATTTTGAATGGCTCATGATTGTAATTCAAGTTTGAACTAGGGTTTCTTAAGATTGGTTCTAAGGTTTTTTAATAATTTTAGATAATATCTAAGGTAATTGGAGTAACTCTGGTAATTCAAGACAGTTTAAGGAATATACTATCTCAATTAGAACCTTAGAACAATAAATTAGATAAAATTCTTGGATGAAAATGTCCTTACTTATTTTTTCTTTTGAAAACCTTAGTTTGCTATGAAAATCATTAGAGCTCTTCAAATTTTCTCACCTCATGCTTTAGATGCCAAATGAGTTGGATAATGAGCTAGTTTGTAGCATTTATATAAGAAATCTTATTGAAGATCTAGTAGAAATCTATCTTGTCTACCATTACTCTCATTTCGCGTGAGCCATAGCATGCAACCATCTATTTTCTAATTTTGAATGCAGGCCATTGATCTTCAGATGAAAGGATAAGATGTAACAATCACCAATGATTTGAAAATTTTAAAAATATTTGACATGAGTTGAAAAGATCTTTGAATAATGAGATTAATCCACGTGGAGTCACTTGTCATTAGAATATGGACTACAAAAAGATAATTCGAACATAGCTGAAATCATCATAGGATCCATGTGGAAGCATTTTGTGTTTCTATGGCTCAAAAATTAAATCACTACAAAGAGCTTAAGGACTAGCATAATTATGTTGAGATTGCACCACATGGCACTCATTTTGGTCCTTATAAATTATCCTTTGATATGAAACAATTTTCTGAAATAAGTTCTCCTTCAAAGTCAACTTTACAATTTTATGCATCAAAGTCTACCATGTCCTCATGCTTATCAACATCTGGAGGATTATTCTCATTCATCAATGCTTTAGTTCCCATGTGTTCCACTTAGGATCTACCAAGTTGTTAGGCTATATCAAGGAACTTGGTTCTGATACCAATTATTGAACACACAAAAGTACTAATAATGGGGTGAATTAGTACTTAATCAAATTATTTCCATTCATAAAAAATTAACCAAATAAATCATGAAAAGAAAAATAACACAAAAGCATACAACCATAACACCAGATTTATGTGGAAAACTATACAAGGGAAAACCATGATGAGAAATTTACTTAGATATACTATCCAAATCCATCCCCACAAATAAAATAGATTTTACAATAGGTCTTATGGTCTTTAACCAAAGGAAGTTCACAACTCCTTGCTTAATATAATAATTACAACAAAGGTTTACAACCTCAACATACAACTGGAATATATCATCATTTATGCTACCTCCTATTCACTTCCTTTGGTAAATTCACACATACATCTGCTTCAAAAAGCTTTGTTTCCTATGGCTCATTGACTTAAACAAATTTCTAATTTACATTCACACATTCTTCTTCATAGATTCACATACACTTACTACTGATCTCTTAGAAATGATCTTTTCCACATTTCATTATCAAGAGATATTCCAAAAATTCTTGTTTGCACATTGGATACTCAAAACATTTGTAATGTACATACACATTGTCAAAATATTTAATCTTCTATTTATACCCTCCAAAAACTTCAAAAGGTTTCTCCTTTTTGGCTACAAACATGCAACATGAGATATACATTGGTCACAACAAGTCGACTTCAAAAAAAAGTTACAAGAGAAAGAAATCTTATGCAGTTCAAGATGAAAGATATTCAGGACCTATTTTCCATATAACAAATTTTCCAAATTAGCACACACACTCAAACACTTTGCACAAGCAACATAACCTATCAATTCAGTCTAAAAAGCATGCAACTATCATTCTCAACTCCAGACCAAGGCAGTACTAGAGAGACCAAGAAAATTTGTTCAAATGACACCAACATAATGATATGGATTGAACAACACTTCTCTTCACTCCTTTTGTCATCTTAGATCATTTCCTCTTGGTGTAAACACTTCATACCCAACAATATTGACTCCAAACATACTGCTAAAAAAGAAAGGATCACATACCAACTTGTGGATGATTCAAAGAACACAAAGAGACTCCACCATGCATCCCATAACCTCTTTATACAAATTTTAGTAAGTAATTGCTAATGTAGATCATTTGAACACCAACAAACCAACCTACCAGGTTGCCAAAACATAGAAAACATAGTGTCATCTACAGAAAAACCAGTGGTACACCAAAACAAATGAAAATTGAACTGACTAGACACACAACCTTCAAAAGCATAAATCCAAAACCGAAAGGCAAAAAAATATGATGCGGTGAAGTGTGAAGACATTCAATTCTTCCTTAACAATCATTCACAAGAACTTAACATATTCTTACTTTGTTAACACCAAAACACTCTTCGGTAAAACTTATGTATAGAAACTTAGACTATGCATACCTCTCAACAGTATATAGATACCCTTTGAATCACAAGACCATATCTTCATCTATGGATAAATGCGAAGCATTAGACAAAGTTCCTGTGGTGCCAATATTTGTGACTTTGATAGTTTAGAGACATGGAATTATTTTCATGACCCATGTGAAGAATCTCATAAAAAAATTCACTCAAATCACTTTGACATCAAATATAAACTTCAGAAGATAAGATATAATGGTGTACCAATATCCATATTAGTTCATCAATCACAATTCTTCAACAAGAACAATATAAGTGCATACGATAGTAAAATAAATTGGCATCAATGACAATACACTAACAACACATTTGCCAACATTTTTATCCAAAGTACATTATAGATACTTATATTAATTACCTTAGATTTATGAAAAAGAGAGTTATCCCTCCTCTCAATACTTAGTTAATAACTAAACCTTTAAAATATATAAAAAATAATTTAGTAATTTCTTTTCAATCTAAAACTCATCTTAAATATTTATTCTAGAAATTTAAAGTTTTCAATTATACTATATTATAAGTTCACTATTTATTATTTCTTAATTTTTAAGTTTGAAAGTTTTTAATTCTAATATTAATATAGTTTATAGCTCTACAAATATATAGCAAATTCTCTTTATAATTATCTATTATTTTTTTAATAAATTATTTTAAAGATATTTATACAATCATCTACTATTTATTTAATAAATTATTATTAATTTATTAATAAAAATAATGTATATTTTATTTATTTAAGTATAAATTTATATTATTTAAATTTAATTTTTTTAATTTGTTGTTTTTATTAGGGGAAAAATAGTTTTTGATAAGACCTGAGACCCAATACAAGAAGGTTTTGAAGGAACCTAAAACCCTTTACATTACAAAGAAGTTGCTAGGAAAATAATCAGCAAACCATACGCATCCCGTCGGCAACACCCATTATCAGATATTCAAATCAACTCAAGTTGCTACAAATAGGTTTTGAAGGGACCTTAAACCCTTTACAATTAGGTTTTGACAAGGACCTTGAACCCAAATTAGATTATCAAAGACACTGCTTGTATCATCCAGAAACAACTAACCTATTGCTCAAAAAATCAAAATTTGAGCCAAGGAAAATGAAGAACTTAATGAAGATAAACACCAATAAATCCTTGTGTTGAAAAAGAACCAAAAAATCCAAACAACTCACCTCAATAGGGGTTCTGGTAAAAAAAATAGTAAACTATGAACCAACAACCTCCTTGCAACACCATCCCACTTGGAAAGCCAACCCAACCTCCACCTATAGAGGAGAGGGCTCCCCTCTATAGGAGAGGATAATATAAAACCCCTTCACACCAAAACCACATCTCTCCTTCTGATGTAGGAGCATCCAATGGTATAGGGGCAATCTTTCATCACCCAAAAAAATATTTTTCCTTATTTTCTTTAGTTGTTTTGAGTCCCATGATGGCACTTAAGGGGTGTAAGATAGTTAGAAGTCAAAAAAGGTAAAAAATGGTCACTTAATATTTTTAGTAAGTGAGCCTAAATGAAATCAATTAGTGAATATTGTGGCTCCGAATAATAGATTTTCTTTCAAAGTTGATTTTGTTGTAATGAATCAAGCCCATGAGGCTACAACATTGTAATTTCTGAATCTGTAATTTCATTTTTTGAAAATAATTGAAAGTGAGTTATTTTCTATTTTGCATCTTCTGTGTTGGTATCCATTTTTGTGTTTTGTGTGGGTTTAGGGTGGTGTATCCCTCATCAAGTGGTATTAGAGTGGGTTTTCCTGAGTGTGTAAACATATTGCCAAATATGAGGCAATTTGCACTAGGACTTGTGGTTGTGGGTTTTTGAGAAAAGTGATTAGAATGCCTTCACGAAGAAACCATGGTGGTGGAAGAAATGTTATTGTACCAAAAGAGGGTTTTAGAGACCTACAAAGACAAGTTCAAGCTTTGCAAGAGGAGCTATGTCTAGGGTTTGAGCCAAGAAGAGGAGATGAAAGTGAAGATGAAGCTAAAAATAAGGAAAAGTTCAAAGAAGAACAAGATGCAATAGATCCCTAGCAAGTCAAATTATTTAAGGCCATCTAAGATTGGGAAAAGGATAAAGATTGATGTTTCTAAATTTTCTGGAAATCTTAACCCAAAAGAGTTGATTGATTGGATCAACGATATGGAGTAGTACTTTGAGTATGAGGAGGTGGAAGATCCTGAGAGGGTCAAATTTGCAAAGATCAAGCTAAAGGGTCATGCAAATATTTTGTGGAAAGAGGTACAACTAGAAATCAATCAAAGAGGAAAATATAAAATAACCACATGGGACCAAATGGCGGACAAATTAAAAAGATAGTTCATTCATGTGGACTATGAGCTATATTTGTTGAAGAAGATGCAAGTTTTGAAACTAGGAAGAAATTTTTTCAAGGAGTACATAGAAGAATTCTACTATGTCCTAATTAGAAGAGGCCATTTTGAGGCCAACAAAGAAAAAGTTATTTTTTACATAAATGTGTTGAAGCCGAGTATTCAAGAAGAGCTAGGTCTGGTAAGAATGTCTACCATTGAAGATGCATATCATTTTTCTTTCAATGTAGAAGAAAAGTTGAATGGAAGGTTTGAAAGCAAGCAAAGAGGTGGGGGTCATGGTGGAAAGACTAGTGGATGGTCATATGGAGGTCAAAATGAAGATCAAAAGAAGGGTGAAGGATCCAGTAGCAGCCACAACTAGAAATGAGATAACACCTATCATCCTCATGATAAAAATAATGGAGACCAAAGAGGAAGAGGAAGATCTAGATGAGGACTGAGAAGAGGAGGATTTCATGGAGCTTATTTCTAGTACAAAGAAAAAGGACATAGAGCCTATGAGTGTCCTCAACATCAAGGAAGGACAAATAAAAGACTTGGGGGTAATGCACAAGTTGCACATGCAGATGAAGATGCTAAGTATTCATATTTTGAGGATGCAGAAAGAGGAGAGGTTCTTGTTACTAGAAGAGCCTTATTGAATGAGGAGAAAGAACCAACTCAAAGGAAGAATTTGTTTCACACAAAATGTAAGTGTGAAGGTAAAGTTTTCAATCTTATTATTGATGGAGATAGTACTGATAACCTTATTTTAGAAGAGATGGTTAGTAAATTGTGGTTGGAGTGAAGAAGGCATCCAAATCCACACCAGATTGCTTGGTTGTAGAAGGACCATAAATATTTGGTAAATAAACAATGCTTGGTAAATTTCAGGATTGGAAATTACCATGATGAGGTACTGTGTGATATTATACCTATGGATGTTTGTCATATGTTGTTAGATAGACCATGGTAGTTTGATCGTCGAGTGATGCATGATGGACATGCTAACACCTATTCCTTGAAAAAGGATGACATTCATCATAAGATGAAACCCTCGAGGGAGGCCAAAGAAAATGTATGAAGTAATACAAGAATTTGTTTGGTTGATGGAAGAAAGCTCCTAGAAGGTATGAGGCATGAGCATATGTGTTTTGCATTGATCCCTAGAGTTGATAAATAAGATACTAATGAGGTACCTATAGAGGTTTTAGATTTTTTGAATGAGTTTTAGGATATTGTTTCTGCTAACGTACTTGAATTTTTGCCTCCAATAAGGAAGATTAGCCATTAGATGGATTTGATTCCTGGAGTTAGTTTTCCAAATAAGGCAGCCCATTGAATGAATCTAGTAGAGAAGGAAGAGTTGAACAAAAAAGTGTAAGAGTTGTTGCAGAAGGGATTGATTCGAGAGAGTTTGAATCCATGTGTAGTACCTATAGTTGTGTGCAAGTGTTTTATCTACCTAGAATGCAAAACAAAATGGAATGCAAAAGAGAAAAACACAAACACTCAAAATTAGCCTAAGTTGAATCCAAACAAAAACACCAAAGAAATGAAACATTATACCTTGCTTGGATTGATGAGTTGGTTTGCCCTTTGATGATGCTTGATTGTATGCTCTTTTGTTGGAAAATGCATGTAATGATGGATGCAAAATGTAGAGGAAATTAGAAGGATTTCAATAATGGAGATGGGTATTGAAATGAGTGGTAGGTGAATGCAATAAAAGCTTCAAAATGGTTGCAAATTCTAAGTGTGCTAATGAATTGAATGCTAGAGAGTGAATGAAAAAATGATCTAACTCTTGTCTAGTCTCCACAATTTGAGACCAAGTCTTCCAATTTAAAGAAGAATGGATGGATAGGATTTAACCATCATGGACAAGATGGAGGGCTATGGTGAGTTGAGGACTCACAAGTCTTCACATCTTTCCATGTGGAGTGTGAGGTGTGAAGAGGAAAAATGATGTGGAAAAGGTCATGTGAGGTGAAGGTACTTGCAAGTACCTTGGGATTAGGAAATGATTTCCTCAAAAAGGAAGTCCTTGTCCCCATATGGGGTTGATGGTGACAAATGAAGATTTTAGAAAGTCCTTTCTTGTCACCATGGGGATGGGAGAAGCTATTGGAAAAATAAATTTGAATTTTAAATTCACATGATTGGAAGTACCCAGTGGATAAGACAAGGTCTTCTTAAAGGAGGTCCTTGTCCCATGTGACTGATGTGACCTATGAGAGGTTATGGGGAAGAGAAATGCATGGGATAAATAAATAGAGTTTAAAATTCCATTGGAAAAGACATGGGGATTGTAAATAGAATTAAAAATTCCATTAAGGGTGTTGGAAGAATAAAATGGAATTAAAAATTCGATTGGGATGTGGGAAGAGTTGACTAAAGGACTGAGTAGATCAGTTAATGAAGGATTAGAAGAGAGTTAGGTGGCTAATGCTGATTATGAGTCAACTTGAAAAAGTTGGAGGATGTGACACATCCTAATTATGGATTAGGGATGTGTCACATACCTAATGATGGGATTAGGAGATGAATTGGGATTAAGTGTGGATGGGATATAAAGGGAATTAAATAAGTAGGTTATTTATTTAATTCTTGGAAGAAAGGGATAAAGGGGTAAGGTTTATAATTATTTAACTAAATACCTTAGGGATTTAGAAGAATTTAGAGGTATTAATTAAATAATAGTGACATTATTTAACTAATGTGGATAAAAGGATATTTAGACGAAGAGGGTAAATTTGGCCAAATATAAGTGGTCAAATTTAGATGTCTACATTTTGCCCCTCTTTGAGATGGTGTTATGAAGTAGCATCATTTCAAAGAAAATTTAAAACATAGAACCTAGAAGAAGATGGTTAGATTAAGGAAGATGCCCCAGTCATTCAAGGAGTGACTAGGAGAAAAGATGATGGGAGTGGAGATGAAGATTAGGGATTGAGGATGCCCCCTCGAGAGGACATGTGGCTTTAAGAAAACACGGGTGTGATCTTGAAATGGATGAGATGATGCAAGGGTAGATGGGGAAGATGATGAAAAATTATGGATGAGAGAGGATGATAATACGAAGAGATAAAGGTAAGCACAAATAGATTTTAAGGACAAAGGTGATGGTGCCCCGGTCAAGCTACAAGTCAAGATGGAGTGATGATGGATGAAGTGTTGTTGATGAGGGAATGATATATCCTAGAAAAAAATGAGGATAGGGAAGGATACATCCTATGGATGATGATGATTATAGTGTTGTTCATGAGGGAAGGATACATCCCCAAACAACACAAAAGGATAGAGAAAGATACATCCCGATGATGATGATGATGATGATGATTGGGTCAAGGCTTGTAGCAAGGCTGGGAATAAGACCAAAGATGTGATTAGATGATTTGTGCTAGATTGAATGGATTAGGATTGGGTGGATATGTGAGATGGTTAAAATGAATGAAGTTTATGGAGGTAAAGATGCAATGCAATGGAAGAGAAAATGAAATACGGTCCTAATGCAATTTTCCATTTTTGAAGCACTGATTTTTGCTATAGCATAAGACACCAGGTACCGTGGTATGTGAAACCAAGGTAGATTAGTGTCTAATGAATACAAAAACATAACAAACAAGGAGGCTATCCCAACACCCCAAAGTCACGATGACTTTGGTCAAGCTAGGTATTGGGATAACCACAAGCACAAGAGGATGTCCCAACGTAACACAAGACCACATGGGTCTTGGTGGGTATGACACGGGACAACTAGGAAGACATCAAAAAATAAAGATCAAGATATGCCCCTATGTGAACTAGTCAAAACACACCATAATATGATAGATCATGGTGTTCGTGACAAGTGATGATAGGGAGCTCAAATGATAAATAGAAGCCAAAAGAATCAAAAGATTGCAATCAATTTCAAAAAATATTTTTCCATAGGATCAAGAGGATGGATGGGGTTGATGAGGTCTATTACGAAGGATACATCCTATTGAGATCAAAGATGGATACTAAACTAAAATATCGATATGACTCAGGATACTCAAAATTGATTGAATCTCATGATACAAATGGATCCCATTTGTGAAGAACCCGCTAAATAAGGACATACTTAACAACATGAAACAAGACATGAAACACAAGAAACAAGACATAAGATTGACACACCCTAAAGAAATAGGGGTTCAGGGGTTGATCAAAGATCAACCTTGCCTATGTGAAAGCACAAAGCCCTCGTAGTTGAACAAAAGACCATGGGTAAAAGAAAAAAGTGGACAATGGAGACCTCGATGGATGGTGTAGATTGGATGGAAAAATGCCTTGGGGGCAGATCAAATGATAGACCTTGCCTACATGAAAGCACAGGGGAAACACAGCTCGATGTAAGGCCAAAGACAAATGATGGAAGATAACAAGACAGTAAAAAGATAGAACCTTGGGGGCAGATCAAATGATCGACCTTGCCTACGTGAAAGCACAAGGGCAATGCAGTTCGAAAAAAGACCAATGAAAGACAAAAAATAAGGGATGATGAGATGACCATGATAAGGAGATACGATGATGGAGCTAATATGATGATCCGATATAGGTCATGCAGATGGGATGGTTGATACGCATAAGATGAAGCTCAAGGATGGGATAGTTATATAAATCATCGAAAGATGAAGTGGGAGGATGAGACGATGGATATCTGAGAGACAAAAAAATGATAAGATATAAGGAAGATGTAGGAAATAGATAAGAGTGATGATAGTGAAATAGCATGGCATTGGATTGCATGGGGGTATCCTATAGCTAGATACCAATGAAAAATGATTATGAGATGGAAGGAAAATAGAGGTAAATGGATGGATGGATAAAGATGGGGAGATAGAGAGATGCTAGGATAGGTGGATAGAGGAATAAGGATTTGGAAGGATGGAATGGATTATTGGATGGAAAAATGGATGGGGGAGATAAGGATGAAAAGATGGAATAGGACTAGTGGATGGGTAGATAGGAAGATAAGGATGGGGAGATGGAAGGGATTACTTGGAGGGATGGATGGACGATGTCTCCAAGGACTTTGTAGCAAATAAGGAGATGCCCTCACTCTAAATATGTCATGCGTGATGAGGTGAGAGGGATGTTAGATAGAAAGATGGGTGAATAAGGGAGTGAGATGAACATGTATAGGAGATATAGACAAGAAAGGGAGATGGATGGTGGCATGATTGGATGGATGATGGAGGTAGATGGATGTAGATAATATGATGGATCAAAAAAGTAGATGGGGAGGATAAGGAATATGATAGCATATGGATGAAGGGAACATATGCCAAGAGGTGTCCAAAGTAATGTATCTAGATGTGCCCCTGTCTTTATCAAGATCACAAGGAAGATGGAGGGACTGGGGTAAATGAGATATGATGGATAGGATGTAGAAGATAGGTGGATGTAGGAGATGGAGAAAGGGAATGCATAGATGGAAGTTGCCCCCAGTTGTGGCAGTAAACTAGATGGGGGATTTATGAATGAAGTCTGTTTGCCAGGTTTTCATCATGGTACTTATCCAAGGTGCTTGTTTGCCAAGTTTTCACCATTGGATGAATTATTTTTTTGACTTTCTCTTTTTTCTCTTTTTTTTTCAATTTTTTGCCCCTTTTTACGAGGATGTGGATGTGGGTTTGGAAGATATGTGATATAGAGGATGGATGAAGGACTCACGCATCAATTTATATATGAGATAATAATAGCCCATGTGTAAAGTGACCATTGGATGTTGGTACAACCTTATTAGAATGAATGGATTATGCAAGAGGATAGATTAAAGTGATTTGATGGGGGAGATATGCGGGATAGTGGATGGGGTGTTGGAAAGTGTATGGATGGAATGATGGAGTGGATGAGTGATGGGGGAAGGTGTTCAAGACCAACATTGGCACATGTGGTGGATGTGAAAGGATAGGAGGGTTGATGGATGGAGAATGTGGCGATAATGGAGGTGTTGGGATAGTGAATTTTGGGACATAAGGACCCAAAATAGATTTAGGAGATGGAGGATGCAAATGATTAGCTTTGGGATTAGAAAATTTGGATGTCTTTAGGGATTTATCATTTGAAGGCATGGCCTCTTTTTTATTGGGAATCCACATGGTTTTGATTTTTCTTTGGTGGGCCTTTGTGGCCTTTGGGATTGATTGGGCTTTTGGATTTGTTTTTTATTTTCATCAACATGTCATTTGAAGGGGACATGAGGAGCTTTAGATTCATGTGGATGTTTGGATTTATGCATTTTTACTTTGGAATCCAAATTTCTTGTAGTAGTAATGGGATGGGTAGGAGGTGATGGATGATGTGGAGAAGACGTGGATGGAGTGATAGAGGTAGGTGTTTGATGATGATGTGTGGATGGAGGATACAAGATAGCATGCATGGAGGGGTGCCTTTGTTGATCCTAATTAGGAGTTATGAATTTATGATTCTTGTGATGTGTGTGCTAGGGATAGGTGATGGATGGATGAGAGGATAACTAGGATAGGATGGAGGGGGTGATTTTGGGATATAAGGACCCAAAATAGACTGTGTATATGGAGGATGTGTGAAGTTTGGTGGAGGGATATAAGGAACCAAAATGGATTTAAAAAATGAAGGAGGAATATGGATAGTTGTTTTGAGGTAATATGATGGAGGAGGGGGGATGGTGACAAGTGATTTGGTGGAATAGTGGGAAGTGCCTTTCATTCCTTTGGAAGAGGTTTGCTTAGGATGTATGGAGGTTGTACCAACATTTTTGGATTGTGATTCTTGGGATATATATCCAAGACCTTGTGTGTCTGGATGTTCTTTGACCTGGATGGGCTCTAAAGTACCTTGCTCATGAAGGCCTACACCTTTTTCCTTGATAGTTCATTTTCTTGAGCATTTGATCTATGGTAGGATGCTTATTCTTTTGGAAGCATGATGCGAGTCCATTAGTAGGTGGAGGAAGATGGATGGTGCATATGATTTGTTTTTCTTTTGCATGGAGACCACAATGGATGAGTGTAATGTTACCAAGGTGATATAAAAGTAATGTTGGGGTGAAAAGACTAAATAGTGATGATGGAGACGAGGGGATAACATCATCCTAATTAGGAGGAATGAGTGATAAGGGATCGAGAGAGGGATTAGGTGGTATGACATGATCTATATTTTTGAGAGTGGGTGATAAAGGCTCATGAGATGGGGTGATCGGATCTTGAGTGCAAAGGGGATCATGGGATGGAGTTGGCAAGCTAGTGTGATTTTGAGATGGAGTAGATAGGATGGTAGGATCAAGATTTAGTTGAGGAAAGGAATCGTGAGATGGGATAGATGGAGTACTATGATCTTGGGATGGAGTGGATGGGATGGTAGGATCATGATTTTGGGGAGGGGATATGCTTGTATGCTTTGGATTAAGCCCTTGGCATGGCTCATCGTTTGTGGGAGGCACGATGAAAAAAGAGTGTTGGAGGGACTCCTCAGGTGGGGGAGATAGGAGGATGGAGGATTCATGAAGGTCATGGGATTGAAGTTCGGTAGGACTAGGAGGAGTGGATTCGACGTGTCCAATGGATTGGGTGTATCTAGTAGTAGAAGATGGGGATTCAATGGACTTAATGGGTGTGATAGGCTCAACCATTTGGACGGTGTTAGGAATGGTAATGGTAATCATAGGTGTAGGATGGGGGAGGGCATCATTACAAGTTATTGTACATGATAGAGTGGGAGGGAATTGTTTCACAACATCAAGATGTGGATTTGGAGATGTATCTTCTGTCATGAGTCCTTGGACGATATTTGGAAGGGATGTACGCTTAGGTGGGGTGATGAGAATGGATGGAGGATTAGGTCTGGTTGGAGGAATAAGAGTGGTTGGAGGACTAGGATTAGGGATTTGTGGATTAGGATTAGATTAGTGGATGAGATTGGATGGAGGACTAGGATTAGGGACTGGTGGATTAGGATTAGAGGGAGGATTAAGATATAATACGGTGAATGGGAAGTGATGCAAGAGGATACAAATGATGAATTAAGATAGGAGGATGCAAATGCTGAATTAGGTTGGGAATATTGCGATGGTGGGTAATAGTAGGAAAATGTGAATGATGGATTAGGATGGGAAGATTGGGATGATGGAGGAAGGTAGGAAAATGTGGACGTTGGATTAGTATGGGAAGATGTGGATATGGGATTAAGATAAGAGGATGTGGGTGGTGGATTGTGATAGGAAGGTGTGGATGTTGGATTAGAATGGGAAGATTGAGGTGGTGGATTACCATAGGAGGAAATGGATGGTGGATTGGCATGGGAGGATATGGGTGATGGATACAGATAAGAAAATTGAGAAGGTGGATTAGGATAAGAGGAATATTGGGATGGTGGATTATGATAGGAAGGAGCGGGTGTTGGATTAGAATGGGAAGATTGGGATGAGGGATTAAGGTAGAGATATTGGGATTGTTGATGATGATAAGGATAGGAGTATGGAGATGGTGGATTACTATAGGAGGATGTGGATGTTGGATAGGATAGAGGTGGAGAGGGAGGACATGATGAATATGTGGATGGTGAGGATACTAGATATCCCTCATCAAGGGTAGCATAAATACTATTATTAGATGCAAATGAAGGCATGGGGGGATAGTTCAGAGGAGTAGTTGAATTTTAGGAGGCAAGTGGAAAAAGCTTGCTAGCAATGATAGCATCAAGGGGATCTATATTACACTTTTCTTGATCAACAAGACTTTTATTATCGTCATCAACGTAGTTAGGATTCCCCTTGAACACTATTATTGGTTGTGTGGGAGGAGGATAAGGATTCATGATGTTAGATAAAACAGATACAGATGGGAAAAATAAGAATAGATGATTAGCAAAAAATAATGGATGATGGAAGATGACGGATTGGAAGAAGATAGGGGAAGAGATCATAAGATTTGTTTTGATATCAAAGGATTTTGGGTGTGGATGGACTAAAGCTCAGATTGGGATTAGATAAAAGCTTAGATTTAGATTAGATTGAAGCTCAGATTAGGATTAGATGAAAGCTCAGATTAAGATGATGAGATTAAAGCTCAGATTAGAATTGGATTGGAGCTTAGATTAGGACTAGGTTAAAGCTTAGATTATGGTCTAGAACAGTTTAGGGGTGATAGGATTGAGAAAAACCAAAAATTAAAATTTTCAATTTTTTTTGGTTTTTTCTATGTCGTAGTAAATCACATTTTCGCAGGTCTTTGGAGTGGAATTTGGGGTTGAAACTTGCATCAATCCCTAAAATTAGTACTCTTGGAGAAATTTCAAACGGTGTAAACAGTTCCAAATTCTGACCACTGAGTAGAAAGTTATGACCCCAACAAGTTGGGGTAAACAAATTCTTAGTTTTTATTTGAAAATTTGATGGTTTGAGGATGAATAGGAAGAGGGGAAATGACTTGATGATGATTTTGGACTGAAGAAGATGTAGGTTAATTGTGGTATGAAGGATTGACTCTCTGGATTTTGTATGGGAAGAAAATTCACCTGTTCTGGGTCAAGGTCGCCTATCTTGGGGTAGGGTCACCTGTTCTTGGGAAGGGTCACATGTTTTAGGGTAGGATCACCTGTTCTGGGGTAGGATTGCCTGTTCTGGGGCAGGGTCACCTATTCTAGGGTAGGGTCACCTTTTCTAGGGTAATGCCTCCTAAACAACTTTCAGATTTGACTAAGTTTGCAAAATAGTCAAGCGATGTAGATAAATGGGATGAATGGGCAGACAAACTTTCAAGACAGGAAAACAGATGCACAAAATGAGTGAACGGATGCATGCAATGAGAAAATAGATGCTCAAAATGAGAGAATGAATGCTTGCAATGGGAAATTGACACTCGAAATAGGTGAACAAATGTACAAAATGGGTGAATGGATGCACGAAATGAGAAAATGGATGCTTGGAATGGGTAAATAGATGCTTGGAACGGGCAAATGGATGCACACAATGGGAAAACGACACTTAGAACAGGCGAACAAATGTACAAAATAGGAAAATGGATGCTTGGAATGAGCGAACGAATGCACGCAATGGGAAAATGATGCTCGAAACGGGTGAATGGATGTACGAAATGGGAAAATGGATGCTCTGAATGGGCAAATGAATGCTCAGAATGAGGAAAAAAATGCTTGGAATGGGAGAATGACGCTCAAAAGAGGCTAATGACTAAAAAAATGAAGATGGGATTGACTGTTCAAAGGGAAAGGTTGCCCCTCTTAGCGTAGGGCCCCCCCTTTGAGGGCAGGGTCACCCTTTTGAGAGCAGGGTCACTCCTTTGAGGGCAAGGTCACTTGTTTGGGGGCTGAGTCACCCGTTCTAGAAAAAATGATCAAATTTGACTTGGATAGGGTGGAAAACAACTGAGACATAAGGGCAAGGTCACCCCTTTGAGGGCAGGGTCACCCCTTTTAGGGAAGGGTCGCCTATTTTAGGGCATGGCTGCCTTTGTGAGTTGATCTAGACTTGGCTTAGGCAAAAAAAACTATGACAAAGGACAAAAATAAAAAAAACAACAAGCAAAAAGCCAAGACGCACTGGTTTTACACAAAGAATATAGTTCAAGCAACACAATCCTAAGATTAGTGTGAAGGTATGGTCAACACGGTCCTCTAACTATGCTGATAAGGCAACTAAAGGAGTCCCCAATATAGATATAGTACGTGGGGCACAACTGTAACCCGTCACAAGCGTGAGTCACGAACCTCCAGCGAGATACTGAAAGCTCAGACCAACTCTTCACATTTTGTCTAGGTATCACCCTAGCTTTGACACTCCGCGAGACATGATGTGACTATATTAGGGTACAAATTTTGCTCTCCCCCCTTTATATACCCCGCCGGTAACATGTGGTTGGGATCATCTCTTGGGGTGATGAAATCCCCAAGCATGTCCCACTAAGAAAAATAAAAAGGTACACAAAGGACTAAGTGGAATACGATTTCTCTTCACCCAATATTTCCAAATGGCGCAAGGAGATTGGATACGTCAATAGTCCACCTTTCAAACACAACAAACGAGTTCTTTGACTCCCCCTAGATAGATCTATGTGCCTAGTTAAAATGAAAATAATAAGCAGTAATCTAACTAATGAAGGTTGTTCTTTCTCCCCCTGCAACAAATATGTTAGAAATTTTTGCTTTTGGTCTTCAATAATCGTGAAACAACTGCACAAACATTAGCAAAAACCAACACACTCACAAAAAAAACAACTACACTTTGGAAATGAAATTTTAAGCCTTTGTTTTTATCTTAGTTACCTCTGTATAGGGTGAGGCCGCCTCTGTATTCTGGGCGAAGTCGGCTCTATGGGTAGGGTCACCCCTTTGTGGGTGGGGTCACCTTTGTTAGGGTGGGGTCGCCTTTGTGAGGGCATGGTCATCTCTGTGTTCTGGGCAAGGCTACCTCTGTGTAAGTGAACCTGCAAAATATTAAAAAACAACAAATATAAAATAGAACAAACCCGTTTGTCGGTCCCACCGGGTGTGCCAAAAATGTGTGCAAGTGTTTTATCTACCTAGAATGCAAAACAAAATGGAATGCAAAAGAGGAAAACACAAACAAACACTCAAGATTAGCCTAAGTTGAGTCCAAACAAAAACACCAAAGAAATGAAACGTTATACCTTGCTTGGATTGATGAGTTGGTTGTCCCTTTGATGATGCTTGATTGTATGCTCCTTTGTTGGCAAATGCATGCAATGATGGACGCAAAATGTAGAGAAAATGATAAGAATTGCAATAATGGAGATGGGTATTGAAATGAGAGTGGTAGGTGAATGCAATAAAAACTTCAAAATGGTTGCAAATACTAAGTGTGCTAATGACTTGAATGCTAGAGAGTGAATGCGAAAATGATCTAACTCTTGTCTAATCTCCCTAATTTGATACCAAGTATTCCAATTTAAAGAAGAATGGATGGAAATGATTTAGCCATCATGGACAAGATGGAGGGTTGTGGTGAGTTGAGGACTCACAAGTCCTCACATCTTGCCATGTGGATTGTGAGATCTGAAGAGGAAAAATGATGTGGAAAAGGTCATGTGAGGTGGAGGTACTTGCAAGTACCTTGGGATTAGGAGAGGATTTCCTCAAAAAGGAATTCCTTGTCCCCATATGGGGCTAATGGTGACAAGTGAGGAATTTTAGAAAGTCCTTTCTTGTCACCATGGGGATGAGAGAAGTTGTTGGAGAAATAAATGTGAATTTTAATTTCACATGATTGGATGTACCCAGTGGATAAGACAAGGTCTTCTTAAAGGAGGTCCTTGTCCCATGTGACTGATGTGACCTATGAAAGGTTCTGGGGAAGAGAAATGCATGGGATAAATAAATGAAATTTAAAATTCCATTGGAAAAGACATGGGGATTGTAAATGAAATTAAAAATTCCATTAAGGGTGTTGGAAGAATAAAATGGAATTAAAAATTCAATTGGGATGTGGGAAGAATTGACTAAAGGACTGATTAAACCAATTAATGAAAGATTAGAAGAGAGTTAGGTGGCTAATGATGATTAGGAGCCAACTTGCAAAATTTGGAGGATGTGACACATTCTAATCATGGATTAGGGATGTGTCACATCCCTAATGATGGGATTAGGAGACGAATTAGGATTAAGTGTGGATGAGACATAAAGGGAATTAAATAAGTAGGTTATTTATTTAATTCTTTGAAGAAATAGATAAAGGGGTAAGGTATTTAATTATTTAACTAAATACCTTAGGGATTTAGAATACTTTAGGGGTATTAATTAAATAATAGTAACATTATTTAACTAATGTGGATAAAATGATATTTAGACAAAGAGGGTAAATTTTTCCAAATGTAAGTGGTCAAATTTAGATGTCTACAAGAGTAATAGCACCAAAGAAGGATGTAGAATGGAGGATGTGTACAAACTCCTGAGCTATCAACAAGATTACTATCAATTATAAATTTCCATTGTAGAGGATTGATGACATTATGGATTTTTTGAGTGGAGTTGAGTACTTCACAAAGATATATTTGAAGAGTGGATATCACCAGATCCATATTAGAGAAGGAGATTAATGTAAGACGACCTTCAAAACCAAGGAGGGCTTATATGAGTGGTTAGTCATGCCTTTTGGGCTAACCAATGCACCAAGAACATTTATGCGACTTATGAATGAGGTATTGAAATATTTTTTAGGAAAATTTGTTATTATTTATTTGGATGATATTTTGATTTTCAGTAAGATATTGGAGGAGCACTTGATGCATATCCAAAGATTTTTTGAGAAGCTATTGATTAATTTGAAGAAATGTAGTTTTGTGAAGAGGGAGTTGGTAAATCTGGAATTTGTTGTCTCAGTAGAGGGTCTTAAAATGGATCTAGAGAAGGTGAGAGCTATCATTGAATGGCCTACCTTGAGGAGTGTTATAGAGGTAAAATTATTTCATGGTCTAACAAGTTTTTACAAAAAGTTTATTAAGAATTTTAGTAGCATTTGTGCACCTCTAATTGAAGCAATGAGAGGGGATAGAAAGGATTTTAAATGGACTATAGGAGCAAAAAATATTTTTTATATGTTGAAGAAGAAAGTCACAGAGCAACCTATTTTGGTACTTCTAGATTTCAATAAGGTCTTTCAGGTAGATTGTGATTCTAGTGGCAGTGCCATAGTGATGAGGGTCATGACCTGAAACTCAGAAAAGCACACAATAGAGACCAAAACATAATTACTATTTATTTATTTGCAATATTCTCTTGTTATAGAGAAATTACATTCCAGAAGACTAAATCCTCACAGGCTGCAATACATGCAACTTTACTGCTTCTAAAAAGCAAATCCCCTTTTCCCCAATACAATTTTCTCTTTTCCCCCCCAATACCCCAGAATTTACAAAATGAATCCTAAATAGCCTTTTTCTAGCTCGGAGCCAAAAATACAATTTAAAATTTTGATGTAGGTGGTTGGGCGCCAAAATTTGAAATTTGAAATTCAGAAATTGAGTCCTAATTAAAAAATTGGCAATTTTCCAAAAATTGACCAAGTTCCAGAAGCCATAACTTTTGATCCGGGACTCTGTTTGACAAACCGTTTGAACCTTTGGAAAGGTCTCAGAGTGTAGAACATGCTAAATTTTTTCTCTTTCAGTTTCAATGATTTATGGGCCCATACAAGACCATTTAGTGCCTCAAAATGGACTCAAAAGAGTTTTTAGGGCAATTTTGGGAAATTGAAACTTGAATAAGTTTCAAACCAGGAATGATCTTGGCCTGATTCTTTTGCCAAAGTGTCTAATTTTCTGTCTTGAAGCTTCCCATTTTTTCCTCCTCACGCCTTCAAATTCATACTTACTAAAAATAATAATTTGACCAGAAAAAAACAAAAAAACAATTTTGAAAGTTGGAAATTCTTATTCGACAAAAAGGGTATATCCAGAAATGCAAAAACATCTACAAAAAGCTAAAAGAAAGGAAAAAATATTTTTGGGTGATGCAGGGTTTCCCTTACACCAATGGATACTCTTGCATCACATAGGAGCCATTTAGAGTTAAGACGGTAAGCCTGTTACCTATTTTAGTGAGAAGTTGAATGATGCTAAGAATAAATATTTTGTCTACGATCAAGAGTTTTATGCTATATTTTAGGCTTTAAAGAAATGGAGAGACTAAATGTTTCCAAAATAATTTGTTTTATATACTGATCACTAGGCTTTGCAGTATCTTAATAGTCAAGGAAAGCTAAATCAAAGACACTTAAAATGGGTTGAGTTTTTGTAGAGTTATACTTTTGTTTTGAAGCATAGGAGTGGAAGGTCAAACAAAGTTGAAGATGCCTTGAGTAGAAGGAAAAATTTGTTGATAGAGATGAATATAGAGGTTGTTGGGTTCAATGAACTCAAGAGTTTGTATCCTAAAGATCCGGACTTTGCAGAAGCTTGGAAGGCTTGTTTGGAACTTATTGCATTGGATAGGACAAGATGGTTGGATTTCTTAATCCAAGATGGGATGTTGTTTAGAGGAAGTAAATTTTGCATTCTAAGGACTTCTATGAGAGAGAATCTAATCAAGGAGAAGCATAGCGGAGGATTGGCTAGATATTTCGATCGAGATAAGACCATTGCTCATGTTAGTGATAATTATTACTGGCCATAGTTGCAACAAGATGTGAAGAAGTTTGTACAAAGTTGCAGAGTATGTCAGATGGAAAAAGGAATAAGTCAAAATAATGGATTGTATCAGCCATTACCTCTACTTGAGAGGCCATGGGAGGACATTAGCATATATTTTTTTCTTGGCTTTCCAAGGAAACATAGAGGGAATGATTCCATATTTGCATTGGTGGATAGATTTTCAAAGATGGAACATTTCAATTCATGTCATAAGACCAGTGATGCTGTTCATGTTGCAGAGTTGTTTTTCAGAGAGGTAGTGAGACTACACGATCTATCAAAGAGTATAGTTTCAGATAGAGATACCAAATTTATTGGTTAATTCTGGAGGATATCATGCAAGAAGTTGAAGATAGATTTGAAGTTCAATTTTGCACACCATCCACATATTGATGGAAAAATGGAGGTGGTGAATAGGATTTTGGGTAACCTACTAAGATGCTTAGTAGGAGATAAGCCCAAGGGATGGAATTTGATTATACCACAAGTAGAATTTTCTTTCAACAATTTTGTCAATAGGAGCACCGGTAAATCACCATTCTAGATTGTGTATGGGAGTAGTCCAAGAACTAATTTTGAACTGATAAAGATGGATAAGGGGGAGAAGAGTAGTGTTGAGGCTAAAGATTTTGTTGAGCACTTGAAGAATTTGTATGAAGAGGTGAAGAAACATATCAATAAGATGAACTCACAATATAAGGCTAAGGCAGATCATAAAAGTAGGTATAAGGAGTTCTAGGTATGAGATGAAGTCATGGTTCATTTGTGAAAGGAGAGGTTTCTAGTTGGTACATACAAGTTAAAAATGAAGAAGTTTGAACCATGCAAGATCCTGAAGAAGTATGATTTAGGAAATGAATACGAGGTAGAGTTGCTTGATGAAATTCATATTTCACCTATGTTTAACATTTTATATTTAACATGATATCATGAAGGAGGAATTGATGAAGAAATAATATAAGCACAGTGACATATTCCAACAACTACTTCAAAAAAGAAGATAGAAGAAATTTTGGATAGTCATGTGGGTAGAAGCATAAGAAACATGAAATATGCAGAGTACTTGGTGAAATGGAGAGTAAGGTCTTTTGAAGATTCATCATGGTTGTATGAGTTTGAGGTTAACTATCTTGGTTTCCCTCTAACTCTTGAGAAGTGATAGGGTCACTTTTCAAATTACCCTGGGTGTTTGATTCTGGAGCATCCAATGGTGTAGGGGCAATCTTGCATCACCCAAAAAATATTTTCCTTATTTTCTTTAGTTGTTTTGAGTCCCATGATGGCACTTAAGGGGTGTAAGACAATTAGAAGTCAGAAAAGGTGAAAAACAATCACTTACTATTTTTTGTAAGTTAGCCTAAACGAGCTCCATTAGTGTAGATTGTGGCTCCAAATAATATATTTTCTATCAAAGTTGATTTTTTTGTAATAAATCAAGCCCATGAGGCTACAACATTGTAATTTATGAATTTTTAATTTACATTTTCTATGTTGGTATCTATTGTTGTATTTTGTGTGGGTTTAGACGGTGTAGCCCTCATCACCTTCTCGTACAAGTTCCACCTCAATAGGAACCAAATTAAGATATTTCCTACCAAAACTACAACTTCCAACTTCACCTCAAAAAGAACAATCTCCCCCTTTATAGGAGACACTAGCTATAGATCCTAGACATAATCAACTTCAAAAGGAAGGGATGACACAACATCCCTTACTAGTGTAGGCTTTAGGTACTAGTAGGAAGAAGCAAAAAACTTCTCAAATAATGTACATAGTTGGTTCCAAAGAGAAAATAATAATCCAAACCTAGCCATTAGCAAACACGAACCAACTAGAACAAAGAACATTGTCAAAACCGGGATAGTCCCCACCCAAAGAGAAACATAGGCACCTTCATCCAATAATTTTTTTTTACCCCCCTTAACCATAAAATATTTAAATACCAAAGGGGGTAGAAGTCGCAATCCAATACTGAGGATCCCACAGGCCAAAAATCAACACAAATAACACCACAAAAGATAGAGATTCAACAAACCATGATAGAAAAGTGTGGCTAGAAGAAATAACAAAAGGAGAGATGTCTAGGACAAAGTCAACCTAGACCCAAAAGAACTTTAAAGACCAACACCAACAATTGACAAGAACCTACACACAGGCCACCATCAACAACAGGTCCATGCTAACCATCAACATGTTCATAGAACCAAATAAAAATCCATAAAAATAAAGAAGACCCCACCATCGAGTGCCCTCCAAACCAACAAAAAACTGCCTCACCTTTGCCATAGTAGAAACCAAAAAGGAAGCAACAATAAATAAACCATCCCGCGAGCCCACAACACCATCAAAATCTTTATCATTATCAGGTTCAGAGGAATCCTTTGAATCAAATGCTCCAAAATTCAAACTTGACATTACAACATCCATGAATTTTCCGAAAACAAGAAGCAAACTAGAAATGCCTAGCAAAAAATAAACAAAATCATGAAGAGAGGTCCCAACCAATAGCTCTCCTCCCACCCAATGACAACCATCCACCAAAAGTAGTGAAACAACCACAATCATGACCCTCCGAGAGATGGAGGATATGGAAGCAAGATATTGAAAAGGGTTGCCAAAATACAGCAAAGAAAACACCAAGCTACAACCCACAAAAACTTCCACCTCTAGAAAATGAGCCATAGAAGCAAAACCATCAGCACCAATTGCCAAAATCTCGTCCTCACCAACACCATTCAACCTGGAGCTTCCACATAGAAAGCCATGCTCAAAGAAGCTAGAACCTAGCACAACAATGGGGGAGTTGCCAAAACCCAACACAACATCCGCAAAGAAGCCAAAAATCAGCACATCATCTGTAAATCTACTGAAAACCATAAGCGAACAAGAAAAACCCAACAAAACTATATCATCATCATCTAGATCAGACTCTCCATCTCCCTCTCCCTTCGAAGATTTCAAATACCCACTCCCACCTCTCTTCCCGCTCTCCATCATTCTTTCAATGTTACATATTGATGTGATTTTAGTATGATCATTTTTTAATTTGTTGTTATTTATAATTTAATTAATCAATTATTTGATATTTTAAATATTTATTAATAATTTTTTAAATTATTAAAATTTATTAATGAAATAAATCAATATTTTATTTTAAAACTATTTAATTTTATAAATTTAAAATTCTTACACTATTTAAATTTATGAGTTATAAGTTTATGTAACTCTACTAGAAACTAAGATTAGCTAGTTTAAATTTTAAAACAAGACCTTTACACTTCTATTTACAATTATTATTTAACTATTTTTATCCATGTTAAAAGTTAATACAACTTTATTCATGATTATTATTTAATATCTTAATTTATTGTTCTTATTATTCTCTTCCATTCCTTAAAAAATCATTATCACTTCAAAACTTATGATTATGGTCAATATACTTTAAGAATATTTTTTCTAAATCTTGATTTAAATCATTTAAATAACATGTATTGCAATTTAATTAATTTTTTCTAAATATTTTTTATTAAATTTTTCTTTTAAAACTTGTTAATTATTGACATCTTATTAATAAAATATCTAATGTTTTTTAACAAAAATATTTAAATTATAAAATTTAAAATAGTAATTCATATGAAGATCCTTGACGAAGTGATTGCAATTATAAAGTAAGACCATTAAAAATTTCCATCATTAATTTTATTTAGCTAATTTTTTTAATTTTTTTTAATTATTATTTGTATATCTTAATTTATTGCTTGTCCTTTTTATCTTAAAAGAATTTTCACTTTATATCTTATAATTATTGTTAGTATACTTTAAAAAATATTTTTATCCCAAATCATGTGCCAGTTTATCTCATATTACTTTTCAATTAATATAATTTTTATATGGTTAAAGTTACCTCCTTTCCATGATGATACTTATCTATGTGATATTCATATCTTAATTACCCATTATGACTTCATTTGTGATATTCTTGAATTGTATATCTTGAAAGTCTTTACAATTTGACATTAAAATTAATGTTATTTGATATTCATGAATCATATATCTAAATAATATATTATTGATTACATACTTTAGAACCTAATCCCATTTTATTAACCATTCCTACCCCTTTGTAAAAGTGTTTTGTGTGTTTCAGAAAGTCAATGCCACTTATCCTAAAATGCATATTTTTCTATGTTGATATCCCATTCCACTCCAATATTAATGCTCATGATTTTAATAAACTTAAAACAATAATTTCAAAATGTATGATACTTTTTTAAAGTAAAAGTGGTAGGGTCACTACAAAGATTATATTGATATAAAAGAAGTTTTTACATAGCTGAAAATTGGAGGAGTAAATGGAGAAAAATCACATACCTAATTAGGGCCACTTTCAACGAGCTTACAAGATCAAGAGGGGGAAATTAATTAAATGAGAATCATCAAGAGCATGCTTGAGCAGAACATGAATTGCATTAAACATATTTTGAGCATTACAGCATAGAGAATCACCCATAATAAGCTATAGATATTTGAGACAAGAAGTAAAAAGATAAATTATCACCTACTAAGTCATAGTCCATTGAGCATAAAGCATAGATTTGAGCATCATAAAAAATGAGTGAATCTCGATCAAGAAATCTACCCACCACTGGAGACCCAAAATTGAAATAAGTTTCCAAAGCCACTAAAAGAGCTAAGATTGAATATATATGAGACTAAATATAAGTACCAACCAAGAATTTAACCATGTCTACACAAAATGTATGATACTTATGAATTATATATCTTAAAATTTCTAGCGATTATGTACCTTGAGACCTAGTCCCATTACACTAACCATACCCATGCTTACTAGTGATAATAATGTTTTTAATAACAAAATCCAAGGTCACCCAACTTATGATACTTGTGAATTGCATACCTTAAATTTTAGTGTGACTCCACTAGGTTTTTTGTGATTCATGTATCTTAAAATATCTAATTATGATTTTATATCTTTAAAATCAACAAGCTACTCTATATGCTATTTATAAAGCCTAATTTAATGATGCACCTATAATTTTTTTCAATCTTAAAATTAATATTTTATAATAATATAATTATATTTATTAAATAAATCTCATTAAAATAACTACATTGTGACAACATTGCAAATAAATAGTGAAGATAATTAAAGAAATAAATGTCTCTAATAGATAAAGAAAAAACATTAGTGCTAAATAAGCTAATAAATTAGTTTAACAATAACCTCGAAATATTTAACATCTTGACCATTATCTCATCCATATTTTTATAAACTGACAATATTCTTATGGATCTAAATGATCTTAAGACTGTTCATTCTAGTATGCACAATTAAGGTCAAATTACACCATTTTTACTGCTCAACAAATCAAACATGGTATGGTTCGTCACAACAACCTAAAAATAAATAGAGACCTTAAATAAATTTCATAAACTACAAAATTTCTATATTAATTATGTTACTCTTTCTTTTCAATCCTAATCTATTGAATTTAAATTTAGTAGGGTTTCTTCAATATGAAGTTTCCTATTTTCGTCTCTTGTGATTTTTAGTATTTTGATATGTTATATCCATTCATTAATTTTATAAAAATAAATTAAATAAATTATCATCATGAATATGATTCATAATAAAATATACTTTGCAACATTAATTAAAATGCAAATTGGGTATTCCTCATTCACTCTCATCACAATGAATTTTTTATGTTTATTTCATATAAAAAATATCAACCATAATTGCATTCTTGAATATTTGACATTATCATTGAATGAATTATGATATCTATATTTATTAACTATAGATTCTTTATTTTTCTATAGATTTTATTGTTGGTTCCTTGAAATTAAAAAGAAAAAATACAAGAAACTATCTTATTACAAATTCTACCTTCTTTGACATTTTCCTTAGCTTTCTCTTCAAACCTAGATCTCTTTATTCATTCATTTCCTAAGATTTTAATCTTGAACATAATAAAAATAATGAATTTATTTTCTAAGGGAATAGATATATACATAGACAAGAGACAAGAACCTAATAAAAATTTCTTATAATATGTATATGCCTTTTATGGCTAACAAAAACCTGTTTGACATAAATTCTCACTAATAATATATTGTATCAATAAAAATAAAATAAAAGATGGTTGAAAATATTTTTTCTTTGAGAGAATGATTTTGAATAAATGGTATAAAGGGATGAGTGATAGAGCTCAAGATATCACTCCAATTGATTTTGATAAAAATAGAAAATAAAAAGTCACCTCTTTGACAATGACATGTTTCACTTTGGGAGAATTGATGGCATTGGGAAATGTATCATCTAAATTAATAAAAACAATTTCTTTCTTTCTTTCTTAAAATTATTATAAAAAATGGGTTTAGATATAGTTTTAAGAACTAATAGTTCATTTAAGATAGAAAATAGAATATATATTTAAGATAAAAAATGGAATATATATTAGTGTTTTATTAGAATTATATTTTCAATTTCAAATTGTTAATGTTTTCTAATACTTTTTTAGAAAGTAGAAAGTAATATATTTTAATTTTATGTAGAATTAGCTTCGAAGTATTCCAAATCAATTTTAACTACTTTTATAGTAGCTTTAAAGTGTTATGATTTTATCCTATCCAACTCTAAAGTATTCTAGAATATTGTAAAATCAATTCTAGAGTATTTCAAAATTATTCCAACTAGCTCTAGAATATTCTAAATTGTTATATGATAAACTTTGGAGTATTCTATATTTTTATAGAAAATACTTAAAAATATTCAACCAAATTCAAAATATTTTAGATTTCTTCCAAATTACTTAGTCATCTCTATCAAATGTGGTAGGTCAACAATATTTTTTTATGACATCACATAACTCTAGAGAAAAATCAAGATCAATGTGTGAATCACATTAAGACTTTCAAGATAGGAGGAGAATGGTGTGCTAGTATGATCTCAAATGAACAATTAAAAGTGTGATTTGATCAAATACATGGTTTTAACTAGATGTCAACCATTTCTTCCAAAAGGTTGAAGATGAATTATTATTATATTTAAAATTACAAAATGGCTAAGGACTAAGAAGATACCAACCTTTTATCTTAAAAGGTCATGGATGATTTGTCATTTAGTAATGAGATAATAAAAAACGTTGTTCCTTCAACATAGGAGTAGTGTAGAGAATAAATAAGTTATTTTAGAAGAGAAGTAGGACATATAAGTATAAAGAGATTGAATTTTTTACTTTATCATAGGAGTGGGAGAGATAAGTGTAGAGAATAAAGGAAGTTGTTCTTCTAACAAAGGATAAAAAAAGTGTAGATCTATTTTATTGGGATGCTTTCCATTAAATAAGCGAGTTAGATAAATATATTTAATATATAAATCTACCTCTCAATTCTAAAAAGATAATTTTTTTAATAAATTTTAGAATATAGTAAATACAAACAATTTTTTTTAAAAAATTGTAACATATTTTGTTGAAGTAATAAAAATATATAGCATGATGAATAAATTTGGGTGATTGATCTTGGTCTAATTCTAAGGGAAGGGAGGAGTAGGCCATTCATCTTAGAAAAGGAAAACATTTAGTATATATTTATTTTTTATATTATTTCAATTTATGTATAACTTTATTTTGAAAACTTCTATTTATTTTAGTGTATTGGATCCATAGTGCAACTACTTAGTTTCATGTATATATTTTAAATTCATGTAAGTGTATTTCATTTTTGTTAGTTATGAAATTTGATGTTATTGGTTAATATTTATAGCATGGCAAGGTGTAGGTGCGGGGTCACATATCTGATGGTAGAGATTATGTTGGCTTTTCTTGCCCTAGAAGGAAACCCCTCTTTATATAAGGGAATTATATTACGATTGATTGGTAAATTGTATTGAATTGTATTGTGAGAGGAGAATATGATAGAGAGAAGAGGAAGTTATAGTGGATGTGTTGTAGGTTGTATCCCTTCATATTGATAGGAAAATTAAAGGAAGGATTGGTTGTTTCTCCATGCATGTAGCCCATATTGGGTGAACCATGTATATCTATGTCTTTGTGTTTTTGTGTTGCTTTATATTTTATTTTTACATATTTTATTATATATTACTTTACAATCCTATTCCTAACAAATGTTATTAGAGTCGTACATTTATTTGGTTGAAAAAATAAAAAGGAGGGTTTCTTGTTTTGAGTGGGAGCAATGGTAGAACAAGGAAAGTTTAGTGTTGAGAAGTTCAAAGAACAAAACTATCAACTATGAAAGATGCAAATGGAGAACTACCTATAGTAAAAGGATACTTTCTTATCATTGGGAAGAAAATTAAATAATTTGATGAATATGATAAATCAATAATGGGATATTCTTGAGAGCAAGGCACTAGGAACAATATGAATGTGCCTAGCAACATCAATGGATTTCAATATATCAAAAGAAACAATGGTGGATTTGATGTCGGTATTGGCTAAAATGTATGAAAAAACCTCAGCTTCAAATAAGGTATTTATTATGAATATTTCATTGTAGTGTTGGAAAATTTACTCCTTTACTTTCACACTATGTTTGGGTCCCTTAATAAATTGGACTTAATTAAGCCTCTAATTAGCCCAATTATGGATTTAAAAACCTAATTAATCCTATTTTTTGAAAGAGAAACTTGTATTAAACAATTGCAAACATTAATTAAATTGCCTTGGAATTGGAGTGTCATAGATTTAGTTCCTAGGACCCATTTTCCCTTGCTAGGACTCATTCGCCCAAGGGCGAATGGGTTCTCCTTAAGTTTAGGACCCTGATTTTTTAATATGTTTTTTACGACATTTTTATGATTCAAATTCAATTTTCAATTGTTAGCCTTTGATGTTTAATTGTTAGGAAATTAGAAAATTACCCATAAATAAAAGGTCTTTTTATGAATTCAAGTAATCTAGCAAGAGGGAAACTTTCATATGAGAAAACATTATTGTCAAGAGCATTGAAGAGAAGATTTCTTCATCTACAGTAGCATTCAAGATCCTATCATGATGTCAAAGTTTATGCGTGTTCATGCATGTTTTTGCAGCTAACATTGTGATGTAGGTTTAAAGCATTCAAGTCAAAATTCAAGCATCAAGATCAACATACAATTAAGCCATTTCATGCAAGATCAAGACCTTGGAGAGATGTGTTAGAATTCAGTCCTCTAAGGGTTTCCATTCAAGGGTTTGGTGAGTTGCAACATAGCATTGTTCATTCATCATTCCTTCCATTCATATTTAATTTTATTTTGAGGTTTAATTACCAAAACATGGTTTGACCAAGGAAAAACCCCATTCACCAAAAATAATTTTTTCCCCCTCTCTTTGATTTGTAGATTTGTAGGTGAAGAAGGATTAAATATTGATCAAAAGTGATTTTATTTTGAAGTTGTCAAAGTTGTCATCAAAGTTGTCAAGCCACGAAAACACTTGTAGAATTTATTTATGACTTTTTGACTATGAGATCCAAAGGAATCAAGAGTGCAGATCTAGGAGCAGAGGACTATCAAAACAAATTTTGGATCCCTGTAACAAGACCCATTGACCATAGGGAAAATTTGTCCTAGGAGGACACTCAACAAAATATTTTGGTGAGAGGTGCATAAAGTCTTGCCCTTTTCAGACCTACCAAAAGTTAATTGCTTCTATTTTTGTTATACTTTAAATTGATGATTCAAGTTTTATATTACATGATTGAGTTAAATTGGTATTTTAATTTATCTACCAAAAGTGCATTTCAATCATATTTACCCAGTCCTCAATCATAAGGAAAATAACAAGATCTCCACTAAGGTAGACTCACCTAAGGTTTGAAAGTCAATCTTATCCTAGGGGATATCTTTTTCATAATGAAATAAGAAAGATAGGTGCATACCCCCATTTCTCCCATCTATTTTTGGTCACCCTATTTCCATTCATTTCATTTTGGTGAACTTGAGATTCTTGCACTATATTTTTTTTGATTTGGAGTCCATTCAAACACTAGATCTAGGATTTGCATAGTTTGAATTGCATTAATTTGTATTTCATTTAGGGTTGTTAAAATTGCATTAGTTTTCATCTCATTTAAAGTTTTAAATTTTCATTTTGCATTGTTTAAAATCTAAAAAATTCAAAAAAATTGTATGCATATTACATTGATTTTACATAGTCCTTGCATATTAGTGTATTTTTAGTCATTCACATTCACAAATTTGAGTCAAAATTACATTTCAAAAAGTGTCACTTTGTTCACTATTTGTCACTCATTTCACTTGCATTACGACACGTAAATCTGGAAAATTCTATCACTAAAACCACATCTTACAACCTGAAATTGGAAATTCAAACATTAAGCAAGAAATTCAAAATTGTTAGAGTAATTGGGTATTTACTTTATTAATTAAACAATATTTTTTTAGTTACTTAAAGTTCGCTTTTACTGCGACGTTTGTATGACCGTCAAATTTAACCCAGCACTGGTTTTTTCCCTCTTTGGAGCTGATTTATTCCGGAGGCCGTAACTTGGGCATACAATATCATTTTTTGGCAAATGAGATATCGTCGGAAAGCTGGTTTTCTCATCTTTCCAATGGTGTGGGTCTCATCACTTCATTTTTCCATTGGTACATTCTATATCCAATTGAAGACAAAGGGGCTATTTTCAGTCTCAAGCTCATAACTTTTGATCAGTTTCTCCGTTTTTCGCAATCTCAGTGGTGTTGGAACCGTATTTCAGAGCTCTTCAATTTCATCCATGCCATTTTTCCAGATTTTGCTTCAGGTATATTTTATTCAGTTATTTGTGTTTTCACACTCTGGTGGATTACCTGGACATATTTGCTCTTGGAAACTTTTTGTTTGCATGGGATGCTTTGTTCTTGGATGTTCTTCATGTATTTCCATCCTTTTGTCCTTTGAGGACATTTTGAACATCATTTGTAAGCTATCTTTTATGTAAACGCACTAAGATAAAGTGCCACACTATTGTGCATGCATCTTTTGGGGATTTTGCATATAAGGTTGTGCCATATTTTGTACTCGCACTGATATTATAAAGTGCCATGAGGGGTTGTGTAGTTTGCCTTTGTTTTTCCATCACAACTTTGTCCGGTGAGTATCCCTCCATGATGACATTGAATCCATACCATGGGGGGTTGTGTAGTTTGCCTTTGTTTGCCATCACACCTTTGTCCGGTGAGTGTCCCTCCACGACGACCATGGATCCATATGATTCCAGCCTCATGCATGTGTGCTTTGTTTTGCACACCACTTTTTTAGTTGCAAGTGATTTCTTGTGCACTTTCAGATGTTGTTTCTTCTTCCTCATGCTCGTCGCGCTCGCCACCGGCCGCTCCGCCGAGCTCCGTTTCTCGCTGCGCTTGCCATCAACCACTCCGTCGAGCTTCACCCAACGCACCGACACCGCCAAGCTTGCCGACCCAAGTCGGCCCCTCCAGCCCCCGTGGGCTTAACACCCTCGCCGCCCGGTCATGTGGTGACCAGGCACTAAGCGCCTAACCACCGGCGGCATGCGCAACCCTTGAGGGCTTAACCTTGCATCGCCGAGGTCACATGTGGAACTAGGGGCCGTGTGCCCAGCTCCCAGCCGCCTGCCCCTTGGTCGTCCATATGGCCAGGGGCTGATTTTTTTTAGCCCCTGAGGGCTATGGGACATTGTTTTTCCCCTTTTGAGCAACTTGTGCTAAATTGAGCGTAGAATGGGTATTTTTTCTTGGATTTTAGAAAATGAGATATCGTTGGAAAACTGGTTTCGACGCCGTTCTAGTGGTACTGGTAATTTTTCCTGATCTTGCAGTTTTGTAGTATTTTTTGCCAGTCAAAGTCAGAACTTGGTTTTTTCACTCCAAGGGGTGTATCTTTTGCGTCCGAACTCCATTTTGCTCAAACAAATAGGCGTTGGAAAGGTATTATAGTGCTCTTTCCAGATATATAGCCTATTTTACCAGAATATTTACCAAGTATTTTTTATTCAGATTTGTGTGTTCTTACACTTTACTCAATTACTTGGTCATCTTGGCTCCTACATGGGGTTTGTTTGTGTTGGATGGGTTATGTTGATATGCTTTATCATTGCTGAGATCATTAGTCTCTGAATTTTTCATTTGAAGAGTTATCATGGGTTTCTCTACTCACCCTTCAGTTGTTCTTCTGGAACGGGGTAATTATGAGTCATGGGAAAAGGGTATACTTACACATTGTAGCTGGCTTAATATTTTTCCTTATTTGTATGATCTCATACCTGAACCAACAACTTTAGAGGGTGATTTAGCATGGGATATTATTAGAAATCACATAGTAGGACTTATATTGTCTAGTGTTGATCATGACACTGTGTTGGTTATATCGGACATTGATTATCCTCACCCACTTTGGACAAGTCTTTGGGAGATCTATGGAGACCCTATTCTATCTCCATTCCCAGAGGATCCTGCTTCAGATTGTCTCTTACCCATTGCTTGGAGAGAGAATACACCATTTGATCATGATACTTTAGAGGAGCTTGAGTTCTTAGACACCCTTACATGTTCTGATGGATCAGAGGTTTGTCTCATAGTTCCTACTCTTCAGACTGAGACTTCATCAGCATCTCTTGTTGTTCTTGATTCAGTGTAGTAGGGAATCATACATCTTCCAGACATAGCTACTTTGGACTCTTATGTTGCAGACATATCTTTCTTGTTTGTTGAGTCCTATATTGCAGATTTGGAGGATTATTTTGAGGACATTCATCTCCTCTACCTTGACAATCAGGTTATCAATATTCGCCCACCATTATCCGTGCATTAAGAGGTTGCATTTTAGTATTCTCCACATTAGTTTGGATTTGACATTATTTGTTTTAGTTCAGACAGTGAGACTCTTTAGCATCCTATCATGGCACACATCTTGAGACAGATTGGTTCATCATTCTTCACAGGGTTTCTTCGACACAGGTCCATGGATCCGTTTCTTCCCAAGGGGAGGAATATCATTTTCCACTTTAGGATCTCCTTTTGGATTCTACATCAGGCATCTACCATTGTGACAGGAGTTTCTTCATTGTGGGGGGGCCTTCTTCTCTCTTTCTATCTCTCCTATGGAGATCATTGTACATGTACTTATATGATAGAAGTTGTCTATGGGGGGTATCATGTTATCCACATTCTATCCTTCTTTCATTAGTGCATTGCATTCCTTCCTTGCATTCTATTTTGTGGAGGAGTTTTGTTCCCACTGGGTTTTCTCTTTTACCCCATTTCATTTAGTTTGCATTGATTTTGTACATGGGTACCTGATCTGGCCTTGTTGCCGAGACCCATTGCTTTTGATTTCAGTAGCTTCTTCTAGGTTTTAGCTTCTCCCTATGTCTATCTTAAGGGGGGGTGTTAGAGTAATTAGGTATTTACTTTATTAATTAAACAATATTTGTTTAGTTACTTAAAGTTCCCTTTTACCTCTTTTCACTTAAGCTAACATTAGGTGCATAATAATTAATTATTATTGTGCAAGCCTAGGGTTTTCCTTTTTAGGGTTTTCATCTACATGTAGTTGAAAACTATCTTTTGTATCATAATTCATTTTTACATTTTCAGGTGAATACATTGCTCCACATTCTTGAGCATTTCCTTTGTTGCTTCTCTTTGCTTCTCCTTGTAACAGGTTATTTGCTTGCAGAGATCATTGGGCTCCTGTGGTGTTGTATTTTCTCAACTCCAACAAAAATTTAATTTTTCAGAACCTCGACCTAGGACCCGTTTTCCCTAGGGCGAATCAGCCCCTATATAGGTGATTTTTCAAATTTTTGGGCAGTAATTTTTCTCTGTTTTCTTCATTCTATTATGCTATTAGTTCTGTTTTTCGGTTTTAGAAATCAAAAAATTATGTACTTTCTTGCATTAAGTTCAATTGGTCAAATTAAGTACAAAATTGGCATTAAAAGGCATCATTTTTAGGTTTTTTCATAGCATAATCAATAGATTATCTTCTTTAAAATCTGAAAATAATAAAATCATTTTACATACTTGCATTGCACTTCATATTTTTTGGGTGTTTATTGCATTTTTCTAGTGCCTATTCTCCATTTTTGGGTGTACTTAGTTTTGGTGAAACTTATATGAGCTTCACAACTTGGTGTCCTATTACCAATACTATAGTGAGACATAGTTAAAGACTCATGCCATCCCATTCTATTACATCCACTATGGATCTTGATTTTTCCAACTCTTTCACTCATAGTGTTGATACTAATCAACCCACTATGGACCATAGCTTTGATACCACATTTACCATGCCCACCCTATCCACAAACAATGTGACTAATGTTGACACAATGGTTTCTAATGTCCCTCAAGAAAACTGAAAACAAATGGATGAAGCCTTAGAAAAATTAAAAAACTTTGTGAGTTTTGAATACATTGCTGGTACTGCGGTTCCTATCATAGATAACATGAGGAAAATTCTTGATAATGATAAAGGAATAGAAATTTTACATATCCTAGCTTATATCATTAATCATCACATAAAAAATAATAAGGATGATTCTATAAATACTACCATCGGCTTCATGTATGTTCAACCTCGTAAGGGCCAAACCAAAATTCCCCTTGACATTGCTTTCTCACAAGATGACATAATTAGATGTACACATGATGGTCCTCTTTGCATCACCAGAAGAATAAATGACAAGCCTACTAATGGGATATTAATTGATCCTGTGCCTATAGAGAATATTATCACCGAGGAATTCTTATTTGTGCATGAAGTTTATCAAGATTCTTATGAACAACTGAAAGCATGGATCAAAACACATAATAGCTTTGCTTGCCCTATGATAGGTTTGATCACTCTTCCTTTAATAGTTGGACTGAAACAATTGAGTGTCTCATTCTCCATCATCCCACCGTTAGACCAATTTCATGTGAAGCTTGGATATCCATGGCCATGCTCCATGGATGTTGTCCCATTGGTAGTGCATAAATGCTTAAAGTTTCAATTTGGTAATGACATCTTTCCTGTGCATCATAGTGACTTTAATACTATGTCTTCCCATGGGAATTTCTCATTGGATTTCCTTTGGTCCCAACCTATGGAACCTCTTAAGCCTCGTGAGGACTTATTTTTAAAATATTATAAAAATTTCAAGGCAAAGCGCATAGCAAAATTATCCCTTAGCAACATGCCTCAACCCAAGATTGAGCCTCCTATCATTGATGAAACCATGATCGAACCAAAAGCCCTTCCAAGTAACCATGACAAAACCATGCCAAATTCTTTTCCTATTTCCTATAAAATACCAAGATACAACCATATAAGTCACGTTGTGCCTCCTAAGATCAAACAAGTTTATAAAGCTAAAGAGAAAGTTGTTGAAAAACCTTCCATGGTTCTTTCTATTCCTCCCTTATGGGAAGAACAGAAATCAATGGTTGATAAACTAGCTCCTACAAAATCATAACTTGAAAATCATACAAGAAGAAATAAAAATTCTAAAGAGTGTAGATGTAGATTTCATGCTATTTTTCATAAGCTAAATGAAGAGAATACAATAGAAAATGAAGATCAAAATTCAACTCAAACAAAGTATGATGATTCCCCACCTTCACCATAACACACACACATGAAAATTCTATGGAAATTTTCATTAGGCCCCCAGTTGTGATTAGCTTGGATGGTGATGATGAGATTGCAAAGATTGATGAGGAAGTGCATAATGAGTTGAATTTATTATTTTCCTCTTCCATGAGCTTAGATGATAAAAATAATGATGATCCTCCTAACAAGAGGACTCACCACATTTTGAACCTAGTGATGCTCCTAGTACAACACTTGTTTTTTTCCCTTTGGCTAGTTGTCCACCTTCCACATATGATGAACAAGATTGGGATGCAGATGAACTGCTATAAGTTGAATCACATGTGACATACTAGTCTTTTCTTTATTTTCTTTTCATGTTCTTTGTGATTGTATGTGTGTAATGTGATCCCCCATACAATGCTACTTGGAATGTATTTACATGTTTGTGATCCTACTTTGGATGACCCTTATCACTCCATTGGTGCAAGGATACAAAGTAAGTGAATTCATCATGTCATTCTCCTATTTGTATCCACATTCATTTATATATCATAACCATTTATCTTTATCTTTTGTCTTGTGTTTTCCTTTTGGGGATGAAACAAGGTGTATAGTCATTTAGATCTCTTCCATGTTGACCAAATTTTTTTCTTTGTTTTCTCTCTCTATTTTTCATTCTTTCTTTGTGATAATTGTTCCATGAGTCATTTTGGGAATGATGTCAGTTTCAAGCTTGATTATATTACTATAGCAAAGACATACCACTGACCCCAAATCCATGGATTCCTTATGTGTTGTCTTAGGATTGCATATGATGGGGGAAACCTCCTTTCATGATGTATCTCTACCTAGAAACATATGTTTGCATAGGAATGTCTGAGTAAAGATCTCATGTATTGGAATTTATTATGTTCTACTTTAAAGTAATTTCTCACAACATGGTGTTTAGCAATTTATTTAAAGTGGGGGCATACTCATCCCCGCTCATTGTTTTCTTCAAAGTGTGGTCCTCTTACTTCATGTGATGTGTCTTCTTGGTGGTGACACTGGGTTTGATTTTCCTCAAGAGAATGAACTTTCTTGGCATATGGAATTCATCTTAGTGGTGATGCTATAGCTTGCATTCACTAAGTTTTGAATCTTTTATCCTCAACTATTCCTCTCTTGGTGACATTAGGAATGATGTTCCCTAAGGTGAGACCTTTCATGAACTAAGAAAAACCCCTTTGAATATACTATCCTATTGCATTTAAAATGACCACCAAGCATAACACAAATTTCTTGCCAGTGGAGCCTTGTTTTCCATGAGTGCCTAGCATAATATATAATTCTAGCCTTGTGGAACCTTTTTTTTGTGGTGCCTTATCAAAGTTATCAGGAGGTATAACTTTATTATGGATGGTACATGGGAGCTTGTAGAATTGGCATGAATTTCCCATCACCCACCCTTTTGGGGCTCACCTAGTGGATACTAGGTTTCACTAGCCCTCATGAGTATATTTTGTTTGCATAGTGGATAATGAGTTTTCACTTGTGAGCATTTTTTGGACAAAAAACTAAGGCTTGATCCATAACTATTGGAAAAATAGTCGAGGCTTGATCCACCCCTCTTTCTTTTGGATTAATTTTGGTATTGTATGCTTGTGTATCTTGTCTTTGTTGAACAAGATAACTGAGAGGGGGTGAACTAGTTGTAGAAAATTTAACCTTTAAAACATTCACCGGAACTTAGATCAATCACAAATCCTAACTTTTCTAAAATGATTAAACATTAAGTGCAAGTCCAGAAATTGAAAACCATCACACAAACACAATAACACCAGATTTACATGGAAAACCCAATAAGGGAAAAACCACGGTGAGGATTAGCTCACAATATAAAGAATATCAAAACCGATTACAAAGGCTCATTGCTAGAGAAAGGCTCACTACCAAAATAGGACTAATTGTTCGGATCAGGACTCACTATCCAACAAGGGTTAACCACCTGGAGGGATCACTGCCACAGAGATACAAAGAAGATAGAAGACATATGTTACAGAGAGAAGACAATCTCAATGCAACAAATATTTCCACCACATTTCACTCAACCACTTGCAGACATGCATGAATGATAGAGTACACCTTCAACTCACTACATCTGGAAACTCACCATTTAGAATTCACACTGATTTTCCACACTCGCATCACATACACAGATTGATTCACATCTGCTTCACATCTATCTGCTCTACTTCTTTTCACTTATCTCTTTTACATATTTCACCACTATGTCATCCTGTATTTATACCATCTTCAAATTTGAAATATATCAAAAGTCGACCATCCATCATTAAATTCAAATTAGGTCGGTGCCAAAACATCCTAGGGTGGAATTAGAATGAGGGAAACCCAAACACATGTTTGATGAGGATCCACATAGGTCCCAAAACACTTCATCAACTTTGAAGGTTTTTTTCAACACACGGTTGACCAAACCAGTGTAAAACACATAGAACAATTAAGCACACACAATCCTTAGCATGATCCAATCCTTCTAGACACCAAAATTATCCATGATCATAACAACTTAACTCTAGAACCTCAATTCATAAGACTTAACCAAAGATAAATTCAGACCAACAACATTTCTCTCGAACCTCGGCTAGATACATAGAAAACCATAGTTCACAACTAGTGAACATAACTCACACTATACAATAAATCAAAAGCCAAAAATATAGATATAGCAACTTCCAACAACCTTGATCAACATATTTGAACCACACAAACATAGGAGCAAAACCCGAAGCAACCATTGAACACCTGCAACCATTCTCCATTACAATTTTCTCAATATCCTTGACATATACAACCAATAACCTACATCCATGAAATCAATGACAACATCAAACAGTTGATAACCAATTGACCAGTTGACATCCATGACAACACCTTCATTCTTGCAATAGTCTTGTTGTTGCATATTTAACATAGGCATGTGTCTCTTTGTGCCTTTGTTGGTTTTCTATGAGATCTTAGATATTGGGGGCTTGATCCTCCTTCTTGACCTTTGTTGTATTATCTTTCCAAAAATTATATAATTAAACCCCTCTTGATTATTCTTTGACTACTTTAGTGTGAGTTTGAGCATAGGGCTCAACCTCCCACTAAAGTTGGGGCTAAATGTAGTGTTGAAAAATGTAATCTTTTACATTTTAAAACTATGTTTGTCCCTTAATAAATTGGACTTAATTAAACCTCTAATTGGCCTAATTATGCATTTAAAAGCCTAATTAATCCTATTTTTTGAAAGGGAAACTTGTATTAAACAATTAAAAACATTAATTAAATTTCCTTGGAATTGGAGTGTCCTAGATTTAGGTCCTAGGACCCATTCACCCAAGGGAGAACATGTCTTCCTTAAGTTTAGGACCCCAATTTTTTAATATGTTTTTTGTGACCTTTTTATGATTCAAATTCAATTTGCAATTGTCATCCTTTGATGTTTAATTGTTGGGAAATTAGAAAACTACCTATAAATACAAGTCTAGCAAGAAGGCAACTTTGATATGAGAAAACATTATTGTCAAAAGTATTGAAGAGCATATTTCTCAGTTATCTACAACAACATTTAAGATCCTATCATGATGTCAAATTTTATATGTGTTCATACATTTTTTTAGAGTTAACATTGTGATGTAGGTTTCAAGCATTCAAGTCAAAACTCAAGCATAGAGATAAACATTCAATTAAGCCATTTCATCTAAGATCAAGACCTTGGATATATGTGTTCGAATTTAGTCCTCTAAGGGTTTTCATTCAAGGTTTTGGTGAGTTGAAACATAATATTATTAATTCATCATTCCTTCCATTCATGTTTCATTTAATTTCAAGATTTTAGTACCAAAACGGGGTTTGACCAAGGAAAACCCCCATTCACCAAAAACAAACAATTTTTCCCTCTCTTTGTGTTTGCAGATTTGTAGGTGAAGAAGTATTAAATATTGATCAAGAGTGTAATTTTTCAAAGTTGTCATCAAAGTTGTTAAGCCACAAAAATTCACTTGTAGAATTTATTTCCAAATTTACGATTGTGAGATCTGAAGGAATCAAGAGTGCAAATCCAGGAGCAAAGGATTGTCAAAATAGATTTTGGATCCTTGTAGAAAGACCCATTCGCTCTAGGGTGAATCTGTCCCAGGAGGACACTCAATAGAAGCTTTTGTTGAGAGGTGCATAAAGTATTACCCTTCCCAGTTCTTCCAAAAGTTATTTGTTTCTATTTATGTTATGCTTTAAATTGACGATTCAAGTTTTACATTGCATAATTGAGTTCATTTAGTATTTTTCATTTATCTTCCAAAAGTGCATTTCAGTCATATTTACCTCATTCTTAATCATAACGAAAACAATAAGATCTCCATTAAGGTTGACTCACCTAAGGGTTGAAAGTCAATATTATCCTAGGGGGTCTATTTTTCCTAATGAAATAAGGAAGATAAGTGCATACCCCCATTTCTCCCATCCATTTTGGGTTACCCTATTTCCTTGAATTTCAGTCATAAGATAAATATATCTATGATCATTTAAATTATTTTAACATGGTCACTAGTTAGTTAAGTTATATAAATTTAACCTTTGACAATGAGGTTAGGGCTCTCTTGATTTTATGCTCATTGCTAGAAATTTGGAAAAGCTTGGTCATGGTTGTGAGTAATTTTTTTTGGTTCAAGAACTTTAAAGAATGATGATATTGTTGATACTATTCTTTGTGAATAAATACAAAGAGAAAGCACTAGTGAGACATTAGGTAATGCTTTGACTATGGAGAATAGGGAAAGATAGAGGGAGATAGGAAATAGCCCATAAAATCATGGGAATTCTAAGAAGGGAAAATAAAAAATCTAGAGGAAGGTTAGGATATTAGCATTTTGGGAAGAAAGGTCACCCGAAGAAAGAATGCTGGTCTCAAAAAGGAAAACAAGGAAACAAACAACATGAAAATAGTAAGAAAGAAAATATAACAGGTGATGTATTGCAAGACTATTTGATATTAGATAATATTACAGATTCTTAGATGTTAGAATTAGGGCCTCATTTCATACCACACCCCATAGGAATTATTTTCTAGATTATGTTCAAGTTAATTTTGGAAAGGTTTATTTGGGCTATGATGAACCATGTAAAATTGTTGGAAAGGGTAAGATACAAATAAAATTACTAAATTGAAACCAATGGTTGCTAAAAGAGGTGAGACATGTTCCTGATTTGAGAAGAAATCTAATTTCATTAGGCCAACTAGGAAGTGAAGGTTGTACATTTTATTTACAAATAATTTATATAAGGTCACTAAAGGAGCATTGATAATAGAAAAAGGAGAAAAGGTAGGTACATTGTATTTATATACTATAAATTCTAATTTCTTTATCGCCTTAGCTAAACTATAGGAAAAAATACAACATTGTGGTGCCATAGGCTTGGGAAAATGAGTGAGAAGGGGATGAGGATTCTCCACTCAAAGAATTTTTCTAGGTAGATTTGGATTTATATGAAAAATTTTCTTATGAAAAATAAAAGAGTCACATTTCTCAAAGTTGGGAAGGAAAATAATGAAAAGTTAGAGATTGTGCATTTAGATGTATGGGGGCCAACTTAGTTATCATCTCTTGGTGGATCTTATTATTATGTTACTTTTATTAATAATGCAACTAGGAAAAAATGGGTTTATTTCATATGAAGAAAACATAATGTGTTTGATAATTATAAGAAATGGAAAGCTTTGGTTGATAATGAGATAGGAAATAATTTGAAGTGTTTCAAATCAGATAATGGAGGTGAATATTGTAGTATGAATTTTGATAGTTATTTTTCATACCATGGGATTTGTAGACAAAATATGGCTCCAAGAACACCACAAGAAAATGGTGTGTTGGAAAAATCATGGAGTGTGCAAGGAGTATAAAATTGCATGTAAGATTACCATTACAATTTTGTGAATATGTTTTAGATAATGTTGTTGGTGTAGTCATTATAGGAGGGTTCTAGAAGGAACAGTCCAAGCCGTGCAACAATGAGTCAACACAAAAAAAATAACACAACAAATTGATATATGAACATGAATCTTCATTAATATAGAATTCTCACATGCAACATTGGCCACAAGGGTGAATATCTGGGGCTCACATGCCTTACCACAAGGGATTCAACAATACAACTAGCCAACAGGCCTTATTACCTACTCCCAAAGGATTTTGTGTGAATTGTAATGAACCTCAATCTTATCCTAAAAATACTGAACTAAATGAATGATCCTAAATGATTACAATTTCTTATAAATGTGCTTCTCAAACTCCAAAATAGGTCCATATCAGTTATGAGGGTTGATAACCCTATTGAACACTTAAAATATTGAGAGGGGGGGTGAATCAATATTCTATAAAACTATTTGATTATCAACCATCCAATCATTAAAGCATATCTAGCAACAACTGTAAGTAAAAACATGAAAGAGATCATAACATCACACAACTCATAGACACTAGGATTTTTATGTGGAAAAACTAAAGTGGGAAAAACCATGGTGAGGATTAACTATCAATATATTATAATCGGTCATAAAATATTACAGGGCACACTGTCCTTGAAAGGCTCATAGCCTAAAAATGATTACAAAAGAGTGTGGCTCATTTCCAAAATGTGAACTAATGGAATGCACCTTTTGTGTGTTGAGTACAGTTCCAATTAAGTTTTGAAAAGACAAAAATCCTACATTGATTTGCAGGTATGTAACAACTATCAACAACTTCACAATATCACTTTGTCACATATATTCACACTAGCACCATTTGCCACTCTATTTTATTTTCAGTATATGAATGCTCCATATATATACATAATTACATATTCATACATAAATTAGGTCAGCCTAATTGGATGTAAGCATGCTTAACTCAAAAAGTCTTGTCGGCTCCAAAACAAAACATATTTGACGCTTAAACAAAATGTGCCAAGCATGCGTTAGGTTGGCCTGGAACAAAACACATGCACATTAAGAATCCATGAGATGTATACTACTTGATTAAGTCGACCATCTGAAGATCATGCCAAAAAAATTAAGCCAAACAACTGTCATTTACAATTCTTAGCTTATTCAACCAAAATTGTTGAATCCTTGACCACAACCGCATCTAAAAGTCTTGAATAACATACTAAAATTATATGAGCCAATATTCTACCTAGAGTGAATTTGGACCAAATTACTAGATCAATGTAGCATAAACACAGTTTACCAGATGAGTAGAAAATTAGATACCAAACAATGTTGGCATCAATGAAAACAAAGATAACAAACTGGAGGTCTCGTTCTTCATTCTTCCAACACTCTCCCTCTTTGTCATTGATGGCAACATATGCCAAAATTGATGCTTACTTCAAAATAAAAATTATGCGACTTCAACTTATTCAATTCTAAGAATCAAAATGTATTCAACTCCCCCTTTCAAATATATAGGAACACAAAAACTAAAACATCATTTACACTGAACCTTCACATAACACTAAACCTTCTCGCCCTTTGAAATCAAGGACAAAGGGTAAGGAAAACAAAAATAATCATTAGTTGGGGGCACCTTGTAACTCCTTGAGAATCGCTTCCCAAGCTAGCTTGCCATCATCCCAAATCCATTTCCACTAACCATTCTTCTCCTTCTTCCGAAGATGACTGAATAAAGTTCATCTTCAATTTTTCTGCATCTACCAAGGCACTTGATATGGGAATGTGTTTGAAAATTAACATATCTCTAAGCCGTCTAAATTTCCTTACAACATATTCTTTTTGTCTTTGAAAAATGCATTTTTTTTTTGAAGGTCTACAATAGAAGTCCAACCACTATAGTTTCTATCATCGGAAACCTTGTAGTCTCTAGAGGCATCAACAAGTTGAGACTCTATTGAGTCCATTAATTCCTTAATTCCTTGAGTGGCTTCAAGCCACCACATGTAGTAAGAAAATAACAACTGAGCTTCCTCATCATAGTCTCTTACCTCCTTCAAACTTTGTAATAATTTTTCATGCACAATTGCACACTTATCTTGTAGGATCAAAAACCTTTTCTCTAGAAGACTTAACTCTGCTTCTTTCATTGTCTATACCTTAAGGTTAGAGGTGTATTCCTTGACATAATTAACTAAAAAATTTAGATTCTCAACCGGTGCTAGTTAATCATCAGTGGTGACTCTGGGGGTTAACTCCTGTAAAGCTCTAATAGCTTCATTTATCAATTCATTTTCTTTCGATAAGTTCCATAGTTTCCTATGTAATATAATTGAGAAAAGTACCACACATCTTTATTTTCTCACTTGGTGCAATCTTAGTTAAATCTACATAGCCCATATGTGATGTTAGCTTAATTAACTAAGGTGGTAACATGGGCTGAAGTATTGTTTGTTTTGACAATAGAACTTTGAGAGTGATTTTGGATGATTCTCCTGTGGGATTTGATAACTTAGTAGCCTTGGGGTTTTCTTTTTCAGATCCTTTAGCCTGAGTTGCTTTCTTGTCTTCCTCTTCCTTCTTTTCTTCTTTTTCTTCTTCAGAGGATTTTTTAAAAGATCTATACTTTTTTTATTTCTCCTTTTTATCCTCATCATCCTTATCATTATTGTTCCTTTTACTCTTTCTCCCTTCATTTTTATCTTTGTCTTTCTCACCATTATTTATGGCTGATTCATGATGCTCTTCTGGTTCATTATTAGTATCACTTTTGTATTGATCCCCAGTCTATTTCCTGGTTGTCTCCTTTGTATCATTCAAAGGGGTAGGTGTCTTTGAAACATCATGCACTTCACCAACACTCCAAAATTGGATGATCCATTACTTCTGAGATATTAACATGCTCATGTGCCTGATTTGTATGGGATGAAGAAATGTTTCTTGTCCCATAATTCCTTGCCAAGTTTTTGCTTGTGTCTAGAGTTTCTTGTCTTACTCTTTATATGATATATTTTTCCTTAGTCATGAGAATATTGACTCTTTGTTTGAATTTAAACAATGTAAAACATTGTTTTAACAGATTAGAAGCCTCTTCTTTAGATAAAGAGGATCCATAAGAAATCAAGGCATCATTTTTCATCTTTTCATCAATATTTATAGCTTCTTTCCTTCTTTGCACTAGCACTTTCTTGACATTGTTAGTCACTTTCTTCTGGAGAGTTTCCATACTCATATTGCAAATAATTAAATACTGAATGCAAGCATTAACAAAAGTTTCCTTATCTTCATTATTGACTTCATCAAACAACTTAGTAGCCGACATACGATCTTTAGAGTCTATCATATTGTTTACTAAGGCTCCTAGATTTAGAGATGGTCGATCACTTACCAGAGGAGAGTGAAGTATGTCCTCCTTAGGATCTGATGTGCCTTATTCATTATTATTTTCATACACATGGATTGTGAAAGTATTTTATTCTTCCAAATCTTCATCTATTAAGGTATTGACTCTAGTTTCTACTCATTTATTGTTGGTACTGCTCCTTTTATTTCTCTTCAACTATTGCTCTTATTTCAAGTCAAGATCTATTTATTATTGTACAACATCACTTAGGTTTCTTTTCTTGTTAGTATTTTTCTTTACTCTTCTTTTTCCAGGAGTAACAAATGGTGCATCAGGTTGTATGTTCTTTCTTTTAAAAGCATAGGTACTAGGTGTGGTGGAGGCAGTTACATCAACTGATGTAGGAGTACTGTGTTCTTTATTCTTTCCTTTCACTATGGCAACATCACTAGAAGTAGGTACTATAGAAAAGGATATTCTTCTTGATTTCCTTGGTCCAGAGGATAGATATGCTAATCTAGTATTTCTCTCATCAATAGCTTCCTTCAATTGATCTATATCATCCTTAGAGAATGAATTCCCTTGGAAGAATGCCTCAAAATTCTTTCTTGTCATCTTTTCTCTTTGGGATGCAAAAGTTTCTAATTGCACTTTACTAAATTTTTCTTCATATGTTCCATGTTATGGTAGAGAGGGGTCCCTTGGAGTGCTCAACAAGATTTCAATAAACCTCTCAACAAGTTGTTCATCAAACTCATATCCCATAGGTTCTATCTAGAGAGTTCTAGGTTCAACTGCTTCTATGATGCATTCATTTGTGCTTACAAGAAAAATTATGTCCTTTGCATGCTTCTTCACTAGGCTTCTAGGAACTCTTTCTCTTTCATGCATATCATTATGGAATACTGCAAAGAAGGCCATAAAAGAGTTGTTCTATGCTCGAAAATCTCCAAGATTGTGCAGGTGTTCAAAGATTTGATGTGCACCTGGCTTGTTTCACTCCCATATAATGTTTTTCCTTCTCGATAGCTCTCTCAAAAATTAGAATAGTAGACAAACTACTAAAGTACCAAACTTAAAAGAGTGTTTCTTTGTCTTAGTCATGCTTATATTCTCCATAAGTTGCAGTTTGAGAAAATAAAAAAGATCATAGTATCTCCCATTCATTACCATTTCATATGTAGTATGGATTGTTGTGGTAGACACAGAGTTCCCTCGGTTTGTGAAGTATATTTTTTGTTTGATCATTATAGCAACATATATCATACTAGGTTTGAGATAGGTTTAGTAGTCAGAAATCTTCCATTAAATGTGGCTCCAATTAGCTTAATGACCACATAATTTTTCATTGCTTTCAGCACTGGTAAGGGTCCAATAACACAAAGACCAGTTATGGATTGAATTAATTCTTTGGTGATTAACCTGACTACTCTTGTACACACAAAATATCATGTATCCTACTAAGTGTCATCCTAAAAAACTTAGCATCCATCTCATTTGAAAATTTTGGGAGCCAATTCCAAACATCCAAATTCTTCCATACTAGGTTTTCATATTTAGGCTCAACATAGAGATTATCTCCTATCAGTTATTCCATGCAAAGATACTTAAGCTCTTGGTGGTTAAAATATTCTAGATTTCCATGAATGTATGTTATAGTTTCTTCAATGGGTAGGACATTTGTCAGAATGTGTGAGAACTCACCCACAAGATCTATTTCATAGAATTTCTAGGAATACCTTCTGAATTTGGGTCAAGGTCTCTCAAAGACTTCCACAATAGTGGGAGTGGCCACTTATTTCCCTCAAAATAAATGTATATGCTTAAGAAAAGGTGCTTCAACTAAAACCCATAAAGTTAAGATAACAGTAAATACCTTTTCATGCTTTGTCAAAAACTAGGGTTTGATGTCAAATACTCTGAATCACTTCCAAATCTCTTCAGCTCGCTCTGCTTCTTCCCAATTGTGCAAATGTGATTTAATTTGATCTAGTTTCTCACTTTATAACTTGCAAATTTTGCCCTAATTTTGCATTAAATACATTCTAACCTCAAAAGTAAATAAACACTTTGTGACATACACTATTAACCCTAAAAAGTTCTGCAATATTCCAGATTTGCATATTTTCTACCAGGGACTTCTTCAACATCTTCAAAATGACACCTTACATCATATATCCTCATATCACTATTTAACACCTCATATATCAGGGGTTTGTTAGATTTATCTATTTTTGCTCCCTCTAAAGCCATTGCTAGGTTTAATTTTTAGAAGTATCTGTACTAGGTGTATGTACAAATGTATTTGACTCATCCTTATTCTCAAGTTCTTCCTTTTTCCTCCAAAATTTCTCCATTTATTTTCTCACTTCAGTAAGATCCACTTTGTTCACATGTTTTCTCTTTTGTTCTAGATCAGGTTTCTTCTCAATTTCGCTTCTACAAAATTTTGAGATGTGTCCCAATTTATTTCAGGTATAACACACAACTTGTTTTTGACCAAACTAATTTGAATTTATCCTTGATATGCATTGGTTAGCTTTATGTCCAAAATCATAACATATATAGCAATAGCCTTGAAAATATTGAGCCATTCTACTAGTATTGGATCTATTCATCATTGTTTGAATTCTACACTTAGTAGCTCTATGTCCAAACCTTTTGCAAGAAAAATATTGTCTGAAGAAGAATCCAGTATTCTAAATCATTCTACTTCTACATTCAGTTGCTCTATGATAAAATTTATTGCATGAGAAACAAATTCCATTAAAAGATGGGTACCTTCGAGCATTAGGTTGTCTGATAGGGATCCTTCCAGTATTGCTTCTTTGATTCTTGAACTATTTGTTGTTACCTTGAATCTTCCTTTGATTGTCCACTTTGTTGGGAACCTGATTTTCCTTTGAAATTTTTCCTTCTTCAAGTCCTATGCTGCCTTTATCCTTAGTCAGTTTCTGAAATGTGATCAACTCATCAATCATTGAGAACTTGTTTAGAGTTTTTCTTCATGAGCTCTTGCTTTCCCCATTTCGAATATTAGGATTACCACTTCTTGTTCAAGCTTTGTGCATTCATCAATTTTATTTTTAACTTCAACTTTCTGACATTCTTCAATTATTTTGTTTTCTTCCACTTACACCTTTAGTTCGGTGATTTCTTCATTATATTTTTTCAACTGATCATTGATGCCTTTCTTTGAACGTCTTGATTTTCTCCCTTAGCTTTCTGATGCATACATTTGCTTCTTTCAAATTTTATTTTAGAGTTTCTTTCTCATCTTCACTTTTCTCCAGATCTTCAAGAGGAACATGAAGTTCCTCATTTGTGGAGATCCCTTCAGGTGGAGCAAGATACTTTTTGTTAGCCATGTGTTCAAGTTTCAAGATCTTCCTTGAGTTAAATTTTTCCAAAGGATCCAAACTTTGATACCAATTGTTGAACACAAATTACTAAGAGGGGGGGTGAATCAGTATTCTACAAAACCATTTGATTATTAACCATCCAATTATTAAAGCATATCTAGCATCAACTATACGTAAAAATATGAAAGAGATCATAACATCACACAACTCATAGACACCAAGATTTTTATGTGGAAAACCCAAAGTGGGAAAAACCACAGTGAGGATTAACTCACAATACATTATAACCGGTCATAAAATATTACAGGGCACACTACCAATACACACTATCCTTGAAAGGACCAAAACTTGAAAAATGATTACAAAAGAGTGTGGATCACTTCCAAAATGTGAATTTATGAAATGCACCTTTTGTGTGTTGAGTAAAGTTCTAACTAAGCTCTAAAAAGACAAAAATCCTATACCGGTTTGTAGATATATAGCAACTATCGAAAACTATCAACAACTTCACAATATCACTTTATTGCATATATTCACACTAACACAATTTCCCACTCTATCATTTTCAATTTATGAATGCTCCATATATGTATATACATAATTACATCTTCATACATCAATTAGGCCAGCCTAATTGGATGCAAGCATACTTAACTCAAAAATTCATCTTGGCTCCAAAATAAAAAAATCTTTGATGCTTAAAAAAAATGTGCCAAGTATGCATTAGGTTAGCCTATACCAAAACACAAGCACATTAATCATCCATGAGATATATATTGCTTGATTAAGTTGGCCAGATGAAGATCATGCCAAAAAATTTAAGCCGAACAACTGTCATTTACAATTCTCAGCTTATTCAACCAAAATTTCTTCAATCCTTGACCACAGTTGCATCAATAATATTGAATAACATACCGAAATTATATGAGCCGATATTCTACCTAGAGTGAATCTAGACCAAATTACTAGATCAATTTAGCACAAACATAGTTTATCGAATGAGCAAAAAATTAGATACCAAACAATGTTGGCATCAATGACAACAAAGATAACAAACCAGAGGTCTCCTTCTTCATTCTTCCAACAAACCCAATGAATGATCAAATATGAATGCCGACCTTAAGATGTGAAGAGTTAGCTCCATGCACAATAATTAACTTATGAATCTTCAAGATAGGTCCCAACGAACCCAATATGCTTTTATAATTCCCAATTAAGCTCCACATGATCTAGAATAGGTCCACACTAAGATTCTAGGCCAGGTTGGCCCCAAATTCTCTAACTGATAACATAGTGAAAATTCGAGAGCGATAAGTTCTAATAATTAAATGAAAATGATGTGAGTTTTGGATGTGATAGATGGCGAGTGAAGATGCTATATCCTGCTCCATGAGTTGAGAAATAACGAGGTGGAAAAATATGGAATGAACTACTGAAACTACTACTGAATGCAATTGAAGAAAATAACTATTTTTGGTTTATATAGGATTTCCTTACAACCAAGGATACTCTTGCGTCAGACACCCAGGGTTGGAAGAAAAGTGAGTCCCTCACTTTCTAGGTCTAAGAGGAAAACCAAGATGGTTCACCCCAGCCTGATAAATCCATGATGAATCCTCCACTAGTCTACCTTTCAACTTTACAAGATATTATTTGTACTGCTTGTTCTTAGTGTTTCTTCCAGTTCTAGTATCCAAAATCTGGTCAATCTCCTCTAGTTCTTGATGTGGTAACATCTCCTTAAAATCCAATTCATCACTACTACCACTTGATTGTCCTTCATGAAACTCATATATGTCTACAACATTTAAAATAGGTGATATACCCAATGTCTTCAGTAACTCCACTTCATATACATTTCCAGAATCAAACTTCCTTAACATATTACATGGTCCAAAATTCCTCATCTTCAACTTATTGTATGTACCAACTGGGAATCTCTCCTTCCTCAGATATACCATCACTTCATCTCCAACAAAAAATTCCTTTTGTCGTTAGTTCGCATCTTCCCTCTCCTTATACTTCTTAATACCTGTCATCTAAATGCTTCTGAACCTGATTATGCAATGTCTCCACGAAATTTGCAAACTCTTCTGCCTCCATGCTCCTTCTATTCTTCATGATAATGTCCCTCAACTTTGCAACTTCTTTAGGATTTATTCCATTAATAATCTGAAATGGTGTCTTCCATGTACTCCGATTTATTGAATTATTATATGCAAACTCTTCCTAAGGTAAAACTGTCCCAATTTCCTACCTTATCTCCAACCAAACATCTCAACAAATTCCCAAAAAAATTGTTCACTACCTCTATTTTTCCATCTATCTATGGGTGATATACTAAACTAAACTTCAAATCTGTCTTCATCTTCTTCCACAAGGTCCTCCAAAGTATCCAATGAATTTGGTGTCTTTGTTTGAAACAATACTCTTAGGTAATCCATGCAATCTCACAATCTCCTTGAAAAATAAGTCTGCAACATGTTCAACATCATTAGTCTTCTTACAAGGAATAAAATGTGCCATTTTTAAAAATCTTTCCACTACTACCATAATAGAATCATAACCTCTCTGTGTTCTTGGCAATCCCAAAATGAAATCCATGCTCAAATCTTCCCAAGGTGTCTCTAGTACTATCGAAGGTTTATACAATCTAGTATTCTAATTACTTCCTTTTGCAACTTGAAAAACTCTATAACTTTGAACATACTTCCTTACATCCTTATGTATCTATGGCAAAAATAATGTTCACTCACCAAAGCTACTATTTTATCCACTCTAAAATGTCTTTCTAAGCCTCCACTATGCTTTTCCTTGATCAAATTCTCCCTCATATAACTCCTCAGTATGCACAACTGATTTCCTTTGAATACTGTACCTTCTTGAATAAAGTAATTCAACCATTAGCTCCAGTCTATCACTACTGGTTTCGTACATGCTCTCCAAGCTTCACCAAAATCTACATCATCCTCATACATATGCTTCATTTCTTTAAATCGCAATACTTGCACTCTCATTTCTGTTAGTAAATTCTTCCTCTGCTCAATGCATCTATAACTTTGTTTGACTTTCCACTCCTATGCTTCAACATAAATTTATAACTCTACAAGAACTCAACCCATCTCATATGTCTTTGATTCAACTTCCCTTAATTGTTCAAATACTGTAAAGATTGATGATTTGTATATAACACAAACTCCTTAGGCAACAAATAATGTCTCCACTTCTTCAAGGCTTAAATTATGGCATAAAATTCTTGATCATAAAATGAGTATCTTCTTTTGGAATCATTCAACTTCTCACTAAAATAAGCTACAAATCTTCCTTCTTGACTCAACACTGCTCCAATTACATTTCCACTTGCACCACAATCAACTTGAAATACTATATCAAAATCTGGTAATGCTAATACTGATTGCTATGTCACCTTTTTCTTCAACAATTCAAAACTCTTTTATGCTCCAAACTTCCACTTAAAATCCTTCTTATCTCCTCTCATTATCTTTTTCATGGCTTTGCAAACACTACTGAAACTTCTGACAAACTTCTAGTAGAAACTAGCTAATCCATGAAATGATATTAATTCTCCAATGTTTATCAGTGTAGGCCAATCTAGGTCCATCTTAAATCCTTCAACAAAAATAAAAAATCCCAAATACACCAACTGTGTCTTCATAAAACTACACTTCTTGAAATTAATCAATAAATTCTCTTCTCTCAACCTCTACAATACTTGTTGGATATGCCACAAATGTTCTTCTCTAGTCTTACTAAAAATTAGAATATCATCTAAGTAAACAATGACAAAATTACCCAAGAATTCCTTCAATACCTCGTTCATCAATCTCATGAATGTGCTTGATGCATTGGTCAATCCAAAAGGCATCACTAACCACTCATATAGTTTTTCATTTGTCTTAAATGTAGTATTCCATTCATCTCCTTCTCTGATCCCGATCTGATGATATCCACTTTTGAGATCTATCTTTGTGAAATACTTTGCTCCACTCAAATAGTCCATAATGTCATCCATCCTTGGCAATGGAAATCTATACTTGATAGTGATATTATTGATTTCTCTTGAGTCTGTACACATTCTCCACTCCCCATCTTTCTTTGGTGTAGGTACAATATGTACCGTATATGGACTCAAAATTTCTCTAATCAATCCTTTCCTCAACAACTCTTGAATCTTCCAGTTCAACTCTGCATTCTCTATCAGTGTCATTCTGTGTGTTTCTTTATTTGGAAAAATTTCTCCTAGTATAAGATCTATATGATGACTGATACTTTCAGATTGGTGGTAGTCCATCCGGTACATTCTCTAATATGATGTCGTTGTACTCAGTCAAAAGTTTTGTAACTTATTTCTATGGTAGATATTCACTCCTTGTTGTATTCAGACTACTTCTTTTCTTTGGAATCAATTAAAAATACATGTTCTCATACCTCAATCCATCAAGAAAATTTCTTCCATCTACCAAACATAGTCTGGCAGTGCCACAAAATCTAGTCTTTTCTTCTTCCTCCAAAGGTATCAACTTGATTGTTTTTCCATTTGATGTCATTGTATCGGTATTCCTTCTTCCATCATGAATTTATTTCCTATCATATTGCCATGGTATTCCTAATAGTAAATGACAAGTGTACATAGGCATAATATTACACAACACTTCATCCCTATATGACCCAATATGAAATTTCACCGAACATTGTTCATTCATGAATATCTTATGCTCATCTTGAATCCAAACTATCCTATAAGGGTTTAGATTTTTCAATCTTTCCAATTTCAACTTGGTTACCATCTCCTCTGAAACTAGATTATCAGTTCTACCACTATCAATGATAACTTTACATACCTTTCCTCCAAACTTACATCTGGTTATGAATAGACTCTTTCTTTGCGGTGGTTCCTCAATAAATTATTCATGCATCAAAGCTCTCCACATCACCAATGATTCACCTTTCTCTAGTTTTCTAATTGAATTAGGGGATCAAACAAGCTCTTCTTCCACATAAGCTTCTCTTCTGGTATGCCCAGGTTTCTTTCTAGTACTTCCTTGATGACACTCAAATTCTCTATGTCCTTCACCTCCACACTTAAAACATATTCCTCTGAATGGTATTCTCTTAGATCTTCCTTCATCTCTCTAGTATCCATCAATGTGATAAGAATTATGGTCTTCTCTATTACTGGGGTAGAAATTTTTCTCTTCTCTTCCTCTGTGATACTATCTAGCATCCTTTTCTTTTCTCCAGTAGGGTTTTATATCTTTATTCTACTCCACATAGGTTCCTCTTTCTCTGGACTGGATCCCACTCTTTTGGAATCTTCCTCTTATGCTTCTCTACCTTTGTTCAAACTTCTTGTTCAACTTCTCTTCCACCTTAAATGCAAACTAATATGCTTCCTCAATAGATGTTATCCTCACTAGGTTCAATTATTTTTGAATGTTTTTTCTTAGTCCATTGATATATCTTGCAACCTTTTCTTTGCTTGCTTCACTATGACCAGTTTTGATTACCATCTTATAGAATTCTTCAGTAAAATCTTTCACAAATCTTTCCTTTTGTCTTAAGTTTTGTAATATTTTTAGTAATTATAGTTCATAATCTACTAGTATGAATTGATTCCTCAATTTCGTTACCATCCTATCCCATTTGATGATTCTCTCTTTGCCTCTTCTATTTCGGTCCAATTGAACTTCTCTCCACCATGATGCAACATGTCCTTTCAATTTAGATTTTGCAAATTTGACTCTTTTTTGGATCTTCAATTTCTTCATATTTGAAGTATTCTTCCATTTTGTTAATCCAATCAATCAACTCTTCAAGATTCAAATTTCTCGCATAATTTTGAATTTTAACTCTAGGTTGCTTGCCAATCTTTGAGATCGCATTCAACATCTTTACTTGATCTGATTCTTCTTTTTCTTCTTCTTCATCTAAGGTTTTTGCAATTTGATTTGTATGTTTTGCTTCATTATCACTTTCATTATTCTACCAAGGTTTTAGGTCTCGTCTTCGATCTTATTCAAAAAAATATAACCTAACTCGCATCTCATGCATCATCTCTAACATTTCATCTAGTCTTCTAGCAAAATTTTCCATAGAATGTGCTCTCCTTGGCAAAATATATCCCCTCAAATTGATAGAACTGCCTTAATTCAATGATCTATCTACAAGGGGTTCAATTGCTTTGCAATCAACAATTGGTTGAAAATTAATGTAATCTACCTCAATTCGGTAATATTTTCACCTCAAGGAATACCTTCAAGAATGAAAAAATTGCTCTAATACCACTTGGTACAGTCACAGTAGGAGGGTTCTAGAAGGAATAGTCCGAGCCATGCAACAATGAGTCAACACAACAGAAAAAACACAACAAATTGATATGTGAACATGAATCTTCATTAATATAGAATTATTACATGCAACATTATCCACAAGAGTGAATATTGAGGGCTCATAGGCCTTGCCACAAGGGCTTCAATAATACAACTGGCCAACATGCCTTATTACATGCCCCTGAAGGGTTTTGTGTGAATTGTAATGAATCTCAATCTTATCCTAAAACTACTAAACTAAATGAATGATTCTAAATGATTACAATTTCTTATAAATATGCTTCTCAAGTTCTAAAATAGGTTGTGTCAGCCATACGGGTTGATAACCCTATGAATGATGAAATATGAATCTCGACCTTAAGATATGAAGAGTTAGCTCCATGCACAATGAATTAACTTATGAATCTTCAAGATAGGTTCCAATGAACCCAAGATACTTGTACTATGTCAAATTAAGCTTTGCACGATCTAGAATAGGTCTGTTGGTTCTAAAAATGCAGGTTTTAACCATAAGAGTTTTCTAGGTTCTTACAACATTTTCGGACAACATACAAGGTCAATCACTCAATTAAACCTTCTACTCTTTAGGTTCTGCTAGACCTAGGTGGGTGAACCTATGTGAAATATGCTGATTTGAAATGAATTTCCTACTAAACAGTCTACCCACAATGGCAATTGGGAATGGATAGACAAAAGGATACTACAACTACCCCTACTACACAAATAAAGGTTTTGAATATATTATTTATAATGAATTCTATCTCCTAGGATATGGAAGATCAGTGCCTTCTTCTTATCAGGAAACAGAGTCAAAATATTACAACTTCCATACACATTTTCCTTTTTGACATAATTGAAATTACTAGACACTCTAAAGGGTGAAGTTCTAATGACTGGCATAGGACTTCATCAATTTATGACTGGCATAAACAGTGTTGAAATAATTTCCTACTCAGTTCATCCTCAATGATCAACATAAATCTCACGAACACTGTGATTCACTTTAAAGGAATTTAGTTCTAATTTGCAAACACCAATAAACTAAAATCACATAGAGTACATAAATACACCTTGATGAATTAAAATATACTTGATATTTAAATTCAAATGATCAAAAAAATTCAAAATTTTAGAGAATTGAGCAAAAATTAACAGTTATAACATCACAACAGAAAAATACCAGAAAGGAATTTGGTCACATAATCATTCCCATTTGCCTTGTTTTCAAAAGGTTTTTTTTTTACATTATCTCGTTCCCAGGAAAAAATCTCTCCCTCACTGCAACTGATTTCAAAAAATTTATACATTACACCTCAACAGTCATGACTTTTCATTTTACCCACCACAACCGTTTGATATTCTGATAGGAATGAAATATTTAAATAAGTTGCCTTATTGACAATTTAAATATTTATGACTATAGATGAGCTTTTAAATTTTTACTTTAATATTTCCCATGGCTGTCATAGCTTATACCGCTCTACTGCGGTCATCCTGTTGATTGGCTGTGATATAGCGGTGACTATCTCGTTACTGTCTTTCTGGTTATCTCATAGACTACCGCAATCACCGCGGTCTATGTTCAGACTGTGCGCGGTAACATGGTGCCTCCTCCATTGCTGATTGTTTGTCATCACCTCACTGTCTTTGTTAACTGCTTCCTACTCACTGTGGCCACCGTGGTCTATGGTTTGATTGCGTGCAATACCACGGTATGCTCATTGCTAACTACTAGCCACTTACCGCTATCACCACGGTCATTGTTTTAGTGGTTATGGTATCATGGTAACCACTACCCATTCACCACTTTGTTGCCTCGTCAGTTGCTTACCCTATTACCGTAGTCATCATGGTCTATCAGATGATTGTCCATGGTAACGTGATGGCTCCCCCTTTACTGCGGTCACTAGCTTGACTGCCAGTGGTACTACGGTGACTGTCTTCTGCCTGCTCCGTTAGCTTCTACCACCATACCGCGAGCTCATTGTGGGAGGCCGCGATAAAGCAGTTAAGGAGATATGAAATGATTTCTAAGGGAGCGGTAAGGATTTGAAGTGTATGATAAAGTGGATGGAGAATGAAATGAAGAATTTTTATGAAAAGATAGGCAAATATGGGCTTAAATGGATAAAAAGGCTTAGGATTTTAATTGAAATTTTTGGTTCTAATAGTGGCTCCTATTGGGGATGAGTGGTTATGGAATCACTGCAAGAATCTAGAATGCAACTGGGAGAGTAGACCAAGACATGAATGGTCCAGAATATGAAGGCAATGGAGGATGGAAGGAATGAAAGAGTGAAGGAGATGGAAGATGGAAAGTGGAGCATGGAGAATGGAAGGTGAAAATGACCCTAATCTACTATACATGGAAGGAAAACAAAGTTTTCAATAAGGGGATTCCTGAGAGTTTCCATGTATAGGAAAACCCAGACCCTTAAAAATTTCCTAAACTATTGTGCATGGAAATAATATTTAAAGAGGGTTATTAAGAATTGTCCATGCACTGGCAATCCTTGACCCTCTATTGATCCTTAAGAGAATAAATTTTTTAGGAACTGCCCATGTACAAGCAACTCCTGCTCTTCTCTAGACATGTTCTACAGGAAATATGAATCCTCACCTATTTTACCAGTTATAACAAAAGGACCCAGCCATAAAGCTTCAAATTTTCCATGCTTCCCCTTATCCTGACACTGAGCATTCCACATCAACACCAAGTCATATTTTTCAAATTTTCTCTTCTTGGCCTTTTTATCAAAAAGGTACTTCATTTGTGACTGCAATTTCACATTCTGCTTCTGAGCCACTCTTCTCACTTCATCAAGCTTAGCAATTTGTTCCACTCTTTCTTCCATTGGATCAGAAATATCTAAGTCTTCTTCAGAATAAAGTTATAGACTGGCAAAAGATTCTGCAATGGCATCCTAGCTTGTGTCCCATACACCAACTCAAATGGAGACTTTCCAGTTGCCTTCTTCACTGTAATCCTATCTGCCCATACAACCAATCTCAATTTTGAATCCCATGCCCTTTTATTTGTATCAAGCATTCTCCTTACTGTCTTCAAAATATTTTTATTGCTTGACTCTACCTGACCATTGGCTTGTGGATGATATGGGGAAAAATAAGAAATACTAATTCCATATGTTTTGAAAAAATATTTAAACTCATCTGATCTAAAACACATCCCATTATCTGTGATAAATTTGATTGGAGTGCCAAACCTAGTCATAACATTCTCCATCAAAAAATTCTCACTACCACTTTGCTCGTTGCTTGCCTAGTTGGGATAGCCTCCACCCACTTAGTAAAAAAATATGTGGCCACTAGTATCCACCTATGTCCTCCACTTGATCTTTCCTGTATTTCCCCAATGAAATCAACTACCCATTGTTGAAAATGTACTTCCACCTGCAAAGGTCTAAGTGGCAATGCTCCTTGATACTTCAACTTTCCTAATTTTTTTTGACAAGCCTCACACTTCCTCACATATGCAAAGGAATCATTGAATACCCTAGTCCAATAATAACTAGCCCTGAGAATCTTGTGTGCAGTAGTCTTAGCAGAATAATGGCCTCCACACACCCCTTCATGCATTTCTCTCAAAACATTATTTTCCTGGGACTCATCTAGACATAACAACAATATACCATCCCTATTTTTTCAGAAAAGGTCCCCTTCTATAAAAACATATTTAGAAGCCTGCAACTTTAAAGTTCTCCTTTAATTATCATTAAACCCTTTGGGACACTTCATATGTTTCAGATAATGCATTACATTTGTATACCATGGAGTAAGCTCAATACTTGCTATGATTTTATCCTTACCTTCCACATTGCAGATCTGGTTTGCTTCAATATTTGTGTCATCAGCCTGGCTAGACCCTGTCCTCTTACCAAATTGGTAATCTAAATCTCCATGTTGAATTCTTGAATTTTTTTAATCCAACTGCATCTCTTCCCTATCACTTATGTCTGCACCAGAATATCCTTCATAGCTGCATGTGGGACATAAGCAATGACCTTAGCTCCAACAAGGTAAGGTTTGAAAGCCTTTGCTACTTTGACCAATGCATAAGCCTATTTTTCCATAATATCATACTTCAATTCTGACCCCTGCAAAGATTTACTGAAAAAAGAAAGAGGCTGCTCATGACCTTCATAATTTTTTTGTAACATGACAACAGCTATGGTATGGAATGAAGCAAAATAAAAAATCTGAAATGGCTTAGTAAAATCAGGGGACTTTAGGATAGGGGCTTCTTTGATAGCTCTTTTTATAGATATGAAGGCACCCATAGCTTCAGCAGTCTAGTCCAATTTTTCTCCTTTTTTAATCATCTTAGATATAGGTTTAACAATCTCAGCAAAATTGGACACAAACCTCCTAACAAAATTAATTTGGCCAAAAAAAGATTGGATTGCTTTGATAGTTTTGGGAATGGAAATTTTATCTATGGCATCTACCCTTTTAGGATCTATCCTAATCCCATCTTTAGACACAATATGCCCCAAAATTTTACCCTTTGTGACAGCAAAATGATTTTTTTTAGGATTAAGACTTATACCATATTCCAAAGCTTTGATGAAGATCTTCTCCAAATTACCAACATGATTCTCTTCCCTTTTGGAATAAGCAGTGAGGTCATCTTGATATACTAGCATTATACCATTGATCAGATTTACAAATGCCACATCCATGGCCTTTTGAAAGGTAGCTCCTGCACTTGTGAGACCAAATGACATTCTTATATAAAAATAAGTTCCCCATGGCATAGTGAATGTTGTTTTGTATTTCTCAGATTCTTTGACTTTGACCTGATTACATCCAAAAAATCCATCCATCATTGATAATAGCTCACACCCTATCACTTTGTGCAATATTGCCTCCATGTTTGGAAGAGGATAATTATCTTTTAGGGAAGCAAAATTTAGGTTTCTAAAGTCCACACACAGTCTTATGTCCCCATTTTTCTTCCTGACTGAGACCAAATTTGAGACCCATGTCGAATGCCTAATGGGTTTAATAATACCTTCATCTCTGAGCTTTGCTAGCTCGTCTTGCATCTTAGGTTCAAGAGTGGGGTTAATAGGCCTCTGCTTTTGTCTGAATGGATTTGTGTCAGGCTTAAGTGGAATCTCATGTTGAAAAAGATCTTCTCTATATGCCTTCAAATCCTCATAAGACCAAGCAAACACATGCTTGTATTTTCTCAGCAATGTAATCAGCATTATTTTGATGGTTGGGCTTATTTTCTTTCCAATATAAACCCTTTTTGGTTCTAATTCAGTTCCCAAATTTATTTCTTCAATATCTTCTTTCTTAACATGTGTCTGCTTTATGAGGGAATGATCACTCCCATCATACACTCTCTCCAATGCCACAAGCCCTTTGGGAAGTTTGTTAGTTTTAAGCTGCAAAACTTCCTTCCCAAATACAATCTATTTCCCATCCACTTCTTCCACAAAGGCATTGAAATCAATCTCCTGTGCCTCATACTGATCTATACAATGAAGAAATTTCAAAAGGTCAGTATCATCATCAAAAAATTGCCAACCATATATTTTTTTAGGGACTGCTGCTCTTGTTTTAAATTCAACCTGAGACACTCCTGTCAAAGTGATATCATCTTTCTTCAAGGTTACATTAGCCAAAAAATCAGCCGTCAAATTTTCAGATCTATCTATCCAATCAATTTAAAATGCATCAAATAATTCAACTGTATCCCACACAACATTTCTATATTGTTTCAGCCTCTTTTTATTTGCTACATACTTTGATCTAACTTGTAACACAACTAACTCTGAATCTCCCAAGACAAACAACAATTTAATCTTATGTTTGATGACCATGTTCAAACCAATCAACAAGGCTTCATACTGGGCCACATTATTTGTACATTCAAAAGCCAACAAAAATGAATATTTAAATGTTGTACCTTCAGGTGATATGAAAACTACCCCAACTCCATTACCTTCTTGACTGCATGCCACATCAAAGTACATTTTCCACACACCCTGCTGATTTCTAGAGACAAGTTTATCAATTGGGTCAGTACTCACAAGTGCTGGTTGAGATAATTATACTCTAAAACTCCCCAAATCTACATCACAGAAGCAATTAAGTTGTTACAATTTGATTCTCCCTTGGTTCTATATATAGTTTTACCTCTTCACCATTAATTGGTATTGTGGCAAATGATAAATCAAATTGCACATTACCTCCAACTGCCGTAGTCCACTGTCTTGACAAAATAATTCCAAACTGAGGAGGTGTATCAATCACAGTTATATCAATGTTATAAGTTTCTTGTGGGTAGGCTACTAATTTTACTTCTACATCTTTCATAATCCCCACTACTGGGACATGCCTACTATCCATGGCATAACACTTACCACCCTCAATATCTATCCACATATCGAGTTTTTTCATTACCCCTATTGGCATAATATTCATGGAAGCACCTAAATCTATCATGCAATTTCTTACAAATTTACCATTTATGAGTAGGGTAGTAAAAAATGGATCAATTTGTGGTGTGTTCATGAATGCATCATTCATACCAAATTTTGAAACTTTTATCTTTCCTTTCTTATCAACAATTCCAGGATTCTCATTTTGTTCAAAACTTACAATTTGATTCCTCCCACCAGACATCAGTTGAATAACACTTTCGCTATACTCTTTAATTTTCATCATTTCAAGTAATGGGATAAAGCTTGCACAAAATCAAAAGATGCATCTTCTGCTCTTATCAACTTCTTTTGCTTTGTTGGTTCATCTTTGTACTCCTCCTTATCCCTCTTTGATGTTTGATCCAATTTTTGTTTATCCTTGGGGAATTCCTTATTTTCTTCTTTGGGAACATACTTCTATTATTTTTTATGAGGGCACTCATCATTTATCCTTTTTGATATTACATGGGACATCTTTTTATCTTTCAAGAATATTCCTTTTCAAACACCTTCATTTTCATTCACTGTTCTATTCCTCAATCGATACTTGCTTTTAGCCAACTCAACTGCTGCAATAATCAATCTTTTAATTTCTTCCTCAGTTGGTCTCTTCATATTTCCCCTATTAGTTTGATATGATGCAGCAGATAAACCTTGTTCATCATCACTTTCCTCATAGTCAGAAAAAACTTGTTGTTCTACCATGTGAACATTATATTTCTGATGATCAACATCATATTCATACCCTCCTTCCTCTGAAGATGAATATCCTTGCTTTGCTAATTGAAGAGTGTGAGAAGTTAGATAGATATTATGATTTTGTTCATTATCATTTCCTACTATGTCTTTTTCTGGCACTGACTGAGCTACAACACAATGTTCTGAAGAATGTGGCAAGTCACAAACTGAATACCAAGGACTATTATCAACCATGTATGTCCCTCTTTTCTTCAAAGGGTCAGGTGTCTCTTTATTTCTTGGCCCCTCCATTACTAGCTTTCCATTTCTCCAATTTGTATTATAAGGCATGTCATGTAGTCTTGGCCTCTCATTCCTATATGTGTTTTCTTGTTTATTTGGAGGAGCATATTGGGGAATCCTTGGGTTTTCCCTCTTGGCAATCATCCCTGCAGCCTTCCTATTATTTTCAATTGTGAGCGCTATCCTTTGAGCTTCAACCAAAATTTTGGGACCCCTGTTCAAGAGCTCATAACTTGTCTTAGGATCAAAAGCCTTTAAATAAATACTCAATGCAGTAGGATCAACCAATTTAGATCCAGAAGGTATCTTATTATGCAATTTAGAAAACCTCTGGTTGAAATAATAGGCTAGCTCATTTTGATGTTTTTGAATGGTCACCAACTCATGCAATGCAAACTCAGGTGCATATTGATTCCCATACTGCTCAAGAAATTGTTCATAAAACACATGAATAGAATTAATAGAAGATTTTGGCAAACTATTAAACCAATCTCTGGCATCTTCAAGTAGTGACATCATAAGAATTCTTATTTGTATATCTTCATACTGTATTTCTAAATCTTGCATAAAATAATTAAAACTCCTCAAATTCTCTTCAACTGCAGTAGCACTACTCCATGTGAATTTTGGGACAAAACTTCTCCAACTGTTGTCCATAGGGTAAGGGAATATTTGTAATCCAGCCAAGTCAAACTGCCTAATCATGGTTGCATATTGTGGAGGAGGATTTTGGTAATACTGATGCTGGTACAATGGATTATTATTTGCCACATATTGCTGACCTTGTGGGGGTACATGCTGCTGACAAGGAGGTGGTTGAACACCTTGATTTTGTGGTGGAACATTTTGATATCTACCTTCATTCCTTGGCTGATTTTGGTAGGCTTGTGAGGAATTTGATGGGCCTACATTATTGTTCCCTTGCCTATGAGGTGGCACATATTTTTGTAAATTAGTCATTTGAGTATTGATCTGCACTTTTCTCAACTTCAACTCTTCAAGTTCTTTAATTGCTTGGAGCCTCTGCTCATATTCTATTCTTTCTCTCTCCACTTCTTGTCTCTCATGTTCTAATCTTGGATTTATTTCATCCCTGGCCATAAGTTCATAATTCTCCTCAGATGCTGCTTCATAGCCAAGTCCATCCTGATTCTCTTCAAAGAATACCATTTTTTGATCATATTCATGTTGTCTTCTTTCTCTTTTAGCTTCACATTCAGCCATGAATTCTTCAACCTTCTTAGGATCTGGTTGATAAAAGGGATTCCTCTGTTCCTCAGGAGTGTGAGGTTCTCTGGAAGGGTTGTCTTCATTTGCTAATGTACCATAAGAATTGTGTATCTCTAGTGATGCTTTTGATGTTTTATTTTTGTTTGATGGTCCCATGTCATCAGTCACCTTCTTAGCTTTATCATTCTTCTTTGTCCATTTATTTTTGGCATTAGGACCATCACAATCTTTGTACAAAGACCTTATTCCTTGCATTTTGGGAGCAATTGTGATGGTCTGAACTGTAGGAAGATTTCTTTTTGATATATATTTCAATTTATCAGTCTCAATGTATTTGTTCATTCAGAGTCACCACTCACTTTCCAAAATTTAGACAATCTGTAATTCTTTATTCCCAATGGAGTCTTCTACAAGATACTGACTCTTTGACAAGGCTTATTTTCAGATTATGATCCCCAACAGAGTCGCCAAATTGTTGGTTCTAAAAAATGCAGGTTTTAACCATAAGAGTTTGCCAGGTTCTTACAACATTTTAGGACAACATACAAGGTCAATCACTCAATTAAACCTTCTACTCTTTAGGTTCTGCTAGATCTAGGTGGGTGAACCTATGTGAAATATGCAGATTTGAAATGAATTTCCTGCTAAACAGTCTACCCACAATGGCAATTGGGAATGGATAGACAAAAGGATACTACAACTACTCCTACTACACAAATAAAAGGTTTTGAATATATTATTTATAATAAATTCTATCTCCTAGGATATGGAAGATCAGTGCCTTCTTCTTATCAGGCAACAAAGTCAAAATATTACAACTTCCATACACATTTTCCTTTTTGACACAATTCAAATTACTAGACACTCTAAAGGGCAAAGTTCTGATGACTGGCATAAGACTTCATCAATTTATGACTGGCATAAATAGTGTTGAAATAATTTCCTACTTAGTTCATCCTCAATGATCAATATAAATCTCACGAACACTCTGATTCACTTTAAAGGAATTTAGTTCTGATTTACAGACACCAATAAACTAAAATCACATAGAGTACATAAATGCACCTTGATGAATTAAAATATACTTGATATTTAAATTCAAATGATTGAAAAAATTCAAAATATTAGAGAATTGAGCAAAAATTAACGGTTATAACATCACGACAACAAAATACCAGAAAGGAATTTGGTCACAAAATCATTCCCATTTGCCTTGTTTTCAGAAGGTTTTTTTTTACATTATCTTGTTCCCAGGAAAAAATCTCTCCCCCACTGCAACTGATTTTCAAAAAATTTATACATTACATCTCAATAGTCATGAATTTTCATTTTACCCGCCATAACCGTTTAATATTCTGATAGGAATGAAATATTTAAATAAGTTGCCTTATTGGAAATTTAAATATTTCTTACTATAGATGAGCTTTTAAATTTTTACTTTAAATTTTCCTGTGGCCGTCATAGCTTATACCACTCTACTGTGGTCATCTTGTTGACTGGCCACAGTATAGTGGTGACTGTCTCATTATTGCCTTTTCGGTTATCTCATAGACTACCACGGTCACCGCGGTCTATGTTCAGACCATGCGCGGTAACGCGGTGCCTCCTTTGTTGCTGACTATTTGTCGTCGCCTCGCTGTCTCTGTTAACCGCTTCCTGCTCACCGTGGCCACCGCGGTCTATGGTTTGACCGCGTGTGGTACCACAGTATGCTCGTTGTTGACCGCTAGCCACTTACCACTATAACTGCAGTCATTGTTTTAGCAGCTACGATATCGTGGTAACCGCTACCCATTCGCCACTTCGTTGCCTCATCAGTTGCTTAACCTATTACCGTAGTCATCGTGGTCTATGAGATGAATTTCCACGGTAACGCGGTGGCTCCCCCTTTGTTGTTTGCTAACTGCTACTGCGGTCATTGGCCTAACTGCCAACGGTACTACAGTGACTATCTTCTTCTTGCTCCGTTAGCTGCTATCGCCATATTGCGAGCTCATTGTGGGAGGCCACGGTAAAGCGGTGAAGGACATATGAAATGATTTCTAAGGGAACGGTAAGGATTTGAAGTTTATGATAAAGTGGATGGGGAATGAAATAAAGAATTTTTATGAAAGGATAGGAAAATATGAGCTTAAATGGATAAAAAGGCTTAGGATTTTAATTGAAAATTTGGGTTCTAACAAGGTCCACACTAAGATTCTAGGCCAGGTCGGCCCCAAATGCTCTGACTAATAACATAGTGAAATTTTGAGAGTGATAACTTCCGGTAATCAAATGCAAATGATGTGAATTTTGGATATGTGATAGATGTCGATGTGAAGATGCTATATCCTACTCTGCAAGTTGAGAAACAATGAGGTGGAAAAATGCAGGATGAACTACTGAAACTGCTATTGAATATAATACAAGAAAAAAACTATTTTTGGTTGATACAAGATTGCTTTACAATTAGGGATGTTCCTACATCAGTTGTTTACTTAGTAAATAGAGGGCCTTAAATTTCCCTAGATGGTGGTATTCCAAAGGAGGCATGGATAGGTAAAAGGTTAAACTGCTCATTTATGAAAACTTTCAGTTGTGAAGCATTTTTCCTCTTTGATATAGAGAATAAAACAAAGTTTGAGGCTGAATATAAAAAGTGTAATTTTATTAAATATGGATTTAATGATTTTGGATATCACTTATGGGATTATGAAAATCATTTTAAATCATTAGGAGTAGAGATGTGATATTCAATGAGAAGGTCATGTACAAATATTAGTTGTAGGGAAAGAAATAAGAAAAGGAAAACGTATAAAATGTAGTTTCAAAGGAATCAAAAAATTAAAAAAATCAACCACAAGAACAAAATGTACCTCAAAATTCTATAAGAAGATCTAGCAAGTTAAGTAGACCCTCTAAAAGATACTCTCCTTCATTATATTATATACTATTGATTGATTCTAGTGAATCAAAAAGTTATGAAGAATCTATGTAGGTAGAAACCAGAAAGAAGTGGGATAAAGGCATGAAAAAGAAGACGGACTTTAATGCAGGAGAATCCATGGATGGTTGGCAATCTTGTATCAACAAAAAAAACTAAAAGGAAATTTATTTTCATTTTTGTAGGATAATTTGAATAAATTTGGCATAACTTAATTTAATAAAATAAATGCCACCTTTGTTAAGCCATGTTGGCAAGTGGAGGTAGTGGGAGTGTAGTTTTAATTTTAGAAAAATCTAAAAAATCAAACTTGGGAGTTGGGCTTTTGGGGAGTTACAAACTTGAATGAAAAATCATTTATTGATTTTTCCTTTGTGAAAACAACTCATTATGAGGAGGTGGTTGTGGGTTTTCCAATTGGGGGGGGGGGAGAAATTTAAGTTTTGGATTTTTGGAGAGGGTTTCATTGCATGTTTTGGGATTCATTTTTTTGGCTATAGGTTTGGAAAAGGAGAGAGGTTGGAATAGATTTTATGAGGGGGTTTTGGAAGCCTTTTGTTGCAGGTTGAAATTATTTTTGCAGCCATGAAGGATAGAAGTGGTGCAAGAGCACCTAGATCCTGACCCTAACATGATAGGAGAAAGGACCTTAAAGGTTCACCAAGTGTTTTAAAGGTTTTCATGTTTTATGCAAAATATGTCAAATTAAGTTGCTTTGTACTCAAAAATCTTGTATGTCATGTGACAAGGGGTGGTAGATAGGTAGTAGATGGCTTTAAGCCATGTCTTTTATGAAAATAAGGTCTCATTAGACCACTTTCAATAGGTTAGATGAGCATGGGGTCAAAAAGATCAAACTTACTAAGTATGTAGTGAAATTATTTAAGAAAATTATGTAAAGTGCATAACCTTGACCTCCAAACGGTCATGAGTGGTTCGAAATTCTGTTATAAATGCAGTTGGTTAGTTGTAGGAGGGAGTTGGAAGTTGAAATCATTATAAACATTCATGTAATCCCCAAGAAAGTTTGGTTGTTGAAATCCAATAAAGAAAATTGCATTTTGGAAAGGCTGATCACCATCTTTTTACTAGTTTTCTGAACTTTCTTTCTTGGTGCAAGCCCGTACAGGGTTGATATGTATTAATACTGTGGGTATTTGTTGATGCATGTGTTTAATACCTTATTTCATTTGCTTGGAGGCTTAGAACCTCTGTTGGTGCATGAGGGATCGGTAAATTGTGTTGACTGTCTTGTTTGCAAGGTGAAGGTTTGAAGGTCTTTCCATGATCTATTTGCCAATCCACCTACTGTGCCGACTCTGTGGCTCGGTGGATTGGCTTGTATTATGTCTAGTTAGATGGTTAGACTCTTTGGAGGGTGAGAGGGTGAACAAACCCAGTGGGGTGTGGTGTTCTTGTGACTGAACAGGGGTGGTTCCATTATGAATGCAAGGAACCCAAGTAGTGAATTGGAGAACTGTTGAGGGAAATGGGATTGTGAGAGTTTCTAGAGTCAGGGCTGAGGTAATACATGGTGTCTAGACCCCTGGGAGGATTTGGGAGAGTTAGGAGTTGTGAGTTTCCTTAAACCCTCATTTTTGTGGAGAATTAGGAGGGTTTGTGAGTAGAGATTTAAGACAATTTCTTGGGGCCCTAAGAGTCGATAAATCCTAAGTTTGAGAGCCTTTCCTAAAACTTTTTCAGGTTCTTTTTGTTTGGGGATGAATTTGAGTGAGGGTTTCTTTGAAAAAGAGGCTAATTGTGAGGCCTAGAGCCTGGGTGTGTTTATTGAAAGTCTATAACGGTCCAAAAGAGTGACCCTTGGTTTTCTTGTATGTTGTGTAACCTTGAAAAGGGTATCTTAATCCATCATTTAGTTGTTGAGTGTTTTGGGAAGGTTGTGAGGAAATTGGCCTAGACTGGTTTTTTTTTAGTGTTTTGCAAACTTTGGGATTTAAGATTCTTGAGGGTGAGTTGATGTCCTTAAGATTGGATTTGGGTTCTTGGTTGAGAGTTGAAGTTCTATTTTGTGAGTGATTCCCACCTATCCTCTGCATCAAGAAGACACCATTGTTGAAAGTTGAAGAACTGTAGGTGGTCGTTTGCAAGAAAAAAAATGCACATTTGGAGGTACTCATGAAGCACATAGCTTGATTTTTTGTTGTAGATTGTTTTTTATTTTCATTTTAAAATTATGTAAGGGCATATATTTCTACTCATCAGTCATTTGTTGACTGAAATAATATTGTAATCATATTTCTATAATGTGGAGACCATTTGTTGCAAGTTACAAATAAATTCTTAAGGGTTTTGTAGTAGATTTTTCTTGCATTATTGTGATTGTTTGTGTGTGAGATTTTTTAGAAAAGAGGATTGTTGAGAACCCCTCTTTCATCAGTGGTATCAGAGTAGGAAGATTCTGAGTGTGAATATGCAACCGAAGAGAGGCAGTTTGCACTAGGATTGAGCTTGTGGGTGCGTAGAAAATTGAATGCAAGAGGATCTCTATGTGGTAGAGATAGAGGAAGAATTTTAAAATTTGTCCATGATGATGATTTTAGAGCCTTGAGAAGGAAAGTTGAAACTTTACAAGAAGAGATACGGAGTAGAGGTGAACATAGGAGAAGATAATTTGAAAGTGAAGATGAATCTTCAGACACTTCAAGTGAGTCAAGTGGTGCAAGAAATGTTGCAATAGAAAAAAATGATCCTCGTATTGTTGCTTTGTAAAATATTGGGAGGAGACTAAAGATGGATGTTCCAACCTTCAATGGGATTCTGAATCTAGAAGAATTAATTGATTGGATAAATTACATGGAGTAGTTCTTTGAGTTTTAGGAAATTGAAGACCTTGGTGTCAAAGTTAGATTTGTGAAAACAAAGTTGAAAGGGCATGCTAACATTTGGTGGAAAGAAATACTACTTGAAAGAGGAAGAAGAGAAAAGGATAAGTTATCCAAATTGGATAGAATGGTAAGGATGATGAAAATACAATTCATTCCAGTAGATTATGATCTTTAGTTACTTAAGAAAATGCAAAGTTTTAGACAAGTAACAAGAACCGTGAAGGAGTACACAAAAGAGTTTCACAAAATCCTCATAAGAATGGGACATTTAGAAGCCAACAAGGAGAAAGTAGAAATATAACTTAATGGAATCAAGCCAATAATTCAAGAAGAACTTAGTCTGGTGATATTTTTTAATTTAGAAGAATATTATCAATTTTCTTTGAAAGTTGAGGAAAATTGGGATAAAAACTTTGATAATAAGAAAAGAGGAAACAGTAAAACTAATGTGCAGAAAAATGAGGATGGAAATCAAATTGGAGATACTAAGGGTAACAAGGATGAAAGAGGCAAGAGTTCAAATTAGTCCCGTGATCAAAATTTTAGCGGAAGAGGAAGATCGAGTAGAGGATCTGGAAGAGAAAAATACAAAATAACTTGTTTTAGATGTGGAGAAGGACATATATCTTATGAGTATCTAGAACTAGAGAGGAAAAATAGGTGGGATGAAAATAATGCAAGGGAAGAAAATGTGAATGAGGAAGATGCTAAGTCTTCACACTCAGAAGAGGTAGAGGATGGAGAAGTACTTGTTTCAAGAAGAGTCTTGATGAATGAAGGAAAAGAACCAAATCAAAGGAAATGATTGTTTAGAACAAGATGTGTGTGAAGGTAGAGTTTTTAATGTTATTATTGATGGTGGTAGTACTGATAATCTTGTTTATGAAGAAATGGTAAATAAATTGTAGTTGGAAAGAAGAAGACACTCACATCAATACAAGATTTCTTGGTTGCAAGATGATCATAAAGTTTTGGTAAATGAACAATGTCTAGAAAAGTTTAAGATAGGTGATTACCATGATGAAGTTTTATGTGATATAATGTCTATGAATGTTTGTCACTTGTTATTGGGAAGAAATTGGCAGTTTGACAGGTTTTCATTGCACGATGGGTATGCTAATACATACTCATTAACGAAGGATGGAATCAAACACAAGTTGAAGCCCTTGAGTAAGGAAGAAGAAAATGTATGTAAAAAACTGAAAATTGTTTGGTTAATGGAGTTAAATAGTTAGTAGAAGAGGAAGAGGATGGGGATGGATATTTTCATTTTCTATTGCAAGCTATAGCAATATGGATTGCACTCAAGATAAGTAAAGTGAAGGTTTCCGTAGAGAGGGAGGAGATAAAATTTGATTTTTGTGAGAATGTAGTTGAATCTGATTTACTTGAGCATGATAAGATTGATGTAGAAGAAGATATTGCAACAATGAGTATATTTTTAGATGAAGGTAATGTTACCTATTTTTCACTACCAGCTCAAATAGGTAGAGCTAAATTGCAAATTCAAGCCAAAAGGTACACAAGATGTTCAAAATTTTCTACTAAGTACTCATTATTGTGTAATGTTTCATTACAAAGTGAATTTCAGTGATATTATGCAAGAAAATTTCAAAATAATATCATAAGATTGCATAATGTTTGCTGCTTTATTCATAATGTACAAACCAAAGTCCCACACAACCCTTGGGAGTAACTTCATTTGAACTTCATAATCAAATAATGGATGCAAGTACAAACTATAAACTACACAACTAAGGATAACATAAGCATAAAGAAGAAAGTAATTCATCATTGCTTGAAATGATGAATTGATGAACACTTGATGTCTTCAAGTTGTTATGTCTCGAGTGTCTCTGGGTTGTTCAGCTCCAAGCTCTATATGTTTCCTACAGGATGAATGGAAATGATGTTAGAGCTGAGCTCTAAGCAACAAAAAATGGAATCTTACTTTATGCCTACACTACCAACATAAATGTAATCTACATCAGTTCACGCATACATAAGATGATCAAGTTAAAAGAGCACAAAGATTCATTGGAAGCTTTCAGCTTCAATTATTTTGCTAACATGTTTGTTCATTGTGTAGGAACAAGTTTATTATGTTTGTGATCATTTTTGTTAGATATGTGGACCAAAATGGTCTCCCACAAGGGTTGAGCCCAACATATCACGAGGACAGTCTCTTATTTACACATGAGAGTTATAAAATTTCATAACAGTCATTAAGAGAAACTGTTGTAACCAAGAAGAGATTCAAAAAATAGTTTGAGAAAGCATAATATTGCTCATCATGCTAAAAGAATGATCAAAACATATAAAGAACTCATTAATTTCATTGATATCTTGTTTAAGCTTTTCTTTACATTTTCACGTTACATTTAAATAAAGTATAGGGCCTCTTTACACTAAAGGGAAATAGAGTACTCAAACATTGGAATGTTTTTCATAACTTCAAAAGTATATATATAGTCTACAAGAGACTTAGGAGGAACAATGAAATTTAGAAGATAGTCTACATGACTGTAAGTAAGACATTATAACATTATTGCATCAAGAAAGCATCATCAAGAGATCTTCAGGTATCTGCATGATCAAATGGAATTTCGAAAGGCATAAATTATGTTCACAAAAAAAATATCAAGCATCAAGCTATTTCATGGACCTTTGGAACTAATTATACAAAGGACAATGAGTATTCACCATAGTAGCTGAAGGTAAACATGCCTACGTTCAATACAATTTTCATCATGTTGAAACATAAAATTGGCAAGAAAATGACATTCATTTTACAAAGATATTGAACATAACAAAGTGCCAATAACCTACAACAACAATCATTTTGGGTAGAAAAATATGATCATCCACAATTAAATAATCTATTATAAGGTACAATAGCATAGATAATATTTTGACAGTCAAATCCATCGAAATAAAAATGTACAATTTAGGATAAATAAGATAATATCACAGCTGTAGCATAATCATGATTATTCAAGGAAATGCAAGAGGAGTTCCATATTCGAGCTTTTCTTCTATTAAATGGAAAAGCTCCATTTGTAAAAATGCTCAGATTGAGCAACATTGACAAAATTGAGGCCTGTTATAAATGAGGATGCCTACACAGAGAGTATATGGATTGACAACCATAGGAAATAGTGAAAGAATAGACAAGGCACGAGATTCATACAAGAGTATCTCAAGGATGCCATCTCATGGAATGATATGGGTGGTAAAACCTAGATACAAAGGCTAATGAAGTTTTTGAAACCCAATTATTCAATGGAAATGAAACCCTCGAAAGAATAAATACCCATATTAACCATTGAAAGGTCACGACTATCAGATATGGAGGGAATGAGGAAGTCTGAACAGATCAAGGTTTCTTTCTTTCTACAATGTATTAAGCTATAATGGAGTTATTACACCATGTCAATTCCATAAGAAGTTGAAGGAGTCAAACCCTCAACAACAAAAGAACACATCAGGATATGTTGAAGCCATGACCATATGTAGACAATGCAAATATACCATGAATGAAGGCATAGAAAATATACATAAAAAACAATTCATCATGTTTATTTAAACATTACAGAGCATAAAATATTTATTTCTTGCACCAATAGAGAAGAACATAGAAAGACTCATAAAAAAATAATGGAGGGTGTGGCTATAAAGCCTGAAAATGGCTTCAAAATATAGAGGAAATGTGATGTAGAGACTAGGTGGGAATCACTCACAAAAAAGAACTTCAACTCTCAACCAAGAACCCAACTTCAATCTTAAGGACATCAACTCACCCTCAAGAATCTTAAACCCCAAAGTTTGCAAAACACTAAAAAAAAACCAGTCTAGGCCAATTTCCTCACAACCTCCCCAAAACACTCAACAACTAAATGATGGATTAAGATACCCTTTTCAAGGTTACACAACATACAAGAAAACCAAGGGTCACTCTTTTGGACCATTATAGACTTTCAGTAAACACACCCAGGCTCTAGGCCTCACAATTAGCCTCTTTTTCAAAGGAACCCTCACTCAAATTCATCCCCAAACAAAAAGAACCTGAAAAAGTTTTAGGAAAGGCTCTCAAACTCAGGATTTGTCGACTCTTAGGGCCCCAAGAAATTATCTTAAATCTCTGCTCACAAACCCTCCTAATTCTCCACCAAAATGAGGGTTTAAGGAAACTCACAACTCCTGACTCTCCCAAATCCTCCCAGGGGTCTAGACACCATGTATTACCTCTGCCCTAACTCTAGAAACTCTCACAATCCCATTTCCCTCAATAGTTCTCCAATTCACTACTTGGGTTCCTTGCATTCATAATGGAACCACCCCTGTTCAGTCACAAGAACACCACACCCCACTGTGTTTGTTCACCCTCTCACCCTCCAAAGAGTCTAACCATCTAACTAGACATAATACAAGCCAATCCACCGAGCCACAGAGTCGGCACAGTAGGTGGATTGGAAAATAGATCATGGAAAGACCTTCAAACCTTCACCTTGCAAACAAGATAGTCAACACAATTTACTGATCCCTCATGCACCAACAAAGGTTCTAAGCCTCCAAGCAAATGAAATAAGGTATTAAACATATGCATCAACAAATACCCACAATATTAATACATATCAACCCTGTACGGGCTTGCACCAAGAAAGAAAGTTAAGAAAAACCAGTAAAAAGATGGTGATCGGCCTTTCCAAAATGCAATTTTCTTTATTGGATTTCAACAACCAAACTTTCTCGGGGATTACATGAATGTTTATAATGATTTCAACTTCCAACTCCCTCCTACAACTGACCAACTGCATTTATAACAGAATTTTGAACCACTCATGACTGTTTGGAGGTCAAGGTTATGCACTTTATATAATTTTCTTAAACAATTTCACTACATACTTAGTAAGTTTGATCTTTTTGACCCCATGCTCGTCCAACCTATTGAAAGTGGTCTAATGAGACCTTATTTGCATAAAAGACATGGCTTAAAGCCATCTACTACCTATCTACCACCCCTTGTCACATGACATACAAGATTTTTGAGTACAAAGCAACTTAATTTGACATATTTTGCATAAAACATGAAAACCTTTAAAACACTTGGTGAACCTTTAAGGTCCTTTCTCCTATCATGTTAGGGTCAGGATCTAGGTGCTCTTGCACCAAAATGCTAGATGCATGACAAAGAAGCGCTTACCTTGTATTTTTCCACATAAATCTTTAGAAAATCAATGGGAAATATAGAGAAATGTGAGGTTCCAACATCAAACCCTACCAAGGCATGTTGGTGCAACAGTTTACTCTTTTTCTCCAAAACTCAAATGCAAAATGAAATGATTTTAGGGTGGTTCGATGCTTTTTACCAAAAACCCCTAAACTAATGAGTTTAATTTTTGACTTTGTTTTCCAAATAAATCATCTCATTATCAACCGTGGTCAAGACTCGAGAGGTCAATCGAGCCTAATGATGTATATGGGGGTCGATTAAAATTCTGCTAAGTGTGGTGTCCAATCAGAAGATGTGCATGGGGCCCCAAATCTAGAGTCAAAACTCTGATTTAATATTAGCAACTTAATGTTATGTTTTCTTTATACATGTAAATTTTATTGATTAAATGTTAAATTATAAATAATTTAATTAATCTAACTATTTTTAGGAGCAAATATTAGACATTAAGTTGCCCAACAAGCATAGCTTCCAAGGCATGAAGATAGAGTTTGCATGAATTTAAGTCAATATTGCATAAGTGCTAATTTTAGATTGTGCATGAAGGGAAGTGTTGAAAATAAAACATTTTTCTCATGCACAAGTGGAGCTTCAAGTTCAATTATTCAGTTCATGTAGATAGTGAGAGACTGATTTAAGTTTCATGTCAGTTCACAAGATATTTTGGTCATGCACATGGAGAGATGGAGTTTTCCAAGCATAAAGAGCAGTTCACTTCATTTTTGTGCTATTTTTATTAGGGTTTTCTCTTCTGCTCAGATTTCACAATGGAGATGCATATTTTCACTTCAGTTAGCTTGCACTTCCATTTTTGGCTGCTTTGTGCATGCCTTTTGTATATATTAGAAAAACTTAGTTATTTTTCCTAGTTCTTGTTTTTCAGCCTTTGCACTCTGCAAAGAGAAATATCATGTAACTCAATTTTTTTATGTTTTCAGATTAATACACCAACAGGTTTACAGGTTCATTTTGAGTCATTTTGGAAAGATTTCTTCAATTTTGGTGAAATCAAAAGTGTGCATTGTCAGTATTATGTTTTTATGAATGATTTGATAAAGTTTTATTCTGTTTAATATCGAAACCTTTAAAATTATTGTTTCATTTATATTTGCATGCATTCAAAATATTGAAAATCATAGGTCTAGGGTTTTGTAACCAAATAATCTATTCTTCTTTGCTGAGAAAAATCTGTTTTCCTTCAAAACAGGTTTATTCAAGCCTTCCTTAGAATCATTTTTTGTGGTCAAACTATCGAATTGACTTGTGTGGATAATTTTTCAGAAGTTCATTGTGAATCGTAGTTGCAAGTCTTTATCAATTAGGTGTATCATCATCAATTTATAGTTTTATGTGCATTTATTACAATCCTTCTATCCCTTTTCCAGCACAAGTTACCCAGTTATCAATTTGAGAAGCATATAGGAACTAGCCTAGAATCTGGAGGTCTATCTTCACCATAGGAATACCCACAACCTGAAGATAGTTTCTATTTTTCAACAGATTGTTGAATTTAACCATTCAAGTGTTCGGGTGCAATCTGTTTGATAACAATTTTTGGCACGCCCGATGGGACCCTGAGTCACCATTTAAAGAAAGAATTTAACAATTTCAAGCTACTGTCGTGGTATATACAACAATATTTTAACCTTTTAGAGGTTAAACTTCATATACCTGGCGACTCCGTTCTCAAGTTTCAAAGCAGATCAAGTGAAAATAACTTATGAGAAATATTCAGACAAGAAGAAGTTCTTCTCTATTTGAATATTTACAGCTGTCTTCACCAAAGAGAAGAGGAAGGATAGCCAAGCGAACACCTGGTAGGCCTTCAGGAAACCAACCAGTTTCTCCAATTTTCAAAACAAAACCATTAGTATACACATCAAGAAGGAGAGGCAGATCATCAATAAGTCAACTAGGATCACATTTAGCCTCACCCAGTTTTACAATATTAGTTTCACCTTCAAGAGGTTCACCGAGTTTTGTTACAAGATCAATTCCAGTGTTTGTAGTACGTCCTGTACCAATTTTACAAGATGTAAATCTCATAATACCAGTAGCTCCAGTGGCTAGAGTGCATGTGTTTGTACCATTCAATAGGGGAAACCCATTGAATCTATCTTAACATGATGATATACCAGGTGCAACACTCAAAATTCTACCCTTTTTTACTAGTGAAGAGAAAACTATGCCAATAGAGCATATCGGAGACATAGATTCACTGTGTGGAGTTCATCACATGACTCAAAAGAATGTGGCATTGAGGATGTTAGCAATGTCATTCAAGGGCAATGCACTTTAGTGGTTTCGTGGCTTACCGGTCAATATTGTCATGACATGGAATGATTTAGGAGACAAGCTAAGCAAACACTTTTCTAACGAGTCTGATCATCTATCTCTAGTCGAGCAGATGACGAATATAAGGAGAGCATCACAAGAACAAATGATGGACTTTAATTTTAGGTTTCAAAGGACCTGGAATATAATTCCAGTTTTGATAAGGCCAAGTCTTGATCACACTTTTATGTATTATCTTAGATCATTGAATAGTTATATTGCATTAATGATACAATCAATGGGTAGATTAACGTTACCAACAACATATGACATCACTATTAGAGCAGAAAAGAACCTTATGCAAGTTGGTAAAATAGCACCAAGACCTCCTATGCCAATATTTGTAAATATTCATCCCATGATTCCAATTAATTTACCACCTATTGCCTCACTTTCAGTTGAACCAACCTTAGGCTATCAACCAGTTGTTCAAAATGGTGCTTTTCCAGCACAATCATATTTCCAAGAGCTTAAGGGTAATCAATAAGAGATGGAAAAATTATTGTAGATAGTTAGCAAAGATTTAGTGAGTCTCAAGAGACAACAAAACCAAAATTTCAGGCCTTACCAAGCACCTTTTCAGCTTAACAGACCACCTTACTAGGCAAACAATCAAGGAAAGTGAAGGAATTTCAATCCCAAGCCACCATACAATCAAAATCAGAATGCTGCCAACTCTTCTAAGGAGCTTGTACCTATTTAGAATAATTTGGCACAAGATTACATATGGTGCTACCCATGCAATCAGCCTCATAATCAGGCCACACGCATGAATGGAGTAATTAATCAGGCCTTGATGGTATGTAGAAATTATGTTGTTGTAGAAAATATAGCCAAAGATAAAAATGATTAGAATGATCAAACGTAACATGATAATATGGATGTTGCCATGATGAACTGGCAAGGAAATGAGTTCTGCGAAGTAAATCAAATTCAAGGACAAAATCAATCAACAACTTCTATTGCAACAAATACAAGATATAAGAAAAGAGAAATAGACGTGAGACAACAAGCTGTTTCTGACAAACAACAACCAGAAAGTGACAAACAACAGCCAAAAAGTGACAAACAACAAGCTGTTCAGCAGAAAAATCAAGTTCCAACAACTGATAAAGAGCAGTCACAACCCTCTTCTTCATAGAATTTCCATATTTTACCAAGAAAGCAACCTGAGACTGCTAAAGAGTAGCAAAAACAAGTTGAACCTGTTAAATAACAACCAAAAGCTCAACCATTTCAAGTACATAAGGAGGTTGTTTTTCCAAAAGTACAACACAAGGTTAGTGGTTCTACTTTCAATATTGTAGATCATATGAAAAAAAAAATTGTTAGCATTACTATGTTGGATGCATTACACCTACCTAGGTAGAAATAAAATTTGTAGGAGGCTCTGGATAAGATTTCAATTTCTAATGAAATAACTAAAGAACAACCAAGAGTTCTTGCAAATAGTTCAAACAACAAGAAGGGGCAGCCAACTTAAGAGGTAAAGCCACCACCTTTTTATGTCACCTTGATAATAGGTGATAATATAGTGCATAATTGCATGATAGATTCAAGAGCAAACAACTCAATTATGCCTAAAAAGATGGTAGACAAGTTAGGAATTGAGTATGAACCATTATCAAATGAGGTAGTTCAATTGGATGGCACAACCATTAAGTCTGTAGGAGTTATCAAAAATATGCCTCTTACATTAGATGCATGTCCAAACTTTCAAATTCCACAGGACATATATATTATTGATCTCCCACCTTATTTTGCCATATGTCTGTCTAGAGATTTCACTATAAAATTAGGTGGTTATCTGTCATTAGACTGGTCACACATGTTTTTCAAAACTAGATATGGTACTAGAGTCACTATTAAATAAGAACCACATGCTAAAGACCATATCAAGCCCAATGTGCCAAATCCCATAAATGCAAACCTAGCTTTCCATGATCAGGAGGATCAATCCATGACCCCCAACCCCACTATACCTTTATAAGGCATACCTAATATAAATTTAGATGAGTGGACAATCAAGAATCTTGAGATTGACCCGTTCAGTCTCATGGATGAATTAGGTTTGGGAATTTATATGATTCAGGAGCCCGATGTAACTATTCCAAATCTGGTCAAGAAGAAAAACAACAAGAACAACAAACTGATCAACTCTGGAAGTTATACTTTGATGGATCAAGGAGTAAAGTAGGTTCTGGTGGAGGAGCATTGCTCATATCACCTAAAGGAGATAGGTATTACTGAACTTTTAGATTTGCTTTTAGTTGTTCTAATAATGTTGTTGAGTATGAAGCTCTGATACATGGTTTATAATGGGACAAAAAAAGGAAAATTAAGTGTTTACAGGTGTTTGGTGATTGTGAATTAATAGAAAATTAGGTTAGAAATTTGAACTTAACAAAAAATTATTTAGTGAAATTGTATAAACACCATGTATGGGACTTAATTGAAGAGTTTGACATATTTAATTTGCAATCAGTACCTAGAAATCAGAATAAGCAAGCTGATAAACTTGCTGCCATAAGATCACAATTTGACATTCCAACTGAAATTCATAATGTGCAAGTGAAACAATATTTGAAAGTAGTTGTTAGACCATCGATACTTGATAACAATGTGAGTTGGTAGAATTTTGATAGTGATGAACAAATAATTCACTTTTTGATGCAAGAAGTAGAGTTTTCTGCTAGAAACCAGCACAAGTTTGATCAGCAATATGGTGATCACATTATGCAATTAAAGTCTAACAAGCTACCAAAGGGTTTGGTGACCCTTGAATCCATCTTCAAAACTGATGATCAGGTAAGAAAAGATAAGTCCAACATCACAATGAAGTAGGACCATTATGAACCAATTGAAATATTCAAAGACAAGCTCCTCAAGCTTGGTAAAGTCTGTACAAAGGAGGAAAACCAAGCCTTTGTCTTAGAATTCAATGACATCTTCGCTTGGGAATATGGAGATCTGAAGGGTTTTTTTGTACATGTTTTTTTGCACACACGCCCCACTGAAAGTAGGGACCCTCTTTTTCATTCTTTTAGCTTTCACTTTTGGTGTCTTGGCTCTTCTTTTTGGATTTTTTCTTGCTTGGGCATGTGCTTTAATGATTCATATTGCTTGTTGGAATGGTCCATTTGTGATTTATATTGAAAACCTTAAGTTTGGGGCTCATTCCGGGTTTTTCACTGTTTTCGGGAAAATCCGCCCTGGCCGGACTTTCCCGGTTCCTTTCAGTGCTTGGTGATGGTTGCCTTTTATTTGAGTCTGGGGAAATCCGTCATGTTCGTATTTTTCCGAAGTTTGTTGCTACGTCGGATTCCCGAATTTGGTCTTGGCTATCTTGTCAACCGCATTAATGGTGATTGCACAACTTCTTGGGTGGTGTTATATTGAGTTTTGGGAAGTGATTTTCTATTTAAGTTTGATTGTTTACTTGCCATTTGAGTCTAGAGTGCTTGAGATTGAGGTGTGTTGCTGGATTGTACATTTGGGAGTGTCTTCAAGGGTTGTGTTTGGATTTCCTGAGTGTCGTTCGTGTTTTTCTTGTGCTTGAGGTTTATTGCCAGCTTCCTTGGTCTCGTTTCCTCTATTCTCATGGTATGCGAATGTTCTCTCTCTCTTTTGGTTTGAATTGCTTTGTTGTGGGCCCCTTCATGTTATTCATTGATACATTCTTGATGAATGTGCATGCTTCCTAGGAGTTTTGGGGGGTTCATGCTTTGTTAGTTTGGTGTTTTACATTTGTTATGCTGGGGAATTTCCCATTCTGTTCGGGTGCTTGTCCTGGGTGTTTTATTTCAGCTTGTCTTTCGTTGTTGTCTTGGGTTGCTTGCTTGCATTTTCCATGAATTCTATCCTTGCAGGCAAGTAAGTTGTGCCTGAGCTATTCCACGCTTTCATAGCTGAAGGTTTAGGGTTCTTGACCTAGGGCATAACCAATCCCTCTTGATTCATTGAGAGATGAGTTTTTGAATTCAAGTTTGATCCATTGGAGGTTTAGACTAGGTTGTTTTCGAGCCCCAAGCTCTTAGGTCAGTGATCATTCAATTTATTTGGGTGAAGACGAGAGAAGCGTGGGTGTTTGGGTTTTTGGTGTCTTCGCAGAATTCCATCTCTAATGGATTTCCCCGAGTTTTCCCATTTCCTCTTTGTTCTTCATAATTTTCTTTTATTCAGGCTTTTGCTTGTCTCACAGAATTTTGCTTCCTCTGGATTTCCCTGGGTTTTGTTGCCTGGTTGTTCTACCAAATTTAGGATTTTATGGTAAAATTGTATTAACTTCACCAGAATCTGCACCCTCAGGATTTTCCTGAATGCTCTATGCCTTCTTCATTTTCCTGATTTGTTGAAACTGTGTTATTTTCGAGGATTTCCATCTAAGGCGGATTTTTCTGAAGTTTTATGGGAGTTAAGAATTTGATGAATATATGAAGAATTTGCTTGATGATGATGTATTTAGATGATTAAATGAACTTATGCTAAGTAGTGTCGAGTTATTCCTTGGTTATATTGATTGATTGGAATGATTATATGGATGTTTGTATGCCTATTTCACTGGATTCCCCCTGGTCCGGATTTCCCTAGAATTCCTCTCCAGTATGGATTCTGCGAAGGGGGCTAAATCCTGAACTTTGGGATAATTGGTTTTTGGCATTTATTGTTTATCTTGGATCTCATTTTGTTGTTTTTCCTTGTTTGTAGGCAGGATTAGGACAAGATGTTTCTGGGAAAGGCAATATATCCAAGTGCTGAAGGTTCTACTATCTCTGAGGCAGAGAAGGTAAAAATGGATATAAAGAGTAAGATTCTTGAGAGCAAATTGATGTCTGTCTGGTCACGGATTACTGATACCAATGTGGGTTTGTGGGACTACGAGGAGTTCAAGGCTAGAATGGCAGCACAAAGCCTCCCTTTGTTGTCCAAAAGAACATTGGAGTCAGGGTTGGCACATGTGGCTGGATTCCCCTCTACAGTGCAATTTTATGAGTTGGTGCTTGAATGTGCCAGGAATTATGACAAAGGAACACAAATAATAATTGGTCCTCAGGGAAGGGTTGTTGCAAACTTTGACCCTGTTTCTATTGTTTGAACTTTTGATATGCCTGATAGGTCACATGTGGTGGCTTTTGATATGGATGATGCTAAGAAATACTATGAAGATAATGTGGTTAAGTCCCAACAAGTAATCAACTCTTGGTTGGAGAAGCCTAAGTATCACTTCTCCAAGCTGCCTAAGTAGCTAGTTAGACTCAAATTTAGGAGGGAGTACTACAATTCCATCACTCTCCTCAACAGGTTGGTAGGAATGGAGAATGCAGGGGTATTCAAAAGTTGGATGTTCAATTTCATTGCTCAGATGGAGCAAGGTATAAACTACCATTGGGAAAGTGCTATAAGTGTAGTGATCCATGAGAAAATGTGCAATATCTTGCAGGCCAATACCTTCACCATGACCTCCTATCTGGTGTATGCACTGGCAAGATATCACCCATACAAGGGGTTGAGCACTAGAGGTATATCTGGACAGGATGCAATATATGAGGTGTATCCACAACTTCACCTAGGAGGAGGAAGCTATAGAAGGGTGAATGATGTATTCACCATGTATATTAATAGGTTGCTGTAGGGTGTCGAGCATGTCAGAATCTCAGACAAGGCCAAGGAGTTGATCAGGAGGTTTGGGGCCTGGTTCATTTAGTTCCCCACCTTCTCTTACATAAGAATTGATGTCTGTCAGAGGGCTCCCTACAGACTTCCTAGGTACCCAACGAGCCATATCATATTGTTGGAATTCACAAGGTAGATTTATGAATTCGATGTGATTGTGAAAGGAGAGAAGCAAAAAATAGGGTTCGGGAATGAATTCCCATTGAAGATAGGCACCAATGAGGTATGCCCTTCCTTCCAGTCAACCCATGCTTCTTAGGATGACATGATTATTTTTGGTCTCTCCTTCCATTCCAAGAGGGAAAGATTTGATATCACTAGTGAGGCATAGAAGAAGGCCAATAGAGAATATAGTCACAAGGATAACATTGAAGACTATTGGGATAACCTTGGTGATGAGTTTGATGTCCGGACGAAGAAATTTTCTAGGCTACCAGTGGACCTAGTGAGGTTATATATTATAAAGGAAATTCCCGATCAGGTTGAGGAAGATGGGAATTTGATTCAGGGTCACATCTTTGAGGCTGTGAAGGATAAGCTGGTTGGAGAGATTGACTAGTTGAAGGAAGAAAAGACAGAGTTGGAGCAGATTATGACTCCTATGATTAAGTATACCAAAATGTGGCTTAATCGCGAAATGATGGAGTTGGAAAGCGAAGGTGTGCAATGCACCTATGATTGAATGGGAGAATTGGAGTCTCATTCTACTTTCGTGGAGTCACATGAGCATGATCCTAAAGGCAAGACCAAGGTGGGTTCTCCCTTCAAGATCAAGGTTAGGGATGTTCAAACTAAAGAGGTAGTAGATAATAGTAAACAAAGGAAGCCCATTGCCAAGAAAAGAAGGCATGTTTCAAAGAGAAAAGGGGCCAAGAAAGATGAATTGGAAAAGGAAGAAGTGGATGTCACTGCTCCTTTGACTAAAAGAAGAAGACTTGTGAAACTGTCACAAAAAGAAAAAGAAAATTCCAAGGCAGAGAAGGAAGTTGAGCCACCTGTGGTAGAGGTAGAAAGTTTAGGGGAGAAAACACGGGTATACATGAGGAGGTCAAGGACTCCTTCCCCAAAGGATGTTGTGGCAAAAGGAAGTGCTCTTGTGACCACTCCTATCATTGAACAAGGAAATATTCCCCTTCCTCAAGAGACTGGCAGTGTGCTAGAAGAACCAAGGAAGGATGAAGATCCTAAGGACTTGGGTGAAGAAGAATTCTAGGAAGGAGACCTCTATAATGCAAAGGTAGAAATTGATAAAGTAATTCAGTCTCCCTTGGTAGCTTATGTAGATTCACCTACAGAGGATTAAGAGGGAAAATCCCCTCAAAAGGAAGAGATACTGGCCATGATTCCTTCACTAGCATAGGACAGATTGGAGGAGCAATCAAAGGATAAGGAGGATTTAGTTAGGGAGATCCCTACAGAGCCAAGAATTGAGAAGGATGCACCTAGTGTTCAAAAAGAATAGGAAAGGAAAGATAAAGTGCAGAAAGAGTCCACTATTCTAGGCTGGTTGGATAAGGAGCTAAAGAGTAAGTTGATTATAGTGGAGGAAACTCCTCCCAATTGGGATGACCTAATGGGTAACATTGGGAAAGGTAAAACAAAGAAGAAAGATAGGGTCATCTCCAGGATTGAAAGAGATGGATCTAGTAATAGAGTAGCCCATGTTGCTACCCCTGCTCCAGATAAGGATAGAGATGAGGTGACTATAAAATATTATCATGTGTAGACTATTGATCTAGGGAAAGTATCCATGGAATAGGATATTGAGGAGTATGAGGGCTCCAGTGCTATAATCCTTGGCTGATTGAGGAAGGAGGTAAAAACCAAGCATGAGTTGGAAATGGAGAATGAGAAATTGAAGAGGTACTTGCAGGAGTTGATGAAACCCTTGCAGTCCATTGGCTCTTCCTCCTCTGTTGTAGGTTTCTTGCCTTAAGACACAATCTCCAAGCTTGAAAAGATGAAGGGCACTACACATGCCATAGTTGGTTGGTTGTAGGGAGTTTAGACCAAAGGAGAAGGTGCTATCAAGGATATCTTGTCAACTGTAGAGGATGCCACAAGGTCAGTGGGTAGGCTAAAGACTATGCTAGCCCAGGATAAGGAGGACATTGATCTCTTGTTGCAAAAAACAAAGACCATTATGGAATACACTGAAGATCAACTGGTGAAGAGTGGGATTCTTCCTTTCTCAAGGGTTTTTGAGCCTTGGGAATGGTTCAAAATCTTGCAGATGGGGCAAAGGGCCTTGAAGAAGATACATAAACAAGGGAATTAGATTGAGGACACCTTGACTGGAATTTATGACAGGTGCATCTCATTCTTTTAAATTATGACAGGGAGAAAGAAGTTCACCCCAAAGCATCTCAGTTTGGAGCAACTAAGGAAATGGTGGAGATATGTCTATCCTCCAATCAGTGAAGGTCCAGTCACTAAACATCAACTAGATGATGTTGCAACCTATATTGCAATTATTGACAGGTATCTAACAAATAGGACTGATTGGGATGGTATAGTAAGGCAAGAAAGAGATGACATCAAGTCTTTTGAAAGAAAAGTTAGGGTTTTTCCTGTGCCACCTATTGCCTATTTGGATAGAGTATTATTGGCAGTGCATGGTGAAGTGGAGCATGCCAAAGATAAGGATGGGAAGTAGTTATATAGGGCTACATCAAAGTTTGTGCTTCCCATTATTCAAATGCATTGGACCGAGTATTTGAGACCCTAGGTTGACTTGGATGAAATTGGTGCAATTGCACATTTCATGTTGTATTCAAATATCTTTCAAGGCCGACCTATTGTATGGCATTTATTATTGTAAAACCATTATTTAGACAGACCTATCTTAGGGGTTCTTTATAAATTGGGAATGATGCCTCATTTTTAAATATAGAAGATATATATATAGAGTAGCATATCGAATAAGATAGTAGAAAAGTTATAAGATTTCATATTTGAGCGAACTAGGGTTTATCTTCAAGAAAGTGTTGTAACAAAAGACTAGAATTGTTGCCATTTTGGATGATTTAATATAAGGAAGGATATTGTGATTTGGTATCTCTCTTATGTTGAGTTTTATCTGGCATGGTTCTTGTTATTCTATCTTTAAAATTGCTTAAGTTTATTGTTAGATGGTTTGGTGATGCTTAGGGTTTCATGTTTGGAATGTTTGCAGCGATCTCTAGTCCATACTTTTTGCAGTTAGTTGATTGTTAGTTGCTTTGTAAAGTTAGCCTAGACTTAAAATTGTGCTTAGTTCAATCATGAATGTTTTTTCATTTCAATTACAATAGGGTTGTCATGAATAAATGTCCATGATTTGAAAATATTTAATACCTTAGAAGATTGCACTATTCCTGTAAGATTGCAAATTTATCTGGGTCGAACAGAAAGTAGTTTATGATGGATCGGTCCATTTTATGCATCTTCTCTTTTGCATTTTCAATCTTAGGGTTAGAATTAGTCTTAGAACTATCTCCGAAACCTTTACCTTTTGTTGTTTCTTTATTATCTGGGTTAAATTTAGGGTTTGAAGTATCAAGTTATTGCTAGATCTGATAAATTCGAGTCCAGTGTTTGCTTGTAGTAAGGTCCCTTTGTGATTACCAACAATTTTCACATTATCTCTAAGTTGTTTTATTTTCATTGTCAAGACCTGGCATTAGAGACCTTGTGGTTATCTCTTTGTCCATAAACATTTACCTTTCAAGAGAGATAGGATATTATATTCTGTCTGAGTTGTTGTTGTACAAAAAACACCATCAGCAAGTTTTAACCTTGTGTTAGCTCAACATACCATTGAGCTGGAACCCATCGCAAAGCTAGTTAGATAGAAGCAAAGGCCCTTGAATCTGAAGTTAGAACATCTGATGAAAACAAAATTGAAAAAAATTATCATTATTGGATGGATATTCAAGTTATAACCAAATATTGGTTAAAGAGGAATACTAGTACAAGATAGCCTTTACCACCAAGTTGGGTACAATGGCTTATAGAAAGATACCATTTGGATTTTCAAACACAGGAGAAAATTTTCAAAGAACAATGGATATGGCTCTCCAAGGATTGATAAATAAGTTTGTTCTTGTCTACTTAGATGATATCACAATTTTCTCACGAAATGCTAATGAACATTTTGGTCATCTTAGATAGATTTTTGAGAGATGGAGAGAGTATGGAATTTATTTGAATGCAAATAAAAGAATTTTTTCTATTCACAAAGGTAAGCTTCTGGGTTACATTGTTTCTAAAGATGTTATTTCTATTGACCTAGAACGCATTGCAACCATTCTGGCTTTACCACTTCCTGATCGCAAAAAAGGTTTGCAGAGCTTTCTAGGTAGAATAAAATTCGTCAGGAGATTTATTCTAAACATTGCAGCATTGTTGCAACCTCTCACAACCATGCTAAAGAAGAATATGTAGTTCAACTGGACAAAGGAGGGTAAGAACATTTTTGAACAAATTAAAGAGGCACTTGCAACAACCCCGACACTAATAAATCCAAACTTTGATAAAGATTTTATACTGCATATGTTTGGTAGTGTTGATAAAATTTCTGCCATGTTATGTCATCAAAATGATCAAGGACTTGAATAAGCCATAGCATCTTTTAGTCAAGTCTTGCATGATTATGAAACAAGATATTCATTTGTTGAAAAACATGTGCTTGCTGTAGTAAGGAGTCTTAAGAAGTTCAGACATATGTTGTCTAATAATAAAATTCATCTGTTGGTAGCTCACCCAACAGTCAAAGAATTTCTATTGAATAAAGACATTAATGACAAGTGAGTAGGCTGGATAGCCAAAGTCTTGGAATAAGACATTAACATAAAGGTTACCAAGTTGGTTAGAGGTAAGGGTCTATGCAAGAAGCTTGCATAAAAAGCACAAAACAACAATGAATCAATCACTACAGTCCTTAATAATGAAGAAGAGCTTGTTGTTCCATCTGATTGGATCCATCAAATGATCCATTACTTGCATACTAGAGATTTCCCAGAAGGTATGGATAAGTCTAAACGAAGGTATTACAGATTACAAGCACTTCCATATGCAATAATAAATGGTGTTTTCTATAAAACATATTTCAATGGAGTATTCCTCAGATGTATTAACCTTGATTAGGTTGAAATAATTTTGGAGGAATTCCATGATGGACCTGTTGGAGGTCACTTTGTGCCACGTACTACACTTCTAAAAATTATGAAAGCAGGGTATTATTGGCCAAATCTTTTCAAAGATGCCCATGCTTATGTCAGAAAATGTGCTAAATGTTCACTGTTTCTAAGAAAAAAAAAGTTAGTAGCCCTGCCCTTGAATCCAATTCAAGTTGAGTAGCCATTTGGAAAGTGGGGATTTGACTTCATTAGTCCAATTAACCCACCATCAAGTGCAGGGAACAAGTGTATCTTGACAGTGACAAATTACTTCACGAAATGGACATAAGCAGTTGCTCTAAGAGATGCAAATGAAACATCTATTTCAAATTTTTATCAAGACTTAGTTTCTAGGTTCGGTACACTTGAATCTATCATTTCAGATAATGCTTTAGCCTTTATTGGTTTAAATGTTTTAGATTGGTCAGTGAAGAATAACATTTATCTGAATACTTCATCCAATTATTACCCCCAAGGTAATGGACAAGTAGAATCAACAAATAAGAATCTGATTAAGATCATAAAAATGAATATTGAAGATAATTAGAGGTCATGGCATGATAAACTTAAATTATCCCTTTGGGTTGATAGAGTTACACCAAAATGATCAATAGATTTTCACCATATGTTTTGGTTTATGGAAAAGAGGTCAAGTTGCCTATTTCAATAGAGTTACCAAATTTGAGCTACATAAGAGAATTGGAGTTACTTGAGGAACAACCAATGTAAGTCAGGCTTGTTGAATTAACTGAGTTGGAAGAAAACATAAAAGAAGCTTTTAGGAAGCTCTAGATTCATCATTCTCAGATGAAGAAAAAATTTGACAGGAAATAAATAGCAAGAGTCTTCAATGAGGGTGATTTAGTTTTCAAATGGGATGAGTTAAAGAGAAGACCTTGCAAACATACCAAGTTTGATGCCATGTGGGATGGCCCAATCATTATCACAACAAAGAAATAACATAATGATTTCCAACTCTCAAGGCTGGATGGAGAAGTGATACCAATCCCTATCGATGAGATTAGTCTCAAATAGTGCTATTAAGCATTTAGTTTGCTTCTATAGATAGTAGTGTAGTTTCAATTTCAGTTTTGTTTTCAATAAGTGCCCCATGGCACATTTTCAATTTAGTATTGTTTTTCTTTCAATAAAGTGCGCCAGTTGGTGCTTAGGGTTTTCAAACTCTGTCTTAAACAGAGTCTCAGTAGTTTCTTTCAATTTTTGTGTGGTTTGAAGTTGAGTTACAAGTTTTTCCAAGTCAAAGCAGAGCAAAAAGATGGACTCCATACCCAATGGAGAAGATACATAACTGGTCTATGGTGTTTAGCAGGAAAACACTCTACAAAGGTCACCAACTTGTTACCTATTTTTCACTACCAGCTCAAAAAGGTAGAGTT